>LR736879.1:3592026-4065093 GCA_902654985.2 Oryctes borbonicus | reverse complement strand
ATATATATATATATATATATATATATATATATATATATATATATATAGAGAATAAAAAACAGAAAATTCATTTCTTAACATGAATAGTATCTATATTCTGTGTATCTACATACCTATGTGGGTAAAACCTGTCTAGCATGCACAATAACCTGTATTCGATAGTATTGACACTGAAATTATTTTCCTGTCATATTCTATACAAAAAAGATGCGTAATTCGTTAATTTGGTATTTGAATGATCGAGGAACAAGGATAACATAAACATCTGTACAGAATTAACCCACAAATATATTAAATGGTAATGAAATAAATAGATGATAGAGAGAGTAGAGTTTGTTGTCTCCTGTACTTCGGATGCGTTTATACGTCCACACATGCATGTAATAATTTTTGAATGGCTTCCTGCCATATATGAGCATGTCCCGCAGATGAATTGAATTTATCTCTGGACTTTTTGGTGGCCATTCGTTATAAAAAAATTCCACTTCCAGAACATAGAGCCGGTCGCAAATAGAATCTTTGTAGAGATATTGCATTAAGGAAACTTTTCTCCAGCTCATCATCAGACTCGTTCATATTCATCAGGTTTTACGCTTAACAGAGAACAAAACCCATCTCCAATTATCTACAGACAAATTACTGATTTCTGACAAAACGCAACCTAATAATTCTGTTCTCTCAGCTGAGCAGTCCTGCAGTCATCTATTAACTATTCCAGCTTCTTTTAACCTCCTTCTGACCTGATTCCTAAAGCATATTGCCTAAGAAGACGTTCATCTCTAGTACTGATCCATGATTTTCACCGTTCACCAATGTCTAATCACACGACTTAATGTAGTGTGGTTTACTACTAACAAATTGGCAAAATAACCTTGTCCATATGCCTTACCGTATAATATTACTGCTCGCACTGTTTCATGTTCGAACGACGATAAACACGAGATGAATTGTAACTTATTTTGGAATGCTGCTCACATAGAACAAGAAGAGATTCGGTCTCAGCAACGATTCCTAACTCAAACCAGAGTCGATTGGGCACCCAGATGGAGAGACAACCACCGTACCAAATGGAGAAGAACCTCCCAGTTAGATACGACGATCATCCTCGATCAACCTCATACCAATCCCGAATCCAGTCTAAATCATCTTACAGATGACCACAATAGGTCAAGCCATGTGAAACACTTTGTAGTTTGACACTTACTTGTACGAAGTAATTCCATGTTTTTGTTTCTGTGATATCCTTAACTTTCTAGTCTTTTTCGGCTCTATTTTTCTCGGGCGCTTTAGTAGGTCTCTTTTTCGTCTTTCTTTCACATTTCCTAGCTCTGTTGGGCGACATATGATTTGTTTTCTTCGTCATATAACCAATCCACTTCCACTTACACACGAAATCATGCCTCTTACAAGAACAAATTTGATTTATATATGAATGTCTTAATTTAAAGTTTGCCTGATTGTTTCCCATTGTTACACTAAAAGAAGGGCTAGATTTTTTAGTGGTCCCACTAGGCTGTGGTAGGGGCTTTTAACCTCAGAATTTATATTTTAAAATTCCATTCTGTTATTAATTTGTTTTATGCATTTTAAGTAATGTTTACCTTTCATCCGTAATTTAACTTCAATTCATCCAATTTTATTAAAAGTTATTTCATGCACTCTTTTTTCATATTTCCTTTGAATATTTTCTAAACGACATTCACCGTTCACTTGTATCGTTTGCATCACATACACATACATTTACGCCTCTGCTTTCTTCTTTAATAGTAGGAGAAAGAATTAATATAGTAACGGTTTACCTTTCTCCACAATATTTGAGAAATAATGTTTGTTGTAAACTCTAAATATTGTCACTTTTTCTTGTAAATTAATTTATTCGTTAGTTATTTCTTCAATACCTTAGTAAAGTAATGTTTCACTTATAAACTAGGAAAAGAATTTTTGCATAAATCCCCTGCTTTTAATTATCTATTAATTTTAATTATTGATAGCGTGTATAATTAGAAAGTTTGAAATTTACTCGTGAACAAGTTGGCTACGAAAAAAGACAGGGGGTTACCCTTTGTCGTAGCCTGTAATTACTCTTGCACTCTAGCACTTACTTCAAAACAATTTTGATTCATGCTAAGTAATGTTAGTCTTTTGTATTCTGCAATTTTGGCATCATCTTTTTTGTTGACTTTTAGGGATTGAACCAAATATTCTATGGTTTCTAGAATCGGTACACTGGGGAAAAGTGAACAAACATCGAACGATACTAAAATTTCTCACCTTCTAATTCATTATTGTTTACCTTATTTACAAAATCTTGTGAGTTTTCTACTTCTAGACTACACTTTAATGGATACATTTTTATGTTCCTTATATTGTTTCGCATTTGAACAATTTGTACGTAGGTGAGTCTATGCTTGAAACTATCGGTCTCGTAGATTTACCCGGTTTGTGGATTTTTGGTAGGTAGTGTACTTGGAACCGCGAGGTTGGAGATTGATAGTTTTAACTTAAGCGTCTTGCGATTAAGAATTTCTTAGTAGTTTTCTGGCTAATTCAAATTAATTTATGTGGTTGTAGTAGGCACAATGAATTTATATATAGTATTTTCTTATTTAATAGATACATTGGAAGCAAATAAGTGAGCTCGTACTTTCCATTTGTAAAAAAAACTTTCAATTCGCCAAGCCAATACGAAGTATAATAACTTCAATTTCGAAAAACAAAATATTGAATACGATCAACTTAAATACACCAGCCAAATATATATGGATAAATTTAATGCTATCAATATCTCGTCGATAGAAACCGGCAACGGAGAACGCATTTAAGAGAAAGCCAATGATTACTTAGTCAATTACAAAATATCTAACGCTGAAATCTGCAGATTTAAGCCAACGTTAACGCAAGTCACTTATATACTTTGCTACATTACAAAACTACTATGCTAATTAAGTAAACTTTTTAGATCTAAAAAGCGCGGAATACATTAATGAACATATCGATTCTAGCACATATCGAGATACCTTTTTACATATACAATGTGGCTCATTTGAAATGGGAGCACCCCTGTAGGATGTATATTTTACACTAAAATGAAATGATTTTTTTTTAATACATGGAGGATCAAAATGTCTATTTTCACAAAATTTCAGTTCATCTACATTTTCAACGCATACTACGAATATTTTTCGAGTTCGAAAATAGGAAAAATTTGTTAGCGATTTTTTTATTATAAATTTGACTACACCACTGAATTCAGGTTTTAACCAAAGTTTCGTTCAAACATGTTTAGTAAAAAAGTTATTAACCGTGTTTTAAAATGCTAACTACCATTAAAAAGGTAATTATAAGAACACAACTACTAAATTCCAAATATGAAAGTAATAAATAAAGTTCGCCACTTTCCGTGCGTTTCACGAAATTAGCAGAGACTAGAGAGCCTCGTGTTTATACGTCTCATGAGAATGGGTTCGTGTTGCCTATTGGTTTCCCTGAGAGTCGACAAAACATGAGTCTGTCTAGTCTACTAATTTCGCGAAGCGCATGGAAAGTGGAGAACTTTAGTAATAAGTAATACTCGCTAGTAATACTGGTCTTTTAAATAATTTCGTTTTAGCTTCACTTAGTGGATTTTTGTATTGCAAAAAGAAATTTAATCATTAATGGTAATTGTTACTTCAAAAAATTACATAACATCGATATTAATAATTTATAAGTGAAATTAAGTAACATTAACTAAATAAGAAATTGCATTTGATTATCGTTAATTTCTGAGAAAGAAAGTTGATGATGGCTGTTAAATTATTACTATTAGACAAAATTGAAATTGTACGTCTATCTAGAAACAGGAGCGAAAGGGAAGTAACTAGAATTGTGAAACGATGACAAAATGAACATTTTTTATATTGTTGGATAGGTCGAATTAATTGAATGGCCATCCTGATTTGATGACACTACATGTAAAATACGTGTAAGGAATCGAGCAGAACCTTGTGCAAGAATACGACAAGCTAGAAAGTTACACCTCAATAATTGAGAAGTGCTTTAATAATTTTGAGATTTTTTTCTTATTAAGTATTGAACTGCCTTGGAAGCGGATTTATGAAAAAATTCACGCTAAAGTATAAAAAACAATTCTTATCACTTTTTTATTAATAAATATGTTTGACATTTTGACTAAGACCACTTTGAGGCCACATTCAGTGACGTAGTCAGGTTGCTAATAAAAACTCGCTAATAAAATGTTGCTATTTTCAGAATCGAAAAGTGACCATAGCATGTCTTGAAAATGTAGTTAAAGTTTTGAAATTTCGTGTTGAAGGACACTTTTTGATTCACTATGTATTCATTTTACTACAAAATGTATAGGTTCTACAAGGATGCTTAGATTTCATATGGGTCACATTGAACATATGCGTTTCACTTTGAAACAAGAACGTTTACAACGTTTCTTGATTTTTACGCATCTCATATCAATCTGATGGTTTAATGGTTTTATATATTCAACGGCCTAAAAAAATCATTCAACCAATTTAAATTCATATTGACTGAAAAAAGAGTGTAGTTGGTGGAAACTAGATTTTATTGATTATCAAAACAACACGTTTTTATCAAAAATAGTATATTTTGCTTGTTAAACATTTTCATAAACGAAGTCATGTTACTGTATACTTTACATTTGACCTAAAATTCGTATTAATTGAGGGTTTTCTTTATCGAAATATTTGTTTTGCTTCTTCTCCAATCGAAGTTTTAAAAATAACATGCATATATATGCCTGTTGTGTTATCTACATATGTTTTCGAGTTAATCAGTTTACATATACGTACAGTTTTCATTGGAATCATAAATATGTATTTATTTCTGGTTAAATTTATATTCTTTGTTAATTAAACTATTTGAAATCAAAGCACGTACGTGATCAGAATGTTTATTGCTTAGGAAAGCTGTGGTAGATGTATTACGTGTATTACAAATGATGCAACTATCCACTAACATATATATTCATGTAATCAAACAGTGATATATTTACAGGAACACTTTACACCTCCTACTGCTTTGAGGCGTTTTCTTAAAATTGAACTTAGGGCAAAAGGTTGTCATCGTAACATGTCTTCTGGCGTAATTAAATTTATCAACCCCGACAAGGACTCGATGAGACATAAGACTATGATTAGCATGCCCTGCAAACGGGAGTTATCAGGTTCGAGCCTTTGCGAGGTTAATATTTTTTTAAAATATAATTACGCAGGAGAAACCAAGGACGTCACGGAACTTAAATACGCTTCAATATTTTTTATAGTTCACATACAACTACATACCACAATTATAAAAAAAGAATGTGGATTTAACATTGAATTGCAGTGAATCAGAGCCGTAATGATTCTAAAATATTACTGAACAAATATCAATTCGTAATTAACATTAATAGAGGAATATCTTTACTTTATAAAGTACCATGTTCATTGTATCTTGAAAAGAACTGCTATTGACGCAAAATACAACACAAGAACGCCACTGAAAAAATTGAAAGCAACGAAGTAATTGTGACAATAACAACGATAACCAATAGCAAACAGAAAACTTTTTCTTATCTTACCTAACGTTGTATTCTTAAAATAAATGAGCTATAATTCTTGCTTAAACTATAGTCCTAAATAGTAATACTTTATCCACTTAGAGCTTTAATTGCTGCGCTAATAACTTGAATACATAAACAACGTTCGAAATTAACAGACGATGGAAAAAAAAAACAAAACAATTACATATATCGTAAATATATATTAACTAATTTATGTTGTGATAGTTACTTAATGATCTTGCATAATCTAATTATTTGTATTTATTAAGTTATGTTAATGAAAATACTACAGAGTAGCAAGGGCAATATCATTTTATAATATCCTCTAGCAACACATAACCCTTTCACTTTGATAACCATTTCCAGGTTAGCAACTCTATCTTTAATCCAAAATTTAGATAATAACCGAACATTTTGAATTACCCTGAAAGACTTAGTGGCGAGCCGTTGGGAACATTATGCATAACCACATGTTTTGGGATTGTTGACGTCTCATGTTAATATTGTTTGTAGCGGTTATTGCAACATGCGATTTTCGCGAGCCACGATGCAACGTAAAATTTTGCGTGAAACTGGGGACAGTTCTCACCGAAACTTTTCGACTTTTAAAGCAAACTTATGGAGATGATTTACAAGATTCAAAAGTGATCGTCAAATTGACAACGAATTGACAAAAAGCTCTCGCTCATTCTTTGTCAATTCGTCAGATTTTTTCCAAAAATCTGACTGTCCTCCCTCAGTCTACCTATTCGCCAGCCCTGGCCCCCTTGAATCTCGTCTTATTTCCAAAATTTAAACCAGTGCCGAGAGGACGCCGTTTTGAGATTATTGGTCATCGCCGCAGACATTGAAGAACATTTCAATGGAATCTGCGAAGTGAAAACATCGTTGGGAAAAGTGTGTGAATAGGGGAGGAGAGTACTTTGAAGGATACAAGGACCAATCGTCTGTAAAATTAATAATAAAAGAATAAAAAAAATAGAGTTCGATTATTTTCTGAACAAATCTCGTATAAAAATAGTCATTGAACAACAAAGTTCGCTAAAGCTATAGTTTTGTTGCTAAATTGATATTTTACTTTTAGCCGTTGCTGCGATTTTGAATATATGTACCTAGTCTATTATAACGAAAGCCTAAACAATATAAAAAGTATTTTATACAACCACAGTAAGAAGAAAATAATGCCGGAATTCAGCATACGAACGTTATTCGCTAATAAATTTATAAAGAAGAAGATTGGTATTATTGTATTGCTTTTGTTCTTAAATAAGTATTTAAATATAGAGAATGAATTAAAATAAATAAGAAATAATAAATTGAATTACTACTTACAATCAGCTAGTTAATTTAATTGTGAATTGACATCTAAGACTAATTGTTAATTCTATTAATTTTATTTTTTTTCAGCTCAGAAAGAAATCTTAAAATGCGTGAGTGGACAACTAAGATCTGGGGAATTAACTGCTATTATGGGTCCCTCCGGAGCAGGAAAATCCACACTTTTGAATATTTTAACAGGATACAAGTAAGTCATTATTGGTTCGTCATTAAACGGTTTGCAAATAAGATAACTAACCTTGAGCATGTGGTAGATTCAGCAAGTCTCCTTATATTAACGAGATTGATTTTCTATGACGTTTTGTTAATGTTTCCCACATAAATAAAGCAGAAGTAATAAATTTATGATTTTATATTTTTCTGTTAAAGAATTTTGCAATTTTGCGAGTTATATAAATAGTCAAGTTCGCATTTAGAACGATTAAAAACATAACATATAACTATATCTTTTTTTATTCAAAATTAAATGTTTGTTGATAATTTCCTGCATTTATAAATGTTATTACTGTTACGCCTTAAACATACTAATTTCAAAAGAAGGCTATCGGAAAATAAAAAAGATCTTTGATTTTTATGCCTAAAAATATTAATTAATTTGACACTAAAAGAAATAGGCATATTATAGCAGTATGATGTACTTCGTGAGCACATTTTTGGATGGAAAATTATATTTGCGGCCCTTGAAATGTGATTAATTTACTAATTGGTTACCTAGTCTCTGTATATAAATCTATGGATACTATTACTCAATGTTGTTGATTTATTCTTTTAGCATAGTCATTAGCAAATATGGCTATTGTACATAGGTTTCAGAATACAGTCAAAATGAATAAGACAAACCGTTTCTCTTTAAAATGCCAAATTAAGAAGGCTACTCAGAGATACAACTGCCTATCTAGAACAATGCCTTTGTTTTATTTTTAAAATTTTGCTTGGTATTTGTTAATTGTAATAGTAGCAGATTCGAGTTTTCAACAACCTTTGGGATTAAAATTGTGTTGATTTATATATTTTACTATATCAATATGTGAGTGATGTCATCAGCTGTCACAATGTAGCATCACTTGCTATTTTTTTAATGAAACATCTTGTATATTATTGCTTAAAATGTCTAAATTCAATTGCTTTGGAAATATACAACAATTTAAATGAAAAACTACTTAAGTAACCATTCGAATTGTTTTTTTCGCAGCGTCCAAACCTCCCTCCAAATTCGGATAATCGCGCTTTGCGAGTTTTGATCCGAGATACCACGTACTGCATTTAAGATTCTTTTTTCAAGATCTTCTAGAGTTTCCGGGTTGGTGCAATATACAACACTTTTTAAGTGACCCCAGAGATAAAAATCTAGAGTTAGATCTAGTGATCTACGAGGCCATTTAATGCATCCTCTTCTACCTATCCATCCTCTCTGAAAAGATTCATCTAATGCTGTGGTACTCCATCAAGATAAAGGTTGCTTCATCGGAGAATGAAATATGACTTACAGAGTCAGTCTGAAGTACAGTCTATTTGGATCGTCTTCTTATAATTTCTGAAGCAAAGCGACGTCCGCAATTTATTGCCTTTGAATCGTCCCAACTGACCTTTTATAGTACGGCAAGCTTTAGAACTGAAGTTCGCGGATCTTTTTGTAGTGCAAGCAGAATATCCAAAGATCTTTCATCATTGGTTGCTATTTGCTTATGACTCATTTTTTATAGCACCTGTATGCTCGAAATGGTAGAAAGTTCTGTAGGTTGTTTTAGAAATTTTGACAATTATGAAATGTTGATACCTCAGTAGTTATCCTATTTATCTACTTCTCAACAATGAAAACTTGATCAACCCTAGAACTAGTCGAAGCGTAGTAAATTGAAATTTATCGGTCGGAAGATATCACGCTTTAAATTGAATGTAACTCAGTAACTACAATGATAAATGTTTATGTCATCTATCAGAAATTGATAATTGTCTCAATTACCCATTACTCGAGAACCAAGAGTTACCTTTACATTAGCATAATATTTCTGAATCATCCTTGTTTTTATTAAAAAAAGCAACTCCATTATTATGTGCGAACGTAACTGAGAAATATCAATATTTAACTCAAGAGTTGTTAGTGTGTATCCTACATGTTGCATGCTTTGTGCAGGCTTTCTGTGAATGTTCTCCGAATTGCATTTCAGTCTGTGCAATAGATTTCGTCACCCACTAGGCGAGATTAGACAGATTGTACCGTAATTCATTATCAATCCATGGCAACAGAGCTATATATTACAAATAATGAAGGTTACTTCATTAACAGAATATGATTAGCTTCCTGGTACATTGTTAATGAAATCTTTTTGGCCAACAAGCAATTGATGTTGACCTTGTAGATAAACGATCAGTAAGAACCCTGGAAAAGGCTCCTCTTCCATGTAATATCGAATAACTTTCAAATAGAAGCGACTTGAAAACGTGAAAAATAAAGTATTCAAGTTGTTTAGTTTACTAGGCAACGGCAATTTTATCTGTGCAATAGTCCAACTATATATATATTTTTTATAATTAGTACATTTAAAAACAGGTTCTTGTTACACCAAATTTCTTAACAGGTTTCTTAATAAATGCATACGTAACATTTATATTACTTCCTAGAGCCACGGACGGACATTTTTCAGTAGCATTTGCTCCTTTTTTGATATTTTATTTAAAAATATATTATGTACAGGTACATAATCATCAACTTAAGCGCACGTAATCGTTAACCATATTAAAACCTCTGCACGTAGACGTTAGCATTTCTATGACGTATATAAAAGAGATTAAACAAATCACGCGGATGGTTCAACTTTTAGTAGAATTTCTATAGACGTCAAAGTACAAATATGGCACATCAAAATGATACTATCGATACATTAAATTTTAATGATTCAATTTTCTGCAAATAAAGTTATCCAAAGAATCATAGAGTACTTGGTAAACATTTTTTACAAGAGACTAGAAACAATTTGTACGGACCAATATATGTAAGAAATTACATGCCTATAATAGTGATATCGTTAAAACGCAAAAATTGTAGTTGGATTCTGAAAGTTAACTGCCAATATCGATCAAACCAAAAGAGAAGAATAAAGCGATTTTCGCTCGATCAACGCAAATCTGATTTGCGTAAATTTGGAGGTAACGAAAGTACTGCAATCTGAAACCGCGAAATAAGAATATTTTAACCTTCCGAGACCTCTTATTTCGACCGGAAAAGTATCACGAAATATTAAATCAATAATTGTAGTGTGTTAGAAGCAACAGTCTTTTACAAGATGGTAGTTGGAAATAACGTCCTTTAAGAAAGTGTGTGGAGCCGAGCGTTATCCTGTATAAAAATGAAATTGTCCCCGACAAATAGGGCAGAATGCATCACATTGTTCTACCACTAGAAATAGTAGAAATATCTCCGCGTAGAAACAAAATCTGTGCGACCATCGCAGCAAGTTCCTTGCTAGAACATTATTGGATCCATCAAAAAGAGGTACCCTTGGAAAGATATTGCAAGCAATTAACATCTCCTGATTTCCGCCAGGTCTGGTCAATCAAGTCTTGTTTTGGCCTAAAAATTAAAACTCGTTGCCTCTGCAAAACCTAGTTTAGGTAATTCAATCTTCCCAACAGCGAACAGTCGTCCGATAACTGGTCTTCTACTGTTTAAACCTCCTTCATTTCTACGGTTATATGTTCTTATCTCAGAAGAAGGCATACTCCGTAAATAAAAACTAACCATCTCGGCCGGATTTAGACAAGCCGTTAAATTGTATTTGATTATCGAAGAATACCCTTTTTTTTTAATTTTTCTTATAGAGCGTTCAATATAATTTGAATGTCTAAACAACAATGTTTCTATTTAAGCTCTCTTTCAAATTGTATATGCATAGTATGGCTCCTTTTTAAAACTAATATTCTAATTCGCTATAAAACTAATTTAATTGCTACATTGAAGTAATTTCATGGTTTTCCCCTCTTTGTGTATAATATATTAGGTATTATCTGATAAAATAGCATTTGTGGCTCGATAGTTTGTACAAAAAACTTACTACAGTAATTTATATCAAAAGACGTACATTATCTGTAGTATTCATTTAATTTAGTATTTGTGATATTAAACGTTTTACACAGCTATTTTATGCATTCGATAAAATTCAATTTCTTGAATATCCAATTGCATCTAATGTAAACTGGGAGAGGCGTACACAGATATTTTTTTGCCAAAAATGTTTTTATTTATTAGATATTGTAATCGCCGGGAATACCTGCCATTTTAAATCAAGTTTTATTTGAGTATTCTCTGATTTATTACTAATTTTTGTGAAACGATGCAAATTTATTCCACGATTTGTAAATTATTTTAGTATATATAATATATAGTTATATATTATTTTTTTGAAAGATATTGCTTCCTATGTAATTCAAATATACTAAGATATATGATGTTTATATGCTAATGTTCTTTATTTTGTTAACAGGACCAAAGGTTTAAAAGGCGACATTTACGTGAATGACTCATTAAGAAACTTAAGCCAATTTAGGAAATTATCGGCATATATTATGCAAGATAATCAACTACATGCTAACTTAACAGTAGATGAAGCAATGACTGTTGCCG
The DNA here is from genome assembly GCA_902654985.2 of Oryctes borbonicus. Taxonomy (NCBI): domain Eukaryota; kingdom Metazoa; phylum Arthropoda; class Insecta; order Coleoptera; family Scarabaeidae; genus Oryctes; species Oryctes borbonicus. The sequence goes on along the minus strand of LR736879.1, from coordinate 4,053,559 downwards.
CAAAATTGAAAATTGGAAGTAAAAAGCCAAAAGATCGAGAGCAAATCGTAGGAAATTTGCAAACTTCTTCGAATCCCAATAGTTAACGTTTTATTTTATTTTCTAGATTAACGAAATCTTGGATACTCTGGGCTTACGAGAACACCGAAGCACAATGACAAGTGGCTTGTCTGGTGGTCAAAAGAAACGTCTCTCTATCGCTTTAGAACTAGTAAGCAATCCTCCAGTTATGTTTTTCGATGAACCAACAAGTGGTTTGGACAGCTCATCTTGTTTCCAATGCATCTCGCTTCTAAAGACGCTTGCTAGCGGCGGACGTACAATTATTTGTACAATCCATCAGCCGTCCGCGAGATTATTCGAGATGTTCGATCAATTGTACACCTTGGCAGATGGCCAATGCGTATACCAAGGTTCTACTAAACAATTGGTGCCGTTCTTGGCAACGTTAGGCTTACAGTGTCCTTCCTACCACAATCCTGCTTCGTTTATTATTGAAGTTGCTTGTGGTGAATATGGAGACAATACCAAGAAACTTGTGCAAGCTATCGATAATGGGAAACAGGATATTAAGCTTGGGGAACCGTTTCCCGAAAGGACTAAGGAAGTAATGAATAATGGCGCTGAAAAGTATCCAGAAACCCAAAAGAATTTGAACGAAAATACAACTGATGATAAATTCACTAGTACATCGAATAATATACATATTGGTTTTGAAGGAGTCGTCACAGAAGTCTCTAAAGGCGTTTCAAGTAAATATGCATCGAATGTTTTACTATTTTTGTTCAATATTTAAATTCACATTACTCGAAATAAAACTAATTTCTTATTTCAGATGGTTCTCTCATGGCAAACGAAAAAGCTGAAAATGTGGATTCGTCGCTCCTGGAAAATAGCACACCTGCTCAACAGCCGCGTTATGGAACGTCACAACTTAACCAGTTCTTCATCATACTGAAAAGAGCTTTGCTTTTTAGTCGAAGAGATTGGGTAAGGTGCTTAGGGACAACTTAATATTCAAACTACTAATTTTTAATTTATTTTGTAGACTCTCATGTATCTAAGATTGTTTGCTCACATATTAGTGGGACTTTTAATTGGTGCTTTATACTATGATATTGGTAATGATGGTAACAAAGTACTCAGCAATCTAGGTTTCTTATTTTTCAATATGCTGTTCTTAATGTACACCTCGATGACCATTACGATCTTATCATTTCCATTGGAAATGCCGGTGTTATTAAAGGAGAATTTCAACAGATGGTACTCGTTGAAGTCGTATTATCTCGCAATCACATTATCTGATCTCCCCTTCCAGGTATTTATTTTCTTTTGGTTCTTTTGAAAATCGGGATATTATAAGTATTTTTTTATTATAGACTATCTTCTGTGTTGTCTATGTAACTATAGTTTACTTTATGACTTCACAACCGCCTGAGACACCAAGATTTGGTATGTTCTTGGCTGCTTGTTTGCTGGTATCTTTTGTCGCTCAGAGTGTTGGTTTAGTAGTTGGTGCTGCAATGAATGTGCAGGTAAGGAAATATCCCAAGTTGCCCGCAAAAGAATATGTTAAAACTATATCTTCCCTTTCAGAATGGTGTATTCCTAGCACCAGTGATGTCGGTACCGTTTCTATTATTTTCTGGCTTCTTTGTTTCGTTTGACGCAATTCCAATATATTTAAGATGGATAACTTACCTATCATACATCAGATATGGATTTGAGGGTACAGCACTTGCAACTTATGGCTTCAACAGACCAAAATTGATGTGCTCTGTCCAGTATTGCCACTTCAAAGATCCTACAACAACCTTAGAAGAGCTGGACATGCAACATGCTGACTACAACGTCGATATTATAGCTCTTATAGCAATATTTTTGGTGCTTAGAATCACAGCTTACTTCTTCTTGCGTTGGAAGTTGAAATCTAACAGGGCTTAATTTAATTAGACAGATTATCTAGTTTAATAATCTTGTTACAATAACGTAATGTGTAAGGGTATTTCTATTCATTACATTAAATCAATTGTATGTATATCATGTATTTAACATTAATCATAATATTTTAAATGTAAAAGTAGATGTTAGATATTTTTATATGCGTATAAATACGTGTTGTAAGTGTTGGTTAATTTATTAGTCAATTTATCATTAGTTAATAGGTGAAATGTGTATAATGGGCTGTGATTGCGTTGATTAGAATTTTTTGTGTCGTTTAACTTGCCACTACAAGACTACACATGAAATTTACGAAATAAATGCGAACAATATATTTTTATAATTCATAATTTTTTACTTGCCTTTATTGTCTACTGAAGGTACATTACTGTGTAAAACAATTTGTCAATATAAATAAAATACTTTCAACAAAAAAAACAACGCTTTTTTATGTATCATAGTTCGTTCAACTGGAAATATATCAGTAAACTAAAAATGCGTCCTTTCTCTGAAATTAAGAAAATATTTTAATGAAAATTAGGTTAGTAGCAAAATGGTAATATACAGTGTGTCTCCGGATGAATTTTTGTAATCTGACTATTTCATTCCTTGAACGGTCTACTTTCTCTCTTAAACTGAGGCCCGCCGGCCGTTACTATGGTTTTCAATGATCTATAAGGGTGATCATAACCGTATTGCATCAGGATCATGCTTTGGGTAATATGGACTAAGTAAGTTATGTTAAGATCTGCGAGGACTTTCAGATGTGTTTTGAAATCGATTGAAAGCACGAATACAGACTGGGGTAAAATTAAATAAATATATTAATTATTAATATATTCATAGGATGAGGAAGTTGGAGGAAGCTATGTACAACAACATAAAAATTCCAAATTCCGACTTTAAATTTTGTATTTAAGCTTAATTTTGAATTACGAACAAAAGCATTTGTCTAAAATTATAAATAACAACACTTCCCTCTTACGGGAAGAAGAATAACTTTTGATTAATTAATAGTAATTTTTTTTTCTTTTTTCAACCCCATCCGGGGATGCACCGAGGGAATTGAAATATTCGAAAATTTTGAGAAATTCTTCTGTTTCTTTAACGGCCGGTACTTTTGAATAATACTTGGCGGTCTTAGCAATACATAGAATTTTTCTTTTTTTATATTAACTAAGATGAAGCTTAATGAGGAGGATTGACAATTAGCTGATACTATACTACACACTGAATTTTTTCAATGATAAAAAATATAATACGAACATATATTGAATGTTACTCCAAAAATGTTGCAATTTAATAAATAGAAATGTCAATGAACAAGCTTTCTGAACGAATTTCTTATGGCAATGCTTAACGTGGGCACTACACAATATATACATCGCATTATGAGGTTATATGAAAGAAAATTGTGTTTATTTGCTTGGATGTTGATGTAGTATACTTATTTCAATTCCAAAGTAGTTTATCAATTCATAGTGATAATACCTTAAAAGGTTTGAATCATTTTTGAAGATTAAATCAAAATAGCAGCTAAACACAGGAACAGTACAAAAAATTTGAATAATAGGTATTCTATAAATCGTAATTTTCAACTATTATTTTCAAGCGTATTAAAGAATTTGAAATTAAATTTAATAAATATGCCATTATAGCGACAATTAATAATGTAACAGATATTCATAAAATTATCTTTTGAAAAAGGTGTATAATAATTTTAATTTGATTTACGCGCCTCACTTACCGAATTGCGACATCTAGTTTCAAACGCTACAAGTAGCGCGTCAACCTCTTCCGCTTCTTTACGTCAACGTGAAAGGTATGTTTTTGTACTAATTTTCTAAAATCTTCAATCATCTACAATAAATTAATAAACTGAATATTACTGAAATCATTTTAGTGTTAGACTTACAGCCTATTATCGCTATTTTGTTGTATTTATAACTTATTTTGCCTTAATAGGTTTTTGATCTTGCACCTTTACAGGTTATGTTTTCTTGTTTTGATTTTACAGAAGTTATATCTTACAAAGTATTTTTATGATTGTTACGATAATAATTAGTTTGCAATTGATGTGAACCTAACGTATTTTTCTTCTCTTTTTCAGTAAAATGAAGCAAATAGTGACTAATCAAACAGTTAAGATACCAGAAGGTATCACAGTAACTGCAAAGTCCCGTGTTGTTACAGTTAAAGGACCTAGAGGAACTCTGAAAAGGTCGTTCAAACATTTAGCCCTCGATATTCGTATGTTAAATCCCAGATTATTGAAAGTAGAAAAATGGTTTGGAAGGAAAAAGGAATTAGCTGCTGTAAGAACGGTATGCTCGCATGTGGAAAATATGTTGAAGGGCGTTACAAAGGGATACCAGTATAAAATGCGTGCTGTATACGCTCACTTCCCTATAAACTGTGTAACTACGGAAAGTAATACAGTTATTGAAATTAGGAACTTCTTGGGTGAGAAATATATCCGCAGAGTGAAAATGGCCTCAGGAGTCACCGTGCAGAACAGTGCAAAACAAAAGGATGAGTTAATTATTGAAGGTAACTCATTAGAAGATGTATCTCGTTCAGCTGCACTTATTCAACAGTCGACAACAGTGAAGAACAAAGATATTCGTAAATTCTTAGACGGGTTATATGTTTCCGAAAAGACTACTGTTGTAGAAGATGAGTAAGGCGTATTTCTAAGGAATAAATAAATGTTATAAAATATAAGTATTCCTTTTACTTTAAAATCCTATTAATAATACCTAAAGTAGAAATAGTAGTAATTTTAGTTTTATTTAAATGGGTAAATTAAAAGTACTGATGTTAATTTTTATATATTTGATGGTAATTTTTGAATGAGAAGTGAATATACAGCGACATCTTTTGTTTAGGTTTATAAAATTACATTGTCGCGAATTGTAGTTCAACTACCTCATTGTAGATGTCGAGCATGGGACTACTTTATCTAAATTGTTCATAATCTTTTTTTGAGATGGCTGTGTTAATTATTTACTTAATTATAAATAGGCAAAATAGTGTTATTTAGAAGTTTCTCTTTTTTAAATCCGTTCATACCGGAACAATTTGTCAGCCTAATTTTCAAATAAATAAATTAGTTGGTGTAAAATAATGTTTTAATTGTTGTGAAATAAATTAAAAAGGAATTTATTAATGTATGCACTTTGTGCGATGAAAGTGAAGATAATTGGTAGATAGTTTATGTAGCGAAAAAAATGTTTGCCTTTGTTAATTTAAAAGAGTCGGTATGTGTGCTCATGATTATTACATACCATTCAAAGTTATTCCCTATAACAGGCGCAACCAAAATAATCTTTTGTTTGGATCTACCATATTGTATGCAAATGTATTTTCCAAAATAAGAATATGTTAATAGACTTCGTTCCTTTAACATTTACATAATTGATATGTGTACTCGTTTACAGCATTTTAAACCAAATAATTTTATTAACATGCGGATGTACAACAATAACTGCCTTGCTGTGATTAATTGTAAAACATTTTTGTAGCTAAATAATATTTTTATGCATAATTTTAATACTTAAAATGAAATGCGGAAACTATTATATCAAAACTATAATTTCTGTGTAATTGTTATGAGGTAAAGAGAAATAATGTTAGATATAGTATGTCCTCCGATATAACGATCGGTTTTTGATGATTTAAAAGGATTGTCAGGGACTCTCTACTACCTGGTGCCGTTTACAATTTAAACTTTATTATTTTAAAATAAAAAATTCGAATTTAACAGATAATATATATATATATCTGTAACTGTATTAAAGAATGTTCTAATGATTTACATCCCTTTTCCTCAATCAACTAATTTGTACAAATCTACATATACAACAAGGTAATAAATAAGAAGATGTAGTTGAAAGACAGTTGCCGGAAAGTGCACATGTGGAGACCGTGGAGTACTAATGGAGATCCAAGAATCGACGTATTATTTAGAGTAATATTTCGGGAAGTCGTTCGGAAATGTGTTTCGTGGATGTTCAAGAAGGAAAAGAATTATTATTGCACATGCACATGCAGGATCTATGGATGGTTGGGTTGGTGATGTATTATTTTTTGCAACGAACACAAAATCGTTGTCTTTGGATTATCATAAAGGTTTGTTTGAAGAGTGGCTCGTGAAAAAGCTACTACCGTCTTTTCCTTCAAAAAGTGTCACTGTTATGGATAATGTCAGTTATCACTCACGACAACTTATTAAAATACTTAATGGGTCAAGCACATAATTTGAAATAATAAAATTTTTAGAGGAGCACGATTTTTATTTTGAAGTGAATTACTCGAAGAAATAACACCTTGGAGTCTTGCATACGATAAGCAATATTTTATTGATAATGCTGCAGTTGCTGCAGGTCACACAGAATTACGTATACCTCTATATACTGTATCTTTAATTCAATAGACACCAAATACTTGGAAAAATTGTGTACATGTAACATGTAATCGGTATAGAAGACGAGTATTTGCAGTAAGTACGTAAACTCCATACCAAAATTTATAAAACATGTGGATGAGGATGAAATCAGTGAATATGAACCTGTGAACCACCCGTGTTCGAAATGTCTGTTATTAGGGGCTGGTGTTGACGTAGATGGGAGGTTAATTACAACATTTCGATTTCCTCATGTAGTTCCATTGTATACTATAGGCTACAATGTACACGGTACGCAAAAGAAATACACTAGGAAATCGAAGCGTTGCAATGAACTTTCTTGGCAAATAACACAAGTCTTGGTATACTCTGCGCGACACAAGTTTAGTCGATGAATCCGAGACAGCTGTTCCGAGGATACGCCAATCCTCATTTCTAAGCGAGGATCGAATGGGAAAATGAAGATCAACGTATCCTCGAAACAGCTGTCTCGGATTCATCGACTAAACTTGTGCGGTGGGAAGTATGTCGATACTTTTGTATACTTTTTTATAATACACAAGCTTGCAGTTTTTCTACATCATTAATCGAGTTGCGTTTTATACTTTTTTTTAAGTCCAGGCTTTTTGGGTATATTTCCAAATAATCCAAAAAATTACATTGCAATATATGTTTTTTTCATTTTTCAAATTTCTGCGTTGAGTAATAAACAATGGCTAAATAACATCATAGTCAAGAAATAGAATATCTATATAAAGTAAAATAGATGCAGTTAGATTGCACTAAATAATACAATAGTTCTTTTGTACGCAGAAAAACCTTCAGCACTGATCGATTACTCGATTTGTGGAATTTTCTAGCCACATTCTATCCTAATAATTTACTATTTATAATGGAAGCTTTCATATTATTTAAAATATTAAGAAGTCGTGACTTTCCCGATGAAAATATTCATATATGCTAGGAGTAATCAAATGGTATAATATTGGCGTTGATTTGGAACTTTTTTTAGAATTCACCACATTGCAAATTATGTAGTGAATATCATTACAAAAATTTAAATTCCACTTTCGGATATCAATAACATTCGATGGAAATAAGAACCCGCCAGGAATCGGAGGCGTCCTCTTTTTATCCCATTAACTGAATATTTATTGATTTAAAATCACCCAAAAATCACCTTGACGTTCAAAGCGTTCAATTCACAAATATTCAGCATCGATGGAATTCCTAAGACACTGAATAAGCTCAAATCCTAAACATTTATTTTGTTGGTTACTTTACGTTGTGGTTACGTACATTGAATTATGTGTTCCTCTTGAGCTGTTTCACTTTCTGATCACCTGCAAATCATTACAATTAGTTCTTTTGAAAAAGGAGGACGCCTTAGTAGATGAATTTTATAAATTTGACAGGGAGTACTATATAGTTACTGATTTTTGCTCATAACTTATAAGAACATGACGCAAATTTCCTTATAACATTTAATACGTTTTTGGAGCGATTAGACACATTCGTGTTTATTCGTTTCATAAGAAGGGATTCGTGTTTACTGATACCCCCGAGAGTGGACAAAATTCGAATCTGTCTAGTCCCTAATTACATTACTGCAATTAACAGATATGTATTTATACTCTGCGATGCGACATCGAAGGAAAGCATTGATGTTGAACATCCGATGTTCAACATCAATACTTACTATCGATGTTAGCATCTGCCCAAGTTTGGAAACAAGACGCTATGATAACATAGAAGTTGCTACGGCTGCTAATAGTTTATCAGCTATTTTATCCAAAGAAGGGTATGTCAGGATTTCCCCTGGTGGGTGTCACTGGGCTTCTTTGATAAATATCTAATTTAGAGGGGTTTGATATAGATAACTCTTTCTCTTTAATTTTCATCAACGTATTTTTATGTACTTCCCATAAGTCAAATACATATGGCATTTCTAAAAGAAATAATATAAAATCGTTAACAACCATGTTTTTAATTAATTTAATTGTTTATTTGTTAACCGACATAAGTAAGTCATTATTCTACTTGATTCTTGGATTTCGAAAGTGCTATCTTTATCAGCTACAGAATCTTTATTGCTCGTCCATTTCTTCGTGTAGGGCTTGAACGCCTTTGGCACAACTCAATAGGCAGGTAAAATATTTTTTAAATCGAGGATCCAGTATGGATGATGATGATAATTTTTTTAAACCCTTCAAAGGGTATAGGCGTTTTCAATTTGCTGTTCCATGTTGTGGTCCATGTTTGGGCAAATATCGATGATCTGATACCCATTACCATCAATGGTTCCGTGATTCAAATCATATATGTGGCGAGATATTGTAATATATCTGTAGGTTCGTAAAAAGGATTTGAAGCACGGGACTCCATGATGTGGTTAGCGCATCTGTCGGGGAAAGGAGAGGCGTAGGTTCTAATTCTACTGATGTCTAATGAATTTTGACTCATTAATTAGGATTAATATGGATAAGCCAATGAAATTGAATTTTCGGTATTTGACGATGCAAAGCCTAATACATATATTAATTATTTTGGTATCTATAGAAATGAGCTGGACGATAAAAGATTTTAATTGTTTATTTTTAGTTCTTCCTCTATTGTTTAATTTAATAAAATTAAGCTTTGACGACATGTATACTTACTATGTAATATGTAGATCCTAACGGCTACCATATACTCTCTGATATTCTGTATATAGGCTATTTTTAGGTAATTAAAACAACTAGCGTTTATGAAAACTGGCATGTCATGGTTTAATGTTTTTTATTATATAAATAAATATCCCTTACACTCTTAATATTTTAAATCACAAACATCGATGTCAAAAAAAAACATTCAAACAATAAATAAAATTAATAAAAAAAGTACAAAGTCTTTGGCAGATCATCTGTGCAACGCATACAAAAAATGGAAAGAACCGAACTCAGTCAATTTCAACAAAATGGAATAACACGTCAGAAGGATTTAAAAACTTCCATGATTAAAATATGTACTCGGCGTCGGGATTTTTTGGGGCTCCATCGGCAAGCATAATATCGTTAATGTAAATGTCATTACTCAAATCTCTTACTGGTCCTACATTGTTGGTGTTGTCTTTTTTGATAATTTCGTTGTCGTTATCGATTTCATTATCTTCTGTGTGGCTTATTGGCTGTTTGTAAGGTGCTGGAAATTCTTCCATAAATTCGGTTTGTTTGTTGCTGTTGATCATATCGAATGCTTCGCTGTCGAAATTGTGGCCCTAATGGAGAAACATGTGCATGAAGAAATGAAATGTGCAAACACATCACGAGTTAACATATAGAACAGAATACCTTATTAATTAATTAGTAATATAAAAGCGTTGTGAAAAGCATAGGAGGTAAAGTTGTCTAAAAACTTCATGAAAGTTAGTACGGTATTATCAAATGTATGCACTGTTCTTCGTAGAATATGCATGAGCATGCATGATTATTAAAAGTCTTCTACTTTGTCGTAAGTTTAACGTTCGAAACCCGCAATACAATCCCTCTTTATTTATTTTTACAATAAGTTTTGAGCTTGAGACTTTTGCAACTCCATGCGTTTAAATTTTTCTCAACCAGGTTATGCATATTTACTATTCAATTAACTAAAAATAATTTTATCTTGTTAATATCTCTGCAAATTAGTGGCATAGCTTGTGCACATATACTTGGAAGATTTTAAAGCTTTCGTTTTTCATAATACAGGTGTGTTTATTAACATAGTATAAGAAAGTAAACGAAGAGTTGTTATAAAAGGCTGCGTAATGAACAAATGCAAACATGCTTAAAATTCACGAATATTTGATGAATGAATAGCAGTTAGTACGAACAAGAAACAAGAGCTGAAAGGCATGCCAATGTATTTTAGTCTGAATAGATGTTTTATTACGTGCAAGTTGTAGGTTAATATTAAAATTAATAAATTTTTTGTTAATTGTATTTATTAATGTTAGTCAGACTAAAATAAAAAAATCAAGCGTTTATGTCAGGTATACTTTATTTATTATTCTTATGTACAAATATTCACTCAATATGGTACAAAAATAATTCATCTAATTAATTTTATTGTCATAAAATCAATATCAGTATTATTTTTGCATCTATAAAAATATCTAAATAAGTCAAAATGCTGTTGCTAAGACTATCGATGAAAATCATTTTTATAGTAAGTGTAGGTAACATGTTAATTAATTCTTTAAAATTAGGTGGGTATTGTGCAGGTCACGTTAATAGATTTTTAGGCTTGGCGCAATCTTTGCGGTACTTTATCTCTACCAACCTCATCAACACTAGGAATTTCGTTTTCTCCCGATTCTCCCAAAGGTTCACGGTCTCTGGAAGCTGGTTGGTTGATGGATTCGGTATCGGCTTTTGTTGTTCCACCTGTCTCTATGGTATCGGGGTGAAGCGGTCTCACGTTGATGAAGGATACTTTTACGTGGGAGGTTCCATAATCAGTATCTTTCTTGTATTCGGTCTCATTGACTTCTACCTTGTGATTTCCGATAATCTATGAACATAAGATAATGAATATTCACAAAAAATTCTTGGGTATAATGAAGATTTAAGTTGCATAAGGTCATACTGCAGCCTTAGTCTTATTACCTTAGTATATGACGTCGTGTTTCCAGGACCCAAATCTTGGAAGGTTGAACTAATTCCCGCTGTGCGATCTCTAATAGTTTGTCTAACGCTTGCAATGACATCTAAAGTTGAATTGGTCTTATAAATAGATTATTCAAATTTGAACTGTGCATCGTGGCTTACCTTGTAACCGCTTGTAGAAGTCATCTAAAGAAGGATAACTGCTGAAGTAACCAGTGTCTACAATTGGTCCTTCCCCATCGAATGGATCAATATCTATATCGGAAGGATCGAATCCTACGTTTGATAGGTCGCGAGCTGTAAACAATATACATGTTTTATATTAGGAGTTTTTTAACTTATTTTTAAATTAGCTCTGTTTATAATTAAGTTGAAGTCCTGCTTAACTAATGTAATAGCATTTGTAAGAGTATCTTCTACAGGGTCTTTATCCAATAAAAGGCGGTGGTAGCTTTTATTTTTTAGTACAGGCTGGTAACAGATGCATCAGCAGTACATACGAAAACCAAAGTATGTAACATATAGTTATTACATATGAAGGGAATCATCAACATTTTGAATTGAGTAGACATTAACTCGGAGAAGAAGAGAAAAGGTTGATGCCGTGTGAAGGTGGTAATAAGAACTTTACTATTTCTAGTGTTATAAGTGTATAATAGTCACGAAATTTGAAAACAAAAAGAATCCCCCTTAACAGCTTTTTTGTAAAACTTACGATTTACACTAACACCTGTACACCTGTGTAACACTTCCTTTCCATAACATGCACCTGGAGAATAAATAAGGAAATTGAAGTACAAACACATATGGACAGTTAAATTCTGCGTTCTTTAATTTAATAAGTAATAAACATATTATTCAAAGAGTAACTACATTATCAAATTTAGATAGCCAAATGAATAATTTTATCTTGGCTTGATTTCGCGAGATAACATTTCTTTGCTTAAGTCTTATTCATTTGATTGGATATAACACTGAGAAGTCAGAAATCAATTCCTTATGTTATCTATCTCGTGGATTTAAAGAAACTCTAACTACACCTCACTTACTTGTTACATATATCTGCGCGATGCATACGTACACAGAAAAAAAGAATTGTTTGAATGAAAGGAATACATTCTTTTTGCGTTAAGTAGTATTTCTTTGATAGAAGTAAATATGAAGATATTCGGTTCAAAATAAAATAGTATTTTTTTAAATATTTCGTTGTGTCAAAGAATAGATAAGTTTGGCAACAGGTGCAAAAAAATGATTTTTTTGAGTTAAGAAAATGTTTCTCTTGATTTCACTCGCCTTTAAGAACGACGAGGCACGTGTATCTCTTTTGGAGGGCAGGCGTTTGTATTTCTTAGCGGTAGATGGCACCAGGGAGGAGGGTGCTACAAGCCGAGAGGCAACAGCGAAGTGGGTAAAGATATGCTCGTAACCGCGTTGATGACGCCGGGTAAGTAGAAACATGCCGACTGGTTAGCGCTCTCCTCCTTACATTGCTTTTGTCATGGGCGATTCTATCAATACCATGAGGTGTTGTATTAGCCGATTTTTTTGTTTGGTTATGTATTTAGGTAACCAGTTCTACGTTGTTTGGATAAGAACGTGAGGTTTTTTTCATTTAAAAAGTTAATTTCTTAAGTGAAGTAATCAAGTTTTTTGTTTTAATGATTCTATTGCCATCTATTCCGTTGGTTCAAACATTTGTTAAATTTTGTTATACCAAATATCAAGTTTTGTTGATATTAGTGTCATGTTTTTTTGAGTTAAAGAAATTATATTATAGTAGTAGGCAATATTTTTTTGCTTGTATTGAAAAATATTATTTCTTTTACTCAATGCAGGCTTCCTTGAATCAACAAATCCTTTTTCTCAGCGTAGGATCTCGTATAAAATATAGATAATATTAGAATATGTGTACGTTGATATTCTTCTTTAGCCGAAGACATATAGTCAGATGTATTGATGGAATTAGACCAAGAACATTTTTTATAGAGAACCCTAAATGTTGTCATACTATAGTGTAGTGTAAACGTATACGTTTACATTTATATAAGTTGTCTGTCTATATACGTGAGATTAAGTCTAGATTTACACACATCACGGAATAGTTAAATCTGAGTAGTAGAAGGGAATTTCAATTTCGAGCACTGTACCATAAAGTTATTTTATTTAAAACTCCTCCATGCTTGTATGTATAAAAAAAATCGAGCAATGGAAAATTCGAGCAATGTCCATAGTTCTACTACGCTGATGGAGCTGTGACACATTTCAATTCATCAACAAAACGGAATTGTAAAGAATCAATAAGTTAAACAAACATAAGCTTTTGAGTAATCATAAATTGCTTGATGTTTTGAGTTGATGACCTTCAAGTAATATCCTTCTGATTTTGTTATGTAATTGCTCCACTTCTTCGAATGCGTTGATATATTTTTTTCTAGATTAAGTAACGTTATCAAAAGCCACTTATTGTTAAGCATTAAAGAGTTTATTTAATTGTCGATAATATATAACAATGCATTTCATTTTTTATTGACATTATCCACTGCTCCAGTAGATTACTTTTTAAAGGATTCCAATGCAAACCAATTATAAAATTAAATCAGAATTGCTGCGATTATATTTTTATGCATCGGTAACATCAATATGCGTTGCGCTCATATTTTTTATGTAACAAACATTGCGTGTTTAAGTACACAAGCAATAATGGATTGGCACGTTTCTACAAGTAAACACTCATAAGCACATCGCGTAAATGTCAAACCATGTTTGTACGTATTTTTTTTTTGTATGTAAACTTTACTTTTTGAGGTCATAAAATACAAGGTAGCTCGCTTTATTTTGTTTAAGTGCACATTTTTCTGTGTTTAATGATAAGCGTTAGGTAAGATTCTGAAGAATGTACAAAACATCGTTAAAATAAATGTAAATTTTACCAGGAGGGCGATTTAATTTACGTTCTACGGAATTTTCAGCAGCTTCATATAGTACGATACCACATCTAGCCGAAACTCTTCATACTCGGTTTGCGAGAAAATAACAAACTTTCTTTTATTGATCGGTGAAAATTGGACTTGCGAGGTTTGCATTGTACTGGAACATTTGTACGATTGTTTCTAATTTGGTTTAATAAATAGAAGTAAAACTATATGTTATCTTTACTATATTTGATCTAATAGCAAATGTTATGATGAGTTTGTATTAGCATATCTATTAATTCGCTTTTTCTTTTACCTAATACAAATGAATATAAGATGATATAATGAGAGATTAATGTGTGTCTGCTAAATAGAAAGTGGGCTGTTATCATATTAACCACGACAATGAAATTGATTATTTGTAATCATTCGTGTACTTTATACATTAGACTTGGGAATGCAAACCTAAAATGGCGATTTTGGCATGTTTCAACAAAATTTATGTAAATATTTTCTTTCTATTCATTTTAGAATTATCATTCATATCGATGGACGGAAGCCAATAACTGATAGTGCCTATCTCTTCTGTATCAGACACTTTTGGTTTATTTTACTTATTCTCTACGTTTCCTTGTATATCTTTTATGGAATTTGTAATAGCTCAATGTTGAAATATTATTTTCCCATAAGTTGTGATAAGTGGGTGCAAATTCTATTTTTGTTGTCTTTTAATTTAGTAAACGTATATGTTCAGGTCACTAAAATATTTATGAAGTATTAAACAGGAGATTAGATTTGAAGTGAATCATCAATAGAAACGATGTAAGAAATATAGCAGAGAGAAGTTAATAATAAAAACTAAATGTATAATGGTTGTACTGGCAGAAGAACAAAATGTAATCTTTAGAATTAAAGTTCATATTGATCAATCAATTGAGGAATTTAAATTAATTTAGGCATTTGATTAGGAAAAATGTTATCCAAGCCTTACTTCAGCCACATTTTCACAATCTTTCAATATGAGTTTGTTTCGGTTCTTTCTTGTAAAATTATCAAATTTTTTAATATGTAATTGCATCACTACTTTTTTCTTAGTAGTGTACAATTCTTGTGGTAAAAGGTATTATAAGGCATAGATAGGAAATAACATTTTACTGAACATCCAAGGCTGAATTTTAAAATTTTTCAAAACGCGGCACCAATTCATAATACCAAAAATATGTGCTTTTTGTCTAATAATAGTAGGGTCTATATATTTTTTTCGTTTTTCTGAATGAAGTTTAATTTAGAGATATAAACAACACAAAGATAATCAATATTCAAAATAAAATGCATTATGCTGCCATTGTCTGCTAAGGTTTCTGGCACCATTCTACTGGTTTAGAGGCAAACAATTCCCAGCAGCCTTCTTCTACCTCCACGGCAATAGCAAAACACGCTTGGACTGAAAGCATGTCATTGATCTAGAAAGGTGGTAATCAGATGTGGTAGCAACTCTATCCTATCATATTTTTTTGTTTTTGGAGCAGCAACGGCTGGTGATAACGAAAATGAGAGTTCGATTATGAAGCTTCGATTCCCTCGTGTATTTCTCTTGCATATAGTGTACATGTATGTAGTATGTAACGGAAATACACGAGGAAATCGAAGCTATTTAATAGAACTGCCCCTGATGTCACCACCAGTCGCTACTGTTCTGGAGGGATCTTTAGGCAGTATGCGACCTAGTATCATGTTGATTGAATAGCATGCGATTTCTTTTAATTGGTTGCATTAGGAGTTTAATACCCTATCCTCTTGCACCAATTCAAAGCGGATAATACCTTCATAATTCCACGAAGCTCACAGCATTATCCTTGCTTCAAAGCTTTGCGCTTAATTACAATTACCGTTACCACACGTTACAATACGTCGATGGAAATGGAGATCGTGTGGACCGGCAAGAAGTTGATTGTGTTCTTGTATTCATGCTGTGCCTCTTCTGCAGTTACTTTATGAGGCACTTGTTACCTACTTTCCGCAGTTTACGGAGACGACGACCCATTGTCCTCCGTGAAAGGTCAAGTTCCTATGACAATTGTTGCGTATTGAAAGTGGCCTCAATTCTTTGGCGAAAACCACTTACAATTAAGCAATAATAGAAACGTAATTCCTCTCGAAGACTCGTTTGGTCATTCCTGAATTCTTTAAACCAGTTTTGTGCCGTCCAATCTTAGATAATATCATTAAATTTCACGGAGTGTACGAGCGGTATCAACAGCACTTCTGCTAATTTCCAGTAATGACGCGCAATTGCCATCTCTTTATTGGTGTTATTGGGTATTTTGTGTCCACGAGAAGTGCACAATCCTAGATATAATCCCAAGATAACTGTTAATTTCATAGACTTACAACAATGATGTCTACTACAGTATTAATAATGATAACTGCTTTGCGGTTTTATAAATCCAAAGTTTACCCATTCAAAAAACGACAAACTTTTGCTCCACTCTAACATATCGTTTACATTCGAGCAATTATTAATTTTTATATATTGTTAGATTTATTAGATTTTGCTTTAGCTCTATAGACTGAAGGTAATTAGAAAGTCTACGATGAAGACAGATTTGGCATTTAAAGACGCCATGTAATTACCTATAATCATTTTAGTTACAATGAATGTGCCTGAGCGCGATTATTATGTAGTCGTTAACTTTTGAGTGATAGAAGTGGGTCGTTTCTAGTCTATATAACGAATTTAATCCATGCGAAGTATTCTAGAAACGTATATAGTGATAAGTTCTTTATTAAGCAAACGCATTTTCCTTCCGCGACATTCCGTCCTGCTTTATCATTTCTTCGTTGAAACTATTGTGTAGGCAACATAGTTAAGATTATTATGTTTGCTAAGTATTGAATCGAAGTTTGCCAGTAACTCGATGCGAAATAGGTTAGGAATTCTATTGAAAATACGTTGGAAATTGGACAAAATTCTAGGGAATTCTACTTTCAGAGAGTTTAATTGAATGTTAGATGTATGCGTACTGTACCTCTGTGTCATTATTAACAGAATAATATTCAGCTTTCGTTCCCATTTTTAATAAAGCATTAAGCAACAGTGCGTGGAAATGGAATAATAATTGCTAATTTCCTACTTGCAACAATGTCATGAGGGTTTTACTAATTAGATGTATCCATCTGTGATTAGTAAGTCACATTGTATTGAAAAATACGTATGATTCAATATCATCTGTTCGATTTTCTGCGTCCTTAAATAAAATTAATCATGTTATCGTCCTATAAAATTCAGTAATCAAAAAATGTTATTTCCTATTTTTATTAGTGTTCAAATAATAACAGGATGACCTTAAGAACTTAATGAGAAATTTTATTATAATTCTCAATCTAAAATCTAAATGTGTTGTTTAATTCCGAAAAAATTCAAGGAATTTAAGGAATATTACTTTATTAATGTGTTTTGCGAAGTTGTTGGAAAAAAGCATTTTTAATGTTTAACACGAGAATGTGACAGAGAAATGTTAGCAATTTGGATGATATGTTTGATGTTATGGTTAGTAGTCTATTTTTCTGCTTAGTATCCTGACATAATTACCTACGATTGGATGATAATAATATCAAAATTGATAACGAATGTGAATAAAGCAAAATGTAAATAAACAAACAGTAAGGAACTGATAAACCAGTAGCATTAAATTAATTAAATACAGTGTTCTTGATGTTATTAAAAAAAAAATTACAATGAAACGCAATCATCCTTACAACAACACTTTACTGGCGGTTGATGTACGTTTTGATCATCAAGCTATCATCCTATGCAATAAAATTGAATTAACAATCCAAGCTAAAACTAACCTATTTATATGCTTTTAAACCGATAGCCGTCAAGCTTGATTCAATAAAAAGTAAAGGCTGGAATTTAAGGGTATGAAATCTGAATTCATTCAAATATATTTGTTGTTGTAAATTCTACGCCTTTTGATTTTACATTGCTGTATACGTGATTAATTAACTTTATATTATTAACAGTACGATTCTTTTCAGTATATGCTGAATTTAAAAATAGTCAGTTTCAACAGACATTTTACATCTTCGTTGGGCATTAAGGCGACTGGTGATATCTGATGCCATAAGTCATCGATCTCGCTTTGCTGCTGTTAATATGAATTTGTTTTAAATACTGCTGCGGCCGTCCAATTCGCTTCCAGTCATAGAGATTTCCGTTTTTTTCGTTTTCTAGTCAGTGGTGAAATATTCAATCTTTCTAAATGTCTTTCGTTTTTAACAGTACAGATAACAGGACGTTCTTCTGATGATGATTGATGTTAATTCGATCGGCTATGGCTTTCTTTTTATAATTTACTGTCTTAATTGGAGAAGGAACAACATTCATATACAATAATTGATGTTATACTAAATGTAACTGAGCTACTATTAAAGATAATGATTATTGAACAGTATACTATCTGGCCAATGCTAGTTACAATAATTTTTGCACTTTTAAAAATCCAGAGAAATTTCGATGGATATACCAGGGTAGTCTAAAAAGTTTTCAGTCTAATATAGAAACAATTTTCTTTGTCAAATTCAGCTTTATTTTTCAACATAGTCTCCTGGTAAGTCTTTACAGTTTTCCTAGAGATGCTTCAGTCTCCTTAATCTGGTCCAAGAGTAGTCTCCGGGACTGGATCTGGTAAATAGGGCGATGCCATGGCCATGGCGACCAGTGAAACCACCGTTGTTTTGATTTTCTGTTTCTTGAATTTCTGCCTTCAGTTTGTGATCAATGTGCCTCCCTTTTCAAGATAGCCAACACAATTCCATGACTATCCCAAAAAACAGTTCTATTACCTTCCCGGCCGATGGAATAGTCTTCGCCTGTTTTAGAGCCGATTTATCATTCCCAGTCCACTGTTTTAACTGTGCCTTGGCTTCAAGAGTTCATCTGCAGTTATTACTCAACGCCGAAACATCAACTCATTTCGCTTCAATTGCTTCAATAGGGCTTTGGAAATCTTCATTCAAATGTGTTTTTGGTCCAAAGTGGGCAAGCGCGGCATCCAACGCGCGGTTAGCCTTTTCGGGCCTAAATTTTTAGATAATACATAACCCGTTCTTTCAAGACCACCTTCTGCTATATCTCTCACATTAATTTGGTGAACTTTTCCAATGTTATCGGCAGTGGTTATAGTTTCTGGCAATCCTAAACGTTCATCGTCAACCAAACTGGTACGACCACGTTTAAATTCAACTGTCCAAAATTTCACTGTGGTAAACGATGAGGTAGAGTCCCCATATACAGTGTCCATCTCAGCTTTAACTTGCGTAGGCGTATTGCCTTTCAATGGAAGAATTTAAGAACGGCTCGAAATTCAATTTCTTCATCTTTGCAGAAACATCGATTGGTCCATTAGTAACCATGTGCCGTAATGTAGAAATATTTTATAATGTTTTTTTTTTCATTTAATTTATAATTTGGTTTGTTTTACTTTATTTCATTTAATCCATTTTTTGATAATTTTTGACACATGGGCGAATGCATCTGAGCTATAATATTGAAAACGTTTAACTTGGAAAAGTGAAACGTTGCAAAATTTTTCACCGTATAGGCTAGTATTAGAAATCGAATTAATTTTTCGAAAACCTCATACAGTGTGCCCGACAATTACGCTTAAACTTTCAAATGAAAAAAGTGTTAACATTATTTCTTTTTTAATGCAACTACAGTTAAATCATAGGTCTCTTCATCAATAAATATTGTTGTTATCCAAAATTCCCTTTTTCGATTATCATACGAAAGAACGTTTCTCTAAACTAGTGTTGTCAAACGACGGTTTTGTTATTATTATTATTAAAAGTTAGCAGCAGCTAAGTTAATGTTAAGTTATAATCGATCATTTTCATCATTCACATTTTCCATCTAGAATGATGCAATTTTTATACAAACTTAACTAACTGCACCTAATATCAATTCTATTTACGTCGCAGTCACCAGCATGCGGTCAATTACATATATGTGTATGTGCCTCCGACAGGTTCGCTTAATCACAAAAAAGAATCAACTCGATCCCGGAAATGTTTGCGTTACGTAGGTTGCTCGCTTGAAAAGCTCAACGTTACAGAATCGCATCGGCAGTTCAACAGAAACACGCTACATACCTGTAGTATGTGTAACCAACAGACTAGAAGTTGATGAAGGTCAACGATGATCACGTCAATATGCGCAATGCAATTTAATGGTTGCCTGGCAATTTACGACTTACGTAATATTTTTGATTGCCATTCGCGGACGTCAGCTTTACTCAAATATTGATGCGAGTATTTCGACGAAAGAATTTCGAAATGGCAATGACAGGAAACGATTGTACCTATACTATATCCGTTTTAAAAATATGAAAAATTATATTTCGAGATTAATACATACTCATACATATACATTGATAGTAGAATAAAATTTATGGCGACACTATTTAATGATGCAAATGTAAGTAATGAAATTCTAAGGTTGTTCAAAGAACGCGTCAAGTTGTGAATTGAGTTATATGGAACTAAAATTCGTGTTACTAGTTGTTTGCTTATGCTTCTTTTTAATTCAAATCTAATTATAAAATTATATGAATATTACCATTTTTAGATTTATATAAAATCTTTTCTTCTTCCCGAGAAAAATACCAGTAGAAGAGTCAACAATTACCTAGTACACTCTATTTATTATTTTTTTTGTCCAGTAATCAACTATGAGACTGTTACTAGACATATCGTGAAATTCGTACGGTAGAGTTGGTGTTTAGTATCTGTACTATAACTAAACGTTCTTAAATCTGAAATTATTAAACATTAATTTTCCGTTCAACCGGTATTTTTCGTAGTATCCTCTTTTAAATGAATTTTTAACGTGCATTATATTCGAGAACCTTTAGTTAGTTAAAAATAAAATAAATCTTGTCTTTCAATTTACGTCATTGATATTTCGTGTTGACTTACGTTCGTTAAAATTGCATGAGTACATCAATCGCTTAGCCTTGTTCATTATCGATAACCTCTTTACGTTACTAATATTTTTAAGCTGCTAATACGGAGAGTTTGGTAAGATTAATTTGTTAATTTAAGCTGTATTTTGATATCGAGAGATTCTTTTAAAAACAAGTGAATTTCAAAATTATGGCAATTTTCTCGTCTAGAGGTCAGTGTTAGGGATTTTGTTATCTTATAGAGAGAAACTATATTCCAGAAACACATAATTTCTCTGTGTATAGTGAAAATCAAATCGATTACAGGTAACGTGCAGTAAAAAAATCTAATAACCGCGGTGTTTCTAAGTGAAGAAAAATATAGGTTTATATACTGATGCGATAAATACAAATAGAGGTAGACAGGTACAAATAGGCCGCGTAATAGAATAGAGATTGGCAAATATTACCTCTGCATTTAACATTAATGCATTTATTTAGTATTGGATAGAGAATTGAAGTATTGTTTAAGAAACTTGATAAGCAGGCGGCATACTAATACATACATATAAATATTATTGGCAATATTAATAATTATAATTATGTATACATTTATTCCTTGCAAGAATATTGTAAACTTTGAATCCTCGCTAGTTTAGTTGCAATTTTACAATGTTTATATCACTACATTGCACAAAGGTATCAGTTATCCTGTACATATATGTTCTTATTTGTGACAATGAACATGTTGCCTTGAAAATAAAACAGTGACCTAAAATTAATGCTGAAAATAGAAACGGCTGTTAAATTTTGTGGATAACAATCCGAAAACCACATCTCGTCATGCGGTAGAGCACGTAGGATTGGATTGTGTGTGTGTATTTGTAAATAAAAATTTAAATCACAGTATAAAAGGGTTTTTTCTACTTCACAGGAACATTTGTATAGCGTCCGAATAACACTCGTTATGACTGTTCCTATTCAACTTGGTAGTCAAAAAGTCTAGCATAATAGGGGTGGATGTCGACCACAATGAATGCGGCAGAGTGTATCAGTATTTTAGAGGATGCAATAAAAACAAAAGAAAACAAATTCAAATAACTGAAACAAAACAAAATTTTCTTTACAGAAGGTTTGAAAGTGTTGACAACATATCAATGAAACGTCGCCAAATACCAGCAATAATAAATATACAAACCCAAAATAAAGAGTTTCTAAAGGTCAACCTAAAAATTAGATATGTAGATTTAACGTTTTGGAAATAAAGGAAGCTTATTGCAAAAATACTTTATCACTTAAGAGGATCGAAATTCCACTAACGATGAACATTTAAATAGTGTTTAATGTTAAAAGAAATGAACACGAGTATTTTATGCTTTATTTATTTCCTGTTAACTCGAGAAAGTATTTCCACATTCTTTATTATTAAATAATTGCCTAAAGCTTAAATATTACACTAATTTCAAATGATTATCTATATTCGCTTCAAAAAAGCTTCATATGACATCGAATTATTCCATAGTTAAATGTGTGAATACTAAATGTAAATGAAAATTATTTCAATGCTGTTTATGTATTTATGAGGGGTATCATTAAAAGTAACACGTTTTCATCGCATAAGTTTGAAAATATGTTATATAGCCGAGCAGAATGATCTATTACTGCTAAATATAATAATATTAAAGGCAATAGTAATAACACAACATATTTCTACTACCACAAAGCATGTAAAAAGATATCATGATGTGTTGATTCACAGTTTGTAAATATACAAAGAAAGTAATGTCTAAAGTTCCGTTTCTTAAGAAGATCGGGCGCTAGGCATGGCTAGGCTAGGCCATCTATTCAATACTAATTAAATGTTTATGTTAAAGTTAAAGTACTGTTTCTAATAATATTTATATGTATGTATCGAAATGCCGCCTGCATGTTAAGTTTCTCAAATAGTTCTAGTTTATCTAAAATTCCATATTCAATAATAATTAAATCCAGGAATATTAAATGCTGGCGAATTATTTGCGATCACCTCTGCTTTATTATCTGTCTACTTATATTTGTATTTATCCATCAAGAATAAACCCTTTTATTTTGTATTCGATAGATCAACCAAACATATACCTGGAAGTGATAGTGTTATAAAGTTTTTAAAAGCGCAGTTTCCATGAAGTAAATTGAGAAGTTTTAAATCTAGTATAGCAGTAAGAGGTGCAACGTCTTCAACGGCAAGAAGGTGTTTAATAAAAGAAGGATTGTAAAACTAGGTTGTGTTGCGAAAATCATGTTTTCACCGCGGTAACAAATAGAATTATAAGAAGTATCCTAACAAGAAATCAGGAAATTGGAGGAAAGTCAAAACACACGATAAGCGGCGCCGGGACGTTTCCTGGAAATTTGAAAAATGTTACAAGACAGAATGTGTTCGGTATGGCGGTTTTAAAGATTAAAACATTATTAGGGAGTAAACGTTACACTAATACACATAGAAGCCATGCTATTACCTCCGGCACATATTTAATACGATCCAACTTTATGTGCCAAGAGGACTATTTTTGCAAAAACCCAATGTGAATTTGAATTAATAGAATACTTTACTTCGAAATTATTTAATTCATTATCAAAAAGAATTATTTAAGGCTTATGGAGGTTGCAAAATACAAATTAGTGAAACAAAATAATTCAGTTTTGTTTTAGTTAAATAATTTGGAATTAAAATACTGCGTTCTTCTTTTGATGTTTCGCGTTTTGTTCACATTCTCAACCTAATTTTCTCAAGGATAGGCTTAAGATGATTGGATATTTTATTTATTCTAAAACATATTCGCAGTAGTTTATGACGCATGTTGAAACCATCACAGATATTGTTGAAATAAAACAAATTTTGCATGCTAGAAGGGTGAAACAGTCGGTTTGGCGTCATATCGTATCGACTCATGAAATTTCCCTAAAGCTTTATGTAAGTCATATTTAGAAAGTTATATGGTTGCTCTATGCATAGAATGGTTCGAGAGTGTAGGTGCCAATTAAAATAGGTATACATACGCGCATATGCGCTGTTTTAAAATGTTATGAAAATACAGGAATAAATTTGTTTGTGTTTGTGGAAGTAACTGCTTTCGTCATTTGCTATATTTGGAACGGCTTTTTTAAGTTAAAGACACCAAGTGACTGCTTACATACATATTAATGTTTTGTTAAAAACCTTTGGTATTAGAAACAACGCAGTAGTTAAAGGTTAAATTAGACGTGAAATTAAAATAGGAGCGATTAAAGCAGGAAGTATATTTTAATAAATTTTATGATATTTATATTCATTCACCGTTTTTGGAGAATTCCCATAAAAAAAAGTATGTAAACTTTAATATTCAAAATGCCAATGCATTTCCGGGGTATGTACGAAAGATAACATTTAGAATTCTTGATAATAAATCTAGAATGATATAATTTAACCTCTATTTATCGATAATCTTATTATTTGCTGTCGACGTTGACATGTACATATGTAAACGAAGAATCTGAGAAGTTTGCAAAATGGGCGAAACTTACATTTTCGCCGAAGCGATAACTGAATTTGATAAAATTTATAAGGTCGAAGAAGGTTAAATTAACTGTATCCTATATTACATATGTATACGTTTATATGCATATAGTTTGCACAGCTTTCCTCGACGTGATCGCTTGGAATTCAGGCTAATCAGAGAGGCAAAAAGCATTCAAAAACACCATGATTGTCAAATAAATAACAAATAAGGCAATCTCAAGCCAATTATGTTATGTAAACTAATTTTGTTTGCACGGGAATTATTTGTTTATACATTTGTGGATAGCACTAGCCGTTTATTTGCGATACGTAGGTGAAAATTGATACTTTTTTCGAAGTAATATAGTAAATTAACATTCATGAGCAACGCATAAAATAAAGTGAATCTGCCTCAACTCATAAAATCTTAATTAATAAGTCAGTAGTTAAGATACATAAAATTTATAGTTACTGAAATTGTTAATATAAATTACACTGTTGCATACTCAGTATAATCAGCATAATCAGTATATACTCTGCGTGGAAAAATTATGGAATTAATTCATTTAATTTGAACCAATTTGTTTTTCTAATAAATGCTCGGACAGGTCAAACTTTTTTTTTACATCAATTTGAAGCTTTGTCCATTTCTGGTTTTCAAGCAGTGGCGTCATCGATAATCTTTTTTAGATTTTTTAAATTTATTTAGTTGCCTAAATAGTATCATTAACATTGTAATTGACTATAACAAATTTTTGAATAAAAGTCATTTCAATAGTAAAAAACATACATTTTATTGATAACGAAAAGTAAGAATAAATGCTCTTAGCTGTTATTCAAGAAATACAATGATTGTTTATTTTAAATCAAATTTTCAAAAGCTATCCACCGGCCTATTAACAATAATCTTTGGAAACATTCATTTTGTATACTGCGAGAGGACTAAGGATTGATTCGGATCACTTCATAATACCTAATTCTATTTTTTAAATCTTTGATTTTAAGTACCTTCATAAGAAAAAATTAATGGGCCTAAAATCTAGGGACCTATGGGAGAGTTTATTGATCCTCACCTACCGTCCCACTCCCAGGAAAGAAGTTGTTTAAACACTCGCGAACAGAATCTGCAAAGTGCACTATTTTACTGAAACCAAATATCGCCACTTGGTAAGTCTGAATCGTCTTCATTTGAAAAAAATTCTGCAAGAGCAGATACGAGTGCATGCCTTAAAAATTAAAGAAGATAAGACCAATGATTCCATTGTCAATTATTCGTGACCACACTTTAACTTTAACCTTACGAGGATGTTCAGTATGTGCTTCAGTAATCAGTGAGGAGATTGCTACCATAGAACCTGCCGTTTTGTTGATTTATTGTTCCATTTAGGGAAAACGAGGCTTCATGCGAAAAGAGAATTTGGCCAGTGATACGTCGATTACCATTGCATAAATCCTGCATTATATCATAAAACTGCATTCAACGATCAGGAAGATGATCCTGATCGCTGAATGCATTGAGTTCTTGCAGTAGTTGTATTATATAGGGATGGTATTTTTCTGTTTCTACCAGGATTCTCACCCGCACTTAAAATATCAGCTTTCACATCTTCATTAGCAGCAAATTATCTTTTCTATTGGCCAGATCACACCAAATACCTCACGTTAGCTTTGTCTTAATTTACTTTCAATTCTACTAACATATGGAAAGTAAGTTCGAGTTTGTGTTATTCCTATTACATAATTTACATACGGCCTTCCATACTACTTATTTATAGCACAAAGCATTAATAGCAACTACTAGAGACTTTTCCTAATCCGAAGACTGGATAAGGATATTTAAGAAGCAGAGTTTACCTGTATCACTCGCTTTTCTAAAAGTTGGATTCTTGGTTCTTAGAAAATCTGGCGAAAATTATTTTACAAATGTTAACAAACAGTTGGTGTAATGGCTTTTAGCGAAATAGATCAAGAAAATTTGTCACGTAAGACAGCATTTCAATTCAAATGATCGATTTTTGATGTGTTTATATTTGGGGATATGTGTGTGCAACCAATTTACGCTAAGTGGAGATCTAGATAAACGTTCATTTATTTTGCCAATAATCTGACTATGTTATTTAAACGGACTTTTAACTAAATTTCTTTTTAAAAGGGGTTGATAATACTGGGTGTAACGAAATAAAAATCGAAGCATGGAATACATCATGAAAGGCGCAAGTTAGAATTTTTCCTGTGCATATCCAAGAATTAGCGGTATGCAAAATCCCGTTGTACTATCGAAACGTCTGGTAGATAATGGTGTTAACAGTTTATGCAGATACTACAGTTGTACTAACCATATTAAGGCATTCTACAATAAATGAGTGAAGTAATGTTTATTATAATAAGTAACAGCAGATGCTAAGTTCAGTAAATTTTTACAAAGAGGTGTGAATTTAATTTACAAAGATTTATCCAACAAGGCTACAATCACTTCAGCAGACGTAATGTAAAATAAACGTTATACTTGATGAATGTTTATGACATTACGTATATGTAGCAGAAGGTTGAAGGCTGAAAATTGGTAACATGAATATAAACATTACTGGAGGGAAATATGGAAACAGTAATCTTACCAAAAGTTTATATTGAAATAAGAAATCTTGCTTATTTTTCCAACAAAATGTATATATATATTTAATAATTTAAGACGGAAGCAAAAATTCTATAATTAATATTGAAGAGCTGCATAGTGCTATTGAAGTAAAATGGTAATGTCGTGAATTATCAGTTTCTATAAATGGGTTTATTTATCTTAGGATTTTTCATACTTCAAATTTTTCATTTCCTTAAATTTTCGTATGGGATAGTAGTACTATTTTAGTGATAAGCATCAGATCATTCTAAGAACCACCCTAATATTCCAAAATCATATATTATATCTGCTTATATCTTTTACAGCTAAATTACTACAATGCACCAAAGTTTGATTAACACGGATAATACGGTTATTTAAAATCTGTTCCAGGTAGTTTTTTTTATATTTGGCCAGGACTTTCCCAAGATGTTTTGCATATATATGGTGTAAGAATGGTCCCGATTAACATAAATGCAGAGTTTACATTTAAAAACAAACAGGCAGATAACGATAATAATACACAAACATAATACGTTGGGAGACCGGTAGTTACGTCAGTTACGTGGTGTTGATTTCTTATCTAACATTGTATCGTTTGTGTTGGTTAATTGAGGGCAGAATATCGAATAATTTAATCCCGTAAGTGCATGTATTATTTTTGAATTGGAACTATCTTAAAACAATCAACCAAAAAAAGAAATAAGACCATCAATTTGCTAAGTTTCCATTAAGAATGATTTAAAGACATGCTTTAGGTACTTATACCACAGTAAGTAATTTTATGTCATTTAGAAATTTCTTATCAATCGATTTATGGTTGGAAAGAAAATGCTTATCTCTTGTCAAAATGGAGCCATTGCCTTTTTTAAGTTTTATATTCGTTGATATGAGACGTACCCCTAAAAATATATATTCAAAGAATGACCTTCTGATTGCTGTAGCTGGTGCGTCTGTTAGGCTAAAAGGAGGCCATGTGGTACGTACTTTATAACAATTTTCTTTCAGTACTTATCCAAAACATAGTGATTTAAATACATGAAACTGTCATAGAACTTAAAATGCCGAAATTGAACATAATAAAAACTGGATTTTATTATATATAAGTTTTTAATCAATATTATGTAGGGTTTTACTCAACGCAAAAGAAATATAAACTTTGTTCTAAGTGAATTGAAAAAATTGTTGAAGAAAAGATTTTCAATGAATGCACTACATATGTAGGATTGTTATGCTAGAAAAGAGGGAAAATTCATTCAATTTGCTTTGAAGGACAATAATTATTTTTCAATTAACATAATGAGCAGTTAATTGGGAAGAAGGTAATTATGCAATAAGTAAAATAGAACAGCTAAACTATTTTCAGCAGAAATGCATGGAGATACACAATTATTCTCAAATAAATTTGTTCGTTACAGTTAGGCAGTAATTTAGATCAATTAATTAGTTCTTGATGAACGTAAGAACTTCGAAATCTTTCCTTAAAGGTATTACGAAGGTTCAGAATTTAATCAATTACATCGTACATCGTAGTAATTATTTCCTTGGTACACATTAATTATACACCTTGGATTTCTAATCAACAGGGTAGAATAAGCATTATTTTAGATGACCTAATTAACGCTTAGGAATAGTACGAATTAACAAGAAATTGTTGAGATTTTCCTTATGGTAGTTTGAGAAAGGCATTGGATTGTTTCCGATATAAAAATTATCGTTTCTACGCTTACGAAAGCACGCAGAAAGCTTTTCTGAACAATATAAATTTTCTCTAGACGAATAAGTTGCTATATAACTATCCTTGTTCTATTTTATAGTTATGTGGCTAAGTATATACAAGTTACTTGACCATACTGATGCAGGACGAAGGCTATTTCGTCAATTATAAGCCTTATATTGTTTAAAATGGTCTTTGTTTAGTAATTGTAAGTAATTATATCCACATTTGAAACAATAATATCGTTATATGTATTTGCAATAATCAATTAATAAATCTATTTATACAGAAAAAAAAAAAGAATACAACAATCGTAGCAATTAGAAGTTTTCTTTCCAAAATGAAAACCGGGAAATAAAAATGCGCATAACATTTGCGGAAGAATTTAAGTCCTCGAAATATGTGAAGAGTAAAAATCAATAGATGTGTATACAAACCTGGATAGGAGCTCGCCAAAGCCACGAACAAAACGGTAAAAACAAACACTGACTTCATTTTCGTTTGTAATGCGTGTACCTTCAATAATATCACTTCGTATAAATCTTTTCTCTTCACTCAGCGCACTGTTCAATAGCAATGACGAATTTTGAACTTCGTCTAGTATATAAACATATCGACGTGTGCGCCATCTCCATGTTTTTGTTTTATTGCTCTGCGGGATTTTTAAATGCGTTGCGCGAAAATACTATTATTGTTAGTGTCCTCTTAGCCGGTTGACATGAGTTATTAATTGCTGAGATTTAAGTCCAGCAATTTGCATTATGCTTGCGCCTTATGGTTTTTACATTTATATGAACCAAAGTTTGCAGTCAGTTGTTTTTTATGAATTCTATGAATTTTTTAGCAATTATTAATATGCAGAATGTAGGAATATTTCGTGATATCGCTATTGTCGTGTCCTCTGGGTTTCTACGTATATTTTTTGCAACGCTGTTGTTAATAATAGAATCCATGCGTACCTAACAATTAGAATTGTTTTATTATACGACTCGTGTTTTAAAGTATGTACCCCTGTTATAATACCATAAAAGACGTCTTGCTATAATTACTGCATATTTATAATTACCAGGAAATACGTTATGTGTGCCCCATATGATATGGAAGCATCCTGTAGAACCTATATTTTACGTTAAAATGGAACCAATTTTAATTGTGGTTAGATACTTAAAAATAATGATTCTGGCGTTTATTAATGAGTTTAGTTAATTTTTTTAAAATAAATTTAGATCTGCCTTGGTTAATACTGAAGTTTGAAAATAGATTCTCTCATAACTTTTTTATTACCAACCTTATTTGAATTAAAAGTTTGGTTGAAACCATTTCAGTACATTCAGCGATACAGTCAGATTTTTACTAAAAAATTGGCTAATAAAATGTTGCTATTGTCGAACCCGAAAAATGATCATAGTGTGCCTTGAAAATTTAGATGAACTACTGAAATTTTGTATGGAAGTAGACTTTTTGGTTCAGTATATATTCAAAAAGAAATGATTTAATTTCAATGTAAAATATAGATTTTACAGAGATGCTTCAAATGGGTCACAGTGTACATATTAGTGCAGCAGGAAAACTTCCTTGAGTTACGCACTTATATTTATCTTCCGCAAGATCAAAATAATGTAATTTCAGCTGAGTACTCTAGATTAATATTTATATCAATATACTAGAGAAGCTATTATAAACGCTCAATCAAAATATCTACATTACATCTCTGTTTTTTCAGGTCTTATTGTAGGGGTGGGAATTTACTCGTGATAATATATACTTATTGAAATCTAAAAATTTCATGTATATTTCAATATTTCCTAGTAGTCAATGAAGTAAACTTGTACGATATAAGTCTTTTGCATGCAATGACTTGGCAAAGTTTATTTATACTCTAAATAAAGATGTAATAAAAATTTGACATACATAGAAATTACCAGTGAACTTGACTTGGTATTATACAGATTGTTCTTTCTAATATTTCCTTTTCTGTATTAAATTAATTATGTTTCCTATCATTATATGAGTACTTATTTCTAAAATTATTCCATTGTGTGTACCATTTCATGCTTTTGTCTGAGGTTCTTTTATCTTATTCTTTTCTTGTTTCTTTGTTGTCACCGTTTATTGTCTGTTTAAATTTCCTTATCATTTAGTCAACTATTGACATCATAATTAGAAAATATAAATTTCCAAGAGTCCATTCATAGTAAAACCCCACAAAAGAATGAAGAGCAAATTGCAGAAAGAAAGTGCAATTTTGTGATATGTGTAAAAATAAAAAAGTGCATTTTCTTTCGATGGGGCAAGTTTTAAAAGTAATGACACTTCGAATCGACGCAATATTATAACGAAATATGACAAACATTATCCAAGAAGAGCCAGAAACAAATAAAAAATAAAACGATAAGAAAACAAAAATTTCTAATATGATTTCTTTTTTCGCAATTTAGACACAGCCATTTATTCTTAGATCTTAGATTATATCCGAATGTATTAGTACAGGTAAGTATAGCATATGGTTAAAAATGTTAGGTAATTGGACTACTGTTACAAATTCGCAGACCTATACAAGATGTTCCGTTGAAAATAAACTAGTTATTGTTTGTCAATTTTTGTCCACTTCGAGAGTTAAAAATTAATTGAACATTTTATTAGAGAATGTCCCATTCAACAATATTCGAAGAATGCATTGCATGTATGATGGTGCATCAGCTCACTTTTCTCGAAGAATAAGGGAATTTTTACAAAAACGATTTGGAAACAAATTTTGGGAGTCTATACGACGTGTATGCCGTAGAATTAAATAATGAAGAGCAATTATGGAACAGAATTGTGGAGTCTGTTGATAGATTTCGTAATAATTCAGGTATGCATGAAAGATGCCGTCAATCATTAAAGACAAAGTTTAGAAAAGTGTATCTAAGAACAAGGCCATCAATTTGAACACCTTCTTTAGGGCGAAGTACCTTATACTTTTTAAAATTTAATCATTGTATTCTTTTGTTATGTTATGTTGTTATTTTTAAAGCTCATGTCGATAAAGTGGCGTTTTTTTTTGTTATGAGGTATTGAAGAGAAATAAATTTTCTAAAAAAAATGTTCAAAACCTTTAATATCCTGCATCTTGAAAACTAACGACTTACGGACATTAGTGTATAAGACCTTTTCTTTATTATTTTACGGTCCTTTATCGCAAGGTACTACGCATTTTTTCAATATCACCTTATATATAATTTGGGAAACTATTTACTAAATGATATTTAATTGTAGAATTGACCTTTTAGAAGAATAAAGGATAAAAATATGTGATATACGTATAAAATGTAAAAAACATGTGCACGTGTCGATTGTTTCAATATTAGCAAATAGATACAAGGATACTTTTATAAAATTATTACTATTTAAATTCTACTAATACAAGCCAATATACCAAGAAACATTGGACTAACCGATGAAACTGCACATCACCTTGCAATGAAGGTTTAACAAATTTAACCTAATTAGACTACAAGCTAATTTTACAAACACATACACCTCTTATACAACAACCATCTTAAACATAAAAGAACACTGCATGCATATAATTTGCAACGTATTATTAAATTTAACATTAAAACAATTATGATATCAGAAGAAATGTGGAGAAACCCGAACGTTATTGTTTTATGCAAAATTAATAGATATAAATTATATAATTGCTTGTGTAGAAATCTTTTTATTTTTTCAATGGTGTTAATAGCTCTTGTGTGAGTGTTAATGAGTATTGGTACGTAGAAGTAAGCATATATAATACTAGATTATATAATACGCGGCACGAAATATGCATTCTGTTAAACAATTAACGTTACATTAAACAATGGGTTGCGTATATTGGTAATATTTCAAGTAAGGCTTAATAAACATTAAGAAAACATCTGGTATGTACACTTATGTCACATAATTTCCACAGAATATTGTTTATAAAACCTCAAGTTGAATTGGGACTATTTTGTTACTACAAAGGGAAATGGTATAACAAGCACATTTGAAGCTTTTTTTTTGTTTTGGGGAATACATTAAAAGTGAAGGCTTCTTACCATCCGGCACGCCTATTCATCAAAAAGAAAAGTAAATTTTAGACCGCTAGGAAATAATGTACATTTACATTATAACACATATCTGCACGTTCACTTTTGAACTTATTTAACAATTGGAACTGCTAGAATGTTAACGGACCTGCTATTTCCTTCAAATACAAACGGATTGTAAAAATTGTAAAAAATAGCAAATAAAAACATAACTTAGTAAAGTTTACAATACATAATAGCGTAATCTACTATGTATATTTAGTAAAAAAATGCTTATCTTGACAGGATATTGCGTTGGCGTGTGAGAAGTGAGGAATTTTCAGTTGAGTGATAAATAGAATAAAAAGTAGATAGTGTTTAGCAAGCTGCTCTACAGTGACATATACTGATGAGAACCGAAGAAGCTCGAAATACCAGTGACTGTATGTTAGCAGTTGGTCTTTACCAAACAGTTTTTTTTATACCTGTAGCTACGGTATGTATTTGGTCTATTATTGTACATCTTACAAACGATATTTTCTAAAGTTGGTATCGAAGCTTTTTCTTTGTCGAATAATAACCTCAAAAACATTTTAGACATCCCCAAAAACCAAACAGATAACATGATTGGGTCAAGAATTTGTAAAATATCATAACCGAGTGTATGTTGGACAAACCAAAAGATTAGCTCAAGTTTGGTACAAAGAGCATTTAGCTCATTTTAAATTCGAAAATGACCAAAAGTTGGATATAAATAATTAAGACCATAAACAGCAATGCACAATAAATTGTTATAAAGATATGGACACATTTTCATGGTTTCAAGTCTAGGACACTTAAATTCCCGCTTTTATCAGAATGACACTGCTTAAGTCATTTTATGAAAGTCGACTAAGAGTCTGTCATAAGGAGGTTTAAAATTATTCTTCCTTTTGTGTATCGCAAGAATAAAGGTCGACTCACACATTACCGGTGAGACAGTTTCGGTGCCAGTTCGTGTTTCAGCCGACGCAATTAGAAATATATTTTTTAGGATCTGACTACGAATGTTTGCACTCAACCGACGCATAACTGGCGCTGTACCGTGGCAATCGAATTAGTTGCCGTTAATATTTCTTTTTTATTTTCACGGCGGTGACACAGGAGGAAGATGAACAGGTTATTGAATTGGTTTACAACTTTCCGGCTTTATATGATTTATCAAATAAAAAATATATGGACACAAATTTGAAAAATTGTTTTTTGCAGTGATGTAGGAGCGAAAATAGAATCTTGGTGTGATGACTTTTCTCTAACGAGTATCTCACTGTTTGGGTGAACCTCCAATTTGCTTAAAAGTAAGTTAGATGAATTTTCAGATATTCTGTAGTAATCATATTGCTCCGTCGTCTACCAATTCCTTGTAGAGAGTAACAAATTCTCCTTCTGTTTCTCATGCTTAATTGACCCTTTTCCGTTTTTTTCACTTTTTATGCTCTTCAGCTAGAAGTAAGATTATTTTCCTAAATCTCTTTATATTCGTTCCTAGAACTACGTATACTAACATGGCACGAATGTAACATTCAAGTATGAATACTCATCAGTGTCGGCTCACGAAGCGGTCTCACCACTGACTATTAAAAATATTGGAATTTATAATAAAGTCGGTTATCATGAATTTTTCGCTAGAATAAAAAATAACAGAGTTATAAGAATTTAAGTTGTTATAGTCTGTTGCAAATACCACTCAAACTGTGTATTTTTTACGCATTAAGATGTTTTCTCACAGTGATAAATGTGATATGTTGGAATATTACTTAATGTGTCGAAAATTTTCTGCAAGAGCAAAAAAATATTATTAACAGTTATATCCAGAATTAGTGAAGTATTGCAAACAGAAGTCATTGTTAGCGATTCTAGTTTATGTTATGTTACACGTTACAGAATACTGCAAAAGTATAAATTCATTCCCTATAAGTACAGACGTGCTCAAACATGATTACCAGAAGATCCTGAAAGGACGGCCTTTTGATATTGGTATATCGATTATTGTCGTAATTGTCGAAATATTCTATGGAGCGAAGAGACAAACTTCTCTAACTATGGAATGTCTAACAGAAGAAACCGTCGTTATTGGTCAAGAAATAACCAGATGTGGCATCATTTCACCCAGAATTATTGGACCTTTTATCTATGAAGGTTCCTTCACCGGCGAAAGATACGTGGATTTTATGAGAGATATTTTGGACAATTTCTCAAACGAAAGGGATCTTAATCGTAATCAGGTAGAATACCATTTTTCAGTAGGATGTAGCACCTGCTCACAACTATCGAGAAACTAGTCGTCTTCAGAACAATCTTTCTAATGACAGACGGATTGGAAATAATGGATCGATTTCGTGTCCTACAAGATCGCCTGACTTGACACCACTCGATTCTTTGTTGTGGGATTATCTTAAAAATCATATCTATTCGAAACCATACGATAATGTTGAAGCTCTCATAACGAATTGTTAAAATTGTACAGGTCCTTGTAATTCCGTTAGTTTTGAATCTAGCGAAAAGTTCATTATAATTGTGTATTCTAAATTCCAATATCTTTCATCAAAAGGTATAATATTCAGGCTATTTAAATGATCATTATTTTGTCTACAAACTGGAAAATGTGATGTTCAATCGTTTTTTCGATTTCACCATTGTAATCGGGGGAAAAATTTTACTGTTTTGCAAATTTGACTGATGACGTAACTTCTAAAATAAAGATTGTTTAAAAATGATTTTAATGAATGTTCTTGGTTAACCTTTACAATACAACTGATAGTACTAGTAATGCGAAAAAACGTTATTCCTGTCGGAGTTCGAGATAAGTAGTAATTGCAATTTATTCTATCACTCACTTGCATTATAATTTAGATTAGAAACAAAACGCACATCCAAGAAATGAACTCGTGTTGAGAAGTCATTTTGATCATAGTATTCACATAATTTGTATTTTAGACCATGTGAAACTATGAAAAAGGTTATTTTTACTCATCTAGGTATAAAGAATCATTATTAAAGTATAGTAACAGACGGTCTAGGTAATAAGGAAAGTCTGCCAATTGTTTGCCAATACAATATCAAGAACGTGATATTGTGTTGGAAAATTATTATTGAATGTACGCGAAGTACAGTCTTTTTTCTGTTTTATTAACTAAAATGGAGCTTAGGTTTCTCTAAAAATCAAACGCAATGTCTTTGGATACCAGGTGATATAGGTACTATTCAAAAACCGAATTACTATTGTAGACAACCACGTATTTGAAATAGTAAATTTGTCAACTTCGATACGTGTAGAATTATAAGTTTTTCAATGGTACATATTTTTAACATTATAATTTCATATTGGATTTAGTTTATTTCTTGAAATTCATACTTATCTTGGCTGCTATAAACAAACAAACGTATTCTCTGAAAATAAAAATTTTACGTACATATATAATATTTTAAGACAGGTTGGTTCGCGGAATCAACTACGTCAGACGTTTATTACGAAAGTAGTCCAATTTATTATTACTTCTTGTTTCAAGAATAAGCTCCAGAAAGCTGTCGCATCGAAATAATGACCAAACAATTGACGTATGAACGCACATTCAGCATAAACGTCATTGTTTCCATTCAAATATGGTAATAATACGCAGCAGGGCAGCTGATATCATCGGCTGTCATGGCTTCGTGGACACATTCATCGTCGCTGAATTTATTAGTTTGACCGCAAAAAGGTTCAATTCCACCTTTGGTACTGTTGGAGAGATATTTACGTATGTGAGTGTGTGAGCACATAGTTATGTATAGAGTATGAAGTATACAGATCTGGAATGAAGAGAGCATAATAATGTGATTTAATCGTAAGGGAAGTGCGTAACTCAGTTAGTGAAAGGCAAAAAATGCCAATGGATACAAGATATACATCATACATATTGAGGTATCTATTTTCATTTGATTTTACTTGTTTTAACAAAATCCATTTTTTCGAAAAAAGGTAGAAATGTAGATATTTTTATTTAAATTACATATACACACAGAAATATGGAAGATACAATAAGGATTGTCTGGCAACATTTGCTTTTCTTCGTAGGAAGGCAAATTAAGAAAATCATCCTTTAGTTTAGTGGTCCTCATGTTTTTAAGTTTGGGCACTTTACCGCAGACTACCGGTTTTAAAGTTCTTTGATAATTCAATCGAATTTAATGAAGGGAACGTTTTTGAAGTAACTAAATAATTTAGTTGCATTAATCCCGCATACTATGGATATTACTTAAATATTTTAACTCATCACATGACCGGCAACCACATCACAAATTTGAAAATTACTAAATTATTTAATAGCTGCAGTGCGCCTCTAACTATCCTTAGATGCCCATCAATAACACTATCTCTATTTCCAGTTGCGATGTCGCAATATTTCAGCATATGTATAACTGTCAAGAGTCTTAATCGTCGCAGTTTTATTATATTTTCAGCTGAATTGTTTATAGTTATGTCAAATCAAAACATTTCTATCTCTTTCAAGCGGGTACAAATAAATATGAATATTTTCCATAGTTTTCTTAAGTGTCACTTTGTTATAATTTCCACTGCGTTAATGGGGCCTATAGATAGAAAATGATGTATGGAAGAAACGTTTAGTCGTAAAGAGAAACGCATATAACTGCCAATGTGTTCAATTATTTTAATAAATCTATGAATGCGAGTGCTGTCATTTAAGGAGCAAATAAAGCATTAGGTTGCTCAAAGCGTACACTCAGTGGCCGGAAGAAAGTAAGTTGTCTTACCTCATATAGACTTGAATTTCAGAAGAATTCTTTCGTCTTCTAGAACTGTTCGCGCATTATTTAAACCACAACCATAAATCTAACTAGTTAAATCATATGTACTTCTTTGATTTTGTCTAGTAGTTTGCTCAATTTTCAATTTTGGCTAAGAGACAGACCATTTCTTTTCAGTTCCAAGAGTTTCCCAAAATTTAGTTCATCCTCCGGTTTACGGAAAATGAATTACATATTTAATCACAGCACACTAAGCACTAATTAATATGATTTTGTGATGTCTCTAATCACCAGTAAACAATTTTAATCATCGATAAATTAATTCCTGATTAAAATGTCACTTTGACACCTATATTTCCTAATATTAACGAGACGAAAAGTGAAATACCAAGGAAATTGTTGTTATTTGCATAAATTTATGAAGAATTTCTCAGAAAGAGAACAGATTAATCATCTATGTTCGGTTATTAACACATCCTAAGTTACTTTTTTGCTGCCGATCACACCAAATAGCATACTGACTCTAATTAGTTAATCATGAATTAAACCAGCTTAAAGTATATATGTAAGCAGTAATTAATTTAATCACGAATTAAATTCTAATTCGGAATTTAAAGTGTTCTGTAAACTCGAGGTTACATTTTTTAGTTCTTTAATTTTGCACTAGCGATATTATTTTTATTATCAACTATAAAAAATGTAATTAGGATATGTTTATACTGAAGTCGCGATACATGATAAGGGCGACCAGTAAGAGCGACGTTACTAAGCGACGAGGAATAAGGTATTTACGAAACTTCGACAAACGCGTTACCTTGGTAGTTGTCAAAATACTTTCATTGCTGCCTTTCTTATTTTACCTTATTAAAACTAGATCTGATGAAAGCAAATAAAATTTTATAAATGCTCTCATCTTTGCTCATCAACGCTGTTTCCAAATGTACACGCTAGATGTGGGCTCAGCCCAGTTCGTTTTGCTCAACAAGAGCAGTGGATGTTCGCGACATGTTCCACACTAACTTATTGTACTTAATTGCACATCGTTAAATTTAAAAGTAGGGTATTTATACTTACTACCTCTTCCCAAAAAAGAAGTTTGGATGGAATATATTTGAAATTTAATGGAACGAGTTGGGCGGGTTCGTCCCATTTTAAAAAAGGTAAACTTTTGAAATATTTCAATTTTAAACAAATTCCTGGAAAATAATCTAAAAATCCAAATTATATGGACATTGTGGAGAACATGCTGGATAAATTTGGACCATTAGATCCACCATTCCTGCTAACCTAGGTGATGTCAGTGAACGGCATGGTGAGCGATTTCACCAGGATATTAAAGACATAGGGAGAAGGTATTAAAGATAGGGCCAATATGATGGCGGGCTATCGCTGCGCTGGCGTAGCATAAAAAAGGAGGAATTTGAATAAAATTAATTGTTTAACCAAAAAAACTAAAATAGAATTTGTTTTAATTATTGATGAGAATTACAAAATACACCGAGAAGCAGCAATAATTTTTATTTGCCAACAAACATACCTACCAGTTGCCTGGTTAGCATAACTTTTTAAAGATATTTGAAAGTTTCGATGATATTGAGAATAAGGTTTGAAGTTCTTCTACTCTTCTTTTATAAAGAAGGTCGGGCAAAGATGGGTTGGCCTAGCCCCCTAACGACTCTAAAACACATCCTTAGGTTAGCTTCCTTATTAACAATATCTGCAGTAATAATATATACTGCATATATACACTATATATGATCATGCATTTCATAATATATGCAAGCTTTTAACTGGAAAGTTATTTCACGATTGTATTGTCATAAAACTTGATAATTCATTGTATCCATGATTAAGCCTTCAACATATTAATTGCGCAAAGGTATGCAAAGTGTAAAAAGAAAACAGGTATAACCACTTAGTATAAAATTAATGTATTGCCTTCTGTTAAATAAACTAAATTATATAATGCACATAAGAAAGCATCAGATATCGGTTTCTAAGTTAGTTTTTGTTGAATGAATTGTTCATGACATTCTGAAAATTATTTAAAATCAACTTGAATATCCTGCACTTATGGTAGTGAATCATGCATGCCGATGATGTCGTGCAGCACGTGAGAAACCAATTAACATTTGTTTATAAATAAATTCTGGCTAGTTAGCATGTATGTGTTTTAGAATACAAAAGTGTGAATTGTTATGCTGCAAAGAGACTACTAAGTATTTAATTTACTTAAATATAACATAAATTGCCCCCATATGTGGTGTTGCTAAATGGAGCTGTTGTCATAAATGTGATTTATTGCAAGAATCTTGCAACTTATCTTATTCACCATAAAAGTTCTTCTCTATCCATACACTTCTGCATACGAATCGTCCACTGTTCCTAGCAATGCTGCAGGTCAACTCGTTCAGTACCTTCGCCGTTTTTGCTTTTATCTCTTCCACGTCCTGAAGATGAGTTCAAGACAATCTTCACTTTGGGGAAGACGCGCGGCCAGATCTGGTGAAAATGGAATGCGTCTAGCTGCAAAAAGTTCCTCGTGTAAATGGCATTGTGAGATGGTGCGTTGTATTAATGCATAACTGAAATACTGTTACTGAAGAAATACAGAACCACCTTTAAAGTAGAGGATAGGTTATTAAACATCCTTGTTCAGAATATTTTGCGTTAGCAGTATAAGTAGAATGGTATCAATTCTTTTACTTTGTACAATGTTTCTTTTTATCGGAATGCGCGTTTCTTCTTATTATACTTACATCTAATATATTTTGTTCAACTTGATTTTGTTTCCACTTTATGTATATCTTGGTACTTGCAGCCTTTGTAGTGTTTAGTGAAAAAGTAGGTTCCGCAAAAAAAGAAAGTCCTTGAAACGGTTCCCTAACCATAAAAGTGTTAAGAAATAGTGTGCTGGCGCACCGTCATGCTACCACAGGATTTATTTAGTCAGTTTTTAGTAATCGATGAAGTTTTTATATTGAAAAATTATTATTATTTGCTTCGATACTAGTTAGATTTTTTCTTTAAGTGTTCGTTGCTCTAAATCGTTCAACAAATCGTAGTACGATAAGCGGATGCGGTATAGAATTTTCTGGGAAGTGAGTCCTAAATAATGTAGACATTTTTTTAGAAACCTTTCACTATGGCAAATAGTACATTCTAGGAATAGTTTATACATTTCTGGAGACTTCCACATTTATTTCTTTAACATGAGATTACAATCGCCACCACCATTATTGCTACATGGCTGTATGAAGGTATACACAAGTCATAAGATTTATGAATTGGTTAGTATAAACTAATGGCTCATAGAGTACTTTAAATTGAATTAATTAATACATTGGCATCCGCCGGTGAATAGTCAGAAATCATTTTTCTTGGTTTCTTCAACGTAATTAAATTTAATCAATGAAACAAAACCTTTATCGACTCTGGTGGGATTCGAAATTAGCTGCCGTTCGCCAGACAGGCACGCGCAAAGTCTATAGGAACGAATCACTTTTAATACATAGATCTTCGATCCTTATTAACTCAAGTAATTTTAAAACAGAAAATCTAGGAATCCCATTTATTTTAATAATATTCTTCATGTTTATGTATAACATATTTTTACGTATTCCATAAAATAGAAAAACCACATATGAATGTAAATTATGTACTGATAAACAAACCAAAATGAATGGTTAACCTTACCACAAATAAAAATTCGCAATTACAGCATCCGAAGATGACATCAACTATTATAATGAAATCTAAGTTTAGTTGCATTTACAATTCTGATTGAGATATTCTATGCGGTGCACTTTGCGTAAACATCAACATCATCAGCATAATGTCTCATGCGATTTTCCCAGGTATAAACGTATTAACAGTAAACAGTTTTGTTTTGACCTAACGTGGTTTACGTTGTCGCTTTAGACGGTAACTGAAATCGATGCTCTCGCATGATTTAAATGAAAAGAATGTCTAAGAAACCAGGATACGGTTTCATATTCGGTCTTGGCCAGAATATAAACTTGCGTTATGGAATTTCCAGGCGTCTTAAGTTCGCGAGATTTAATATTTAAACTTCTACACCACAAAAATGTTCTCCGCCAAAAGAAAAATTCTCATCCTTTTAGATTTCCAAGGAAGTTTAAGGTTGTAAATATAGTTAAATATAGTCATTTTTCTTCTATTTTCGCTATAGACGTATCTCGTTTTCGCGGAAACCTATTACAAAAAATATACTATACATATATATATATAGGTATACATATAAATATAGGTGTTCGTGTATGAATATATGATG
The DNA here is from genome assembly GCA_902654985.2 of Oryctes borbonicus. Lineage (NCBI taxonomy): Eukaryota > Metazoa > Arthropoda > Insecta > Coleoptera > Scarabaeidae > Oryctes > Oryctes borbonicus. Next base: position 4,011,765 of record LR736879.1, on the reverse strand, counting down.
AAATATTCTCGTCAAGGTTGTTTCAATTCGATGAAGCGTATGTGAGTGATGCTGATTTATGAGTAATCTTAATTGATTATAAGAAACACAATAATAGTCGCTTTTAATGAAAAACAGTAGTACCGTGATGTATTGATTTATTTTAACGAAGCGATAAAATAAATCTGGAATATAATTGGAAAAATCGATTTTTGTAATTATTCAGCTTTTTATTTGATTTATTGAGTTGTCTTTCGATATAAGCAAGAAGTAAGGTATGCAGGTATGTTGATAAATCAAGCGGATAGCAAGAAGCTTGTTAGTTTAGTTTATTTAGAAAGACTTTATTTGAAATATCATTTTTTCTTGATCAATAACACCTTTTTTCAACAAACTGAAGGAATGGCAACAACCAATTATCTCATTTGATGGCTATTAATGGGTAAAGTTGGCTGATCCAGTTAAAGGATCCCAAATTACTACTCGATTTGTCGAAGGCGCTAATAACACTTCAAAATACTGTTTAATCTGTCTACTATTCGGCCATTTCCACAACTATCTTGTACCAGTTAGTTATTCGTTATAAAACCACAATTTTCAAGTGCATTATCCCGTTTCGCGTCTTTTTTTTAGTAGTATGTTGTATTAAGAAAATTATCAATAAGTGTTATGTAAAAAAGAATGTCCACATTTTTCATGAACCGAATTCAATCAACGGCTGAGAATAAGCCAAAATGGCTGTTCTGGATTACTTTGTTAAACTTTTGTGTTGTTTTCTATTTTATATCTACGCATACTGAAATGTTACAGCAGTCCAGGGGGTTGGCATCCCTTAGAATGTCCAGAAAACGAAAGTGACCTAAAATTTCGATGATCTTTCAAATGTCAACCTCTACCTAGCTCTAATTAAAAAAATCTAAGAGGGTGATCATGAGAATTGGGAAGACTTCGGCTGGTTCCATCAAACTGAGAACAATTGGTGGTACTGTCAACAGCCTACAGCACCGCAAGACGTTTACAATTATAGAGGAAGCACAATAAAGCTATTGTGTGGGGAGGCATCGTCTTGTCTGGTGGAAGAACGGATTTTGTTTAGTTGGTTGGTTTTTTGTATCTCCTTATCCCTTATTTAGCTGTTAGATAAAATATTATTGTGATCAATTGAGCGGGTATTGAATATGTTGCAACGCAGGATTTTAAAAAAATCAGAAGGATTACAAGTCTCGCAAGTAATTGTTTGTCACATCAAAGAGAACGATTTTTCAACTATACTTCGATCGATAATCTTCCTAGCATGCCTGGAAGATATAGAATTGCTTTTGTTATTCCTTATTGCTTCTTGTTTTTATTTTGTCTTATATTTAATTTGTTGTAAATATAACAAAGTTCCATTTACGTAGTTAATTCAGCTTTTCGTAATAATGATTGTATGAAAATTACGCAAACATTGTAGTCACTTTACAATAATATAAAAATAGATAAAAAATAGGAATGCAAAGTTTCTGTAAACTTTTGTTGGCCTCTTATGGCATTACGAATCATCAAAAGTACTGTAATCCGAAATGCTTCATCGAATAAAGATCTCTAAGTACTTTTATCTTAGAAACGATAAAATGGGTAAATCCAGAAGATTCGATTTAGTACAGCATTAATGAGCTATTTTTTGCTTGTTGACTTAAATTTTGATATAATTATGTTTTATAAACACAACTGAAAATTGTATTTAGATAAGATAAGATGTGTTAATTAATAAGGATATGGTTTTTCACGATTCAATAACACTAGTAGCGCGCAACGTTGGTTCCCAATCGCAGATAGCTTGGCTCGACGTTTGCAGCGTGAACATTTTACATTTTTGACTGAGCAACCTTCTTGCATACTTACCTTATCTTTGGAAGACCTATCTACTTTTGCCGTGCACCAATCTGTAGTGAACATTCCCTAAAAATTGGCTCACTGTTGTCTGTCGACCTGTCACATGTTTACAACGCTTGGCAGCTGATCTTCAACTGACGTTGCATCGATTGAATTGATTCAACATCGAATTGTTTATGTTTCAAATGTTTACTACCAAGCGTAGTATGATTATCATTTCCCGACCAACGCTTAACCGATTTTGGTAACCTAGAGCCAATCAATACCCAACGATAGAAAGGTACCATTGGTTTTGTATACCTTACTGACATCCTATTGATCGTGGCTAACTATCACAGATATTGCGACCACTACGTTATAAATAAGAATATAATCGAACATATTCAGGGCTCTAGAAGACCTAGATAAAGATAAAGAAGCTTTAGCACATTACTATTCATAATTTATAACAATGATATCATCAGAAAAACCAAACTTAAAAAAGTAACTGGGAGATAAGGGTTTTCCATTGATCGCATATTTTTAAAGTGTATTTATTGGCTGTCGTCCATTGTCTCTTCACATTTGGGGATATCCAAGAGAAACCAGTATACATTTGATATATTATCACTTTTGAACTTATAAAAGTTACATTGCGGTCTGTTGTCATTCGCCAATTTATTCGAATAGAATACCTTCTCACAAAAATTGCATTTAAGTGAAATAGTATAGCTCTCGGAGTGGTAAATTGGTATAGACGTGATAGTTCTACATATTTACTTACTATATACTAATCGGCTACTAGTAGAACCTGTTCAGGTTTTAATAATAATAATAATAATAATTCGATAATAAATTCGAGGTTCTTTTCTATCTTATATCACAATAATAGCTTCTTCTGTTCCAGTTCCTTTATTTTCGCATCTTTGCTTTAGTAAAAACAAAGATATGGAATAAGAATACTAAGCCTTTAATGAAGAAACCAACAGCGTCGTTATAAATGAGAAAGAGGAATCAGGATCTGTATAAACGATGTTATGTTGTAAAGAAAACAATCTATCCTAGAAACTACAAAGGATTGCACTGGATGGGTGCACTTGTTCTGACATTCACGTGTAGTTAATACCATAAAAGGAAAGCAAACACAAAAGCAAAATCAAAATCAACAAAAACAGATATACTACATAACAAACAAAATATCTTTAAACAAAAAGAGGCTTTCAATCGTCATTTATATTTAATTCCACATCAATACCAGAATATAGCAAAACAAAGAAAAAAAAAGAAATATCTTACACCTGAGCAGATGTAAATTAAATTGATGGGCTGGTTTGAAAAGAAGCATAGAAAGATAAAAAGGAAATTTTACGAAAAGGAATGATGTAACTGAAAAAAGTATTGAAAGAAAATGAGCTGGTAAAACATAATTTGCAAAACGTTTAATTTGTCAATATGGAAATAATTTATCAAAATTTGATTCTAAATATAAATTCAATATTGGGTGATGGAAAACATTAAAATGACGCGTCTACTTGTGAAAGCAGAAAGTTATGAGTTGTGGCGATTACTGTTATTTGAAATTAATCTATTATTTCCGTATGTATTGCTTTGTAATTTTCATTTCATTATATTTTATAAAAAAAAAGCTGTGCTAATTAGATGTTTTCGTTATCCATTTGAGAGGTTTAGTGCTTTACCATTTTCATAATTTGCGTTGTAGAATTTTGTTTTTTACTTCGCATTAATTTTTGTGAAATGAAATATGAGTAAATGGATAAAAAACGTTTCTCAACAAAAAATATTAATTTTTCGAAATTCACGTGGTTTATTTGCCAACAATGTAGAACTTTGGTTTGTATTAAAAATCACCTGGACAATGGAAATTACATTTTCATATAGTATAGGCAACCTAAGATGCCTATGCGATCTCTTATTGGTATACATTTAGTGTGTATTGCAGAAAGTCTAAACATATGTGATCATAATTTTAGTCGTTTTAGTTGTATATCTATTTAATGTTTGAACTACTTAAATCTGGCTAGAACACATGAAGATTGTCAAAACTTTTTTTTGTCACCAAAGATTTACGGCTTTAAGAGTGTTTTTTATTTAGACTTTAAATTTGAACAAATTTTGATCGATCATATTGCTATCGAATGAGACGGAATTTTATAGAAACGGAGATTTACAACATTCGCACGTAGGATGGGTTACATACATAATGTTTTATTATTAATTATTAAAAGTAATAACATAACATGAGAAAATATGTAAATCAAACTTATATTTATATCTTACACTTTGCGCTGATAAATTTTAGGCGTTGAAAGCTCTGTTCAAATGCGGTACCCGTTGGGTGCATCTGTGAAAATTTTATGACCTAAATTACTCGACTTAATTTAAAAACGCATTCTTATTGTTCAATCCTCTAATCAAAGTTTTGAGCAATAGAAAGCACACATTTGTTAGCTACGTTGCACTAAAATTTTTCTTTTATGAAATGTGGCTTATTGTGTTCAAATGATATAGAATAATCTGAAGTAATAAGTTTGTCAAATGCACAAATATTTTCTTGTAATATCTACAATAATTGAAACATCTTGAGTTTGTGTAGTAATGGAAAAAGTGTACTTAGGTCTTCAGTTTATCCTTACGGAAGACCAGTAAGTCTTTGTTCCCCTTCCTTCCTCTACGTTTCTACTCAATCTCGGAGAGGGATATTGCCTGAGATCTTTTTTCATTTTGGTTGTTTCGCAACAATTTAAAGCGTCCGAACCTCGTCGACCTAGAGTCTTCTTCTCTACGTCTTTTAATCTTCGCCATTGGTAGTGGACCTTTTCTCTTACCAATGGATCACTAGACTCCCTGATCCTTCCCCACGAATCCCATGTGCTGCTTGATAGTAGGCAACTGTAGTTTTTGCAGCAGCTGTCGATTGGTTGCATACCAGGAAACCGAAGAGAATCGTATTTTGTTGCGATTCCGGGACATTTAGTTGATATTCTGCCACTGAGCATTAGCTGTTTCTATTCTTCAAGAAAACTGTAAATTAATGTTGAATATTAATCTATTTTTTTAGAATAGAAACAAAAATATCGATATTTAACTTGGTAAATTAGTTTCAAAATTTTTAAATTGCAGCGGTATTTCACTCGATTTAATTTAAAAGTACATTTTAAGTTGCTCAATTGTTCAATTAAAAGGCCTAGCTATAATCATCTATGGGTATTAATTACCTGATATGTTTAATTTCGCATATTAGATCTTTTGCTTTTCATTCCCTAGAAAACAACATGAAAATAACCATCTATATAAAGACCACGACACTCTACTTCTTTATTATTTATATAAATTAACCAGCTTTTTGTTTAAGATAACATTTATCAGATCAATTGTTGAGGTCACATACGTAGGTTTAAAAGTCAAATGGATCTGTTAGGCTGGCATGGGAATAATTTAGAATTATTTTTTTGAAGTGGTCGGTGTTTAATTTATTTGTTCAATGAACTTAACTAGTAATTACGACGAGTAATATTGTAGGAATCTGTGCAACTGAATATTTTAATCGCATAGACGAGACGAGAATATTGAATTTACATGGGAGAATGGGAATTCGTTAATGGTGATTAATTCTCTAAAATGAATGTTGTACTATATTTCGTTTTATATTTTCTTATTCGATATATTGATAGTTACTTCGATATGATGAGATAAATTTGAAGTACACTAAACTACGGCGTAATGCTCATTTTGTTACCAATTAAATGAAATAACTTAAATGAGTATGTTTTGCAATTCACAGGGGGAATCCATTAAATTTGGAAACATGTGTCTCTGATTACTTAATTCATGTACGTATCGATACAGTGTGTTTGTTATATGGTATTTTATTTTTTCTACAGCTTTTGAGAGTTTTGGGATTCCAAATTATATAATTGAAACATTTTAGAAATACTATTGGGTCTGATCTCGATTAAAGGAACAACTACGAGACACTTCAACATTTTTACTTTACACTTCATTAACACTTAACGTTTCACTAGCTGAGCTAAGCATTAATCATCAACCTCCGGTAATTCACTTTTTGGTACAGTGCTCACTTAATTTCCTTTTAACTAAATTCAGATGTCAAAACGAGGTTGAAATAATTATCAAGACTTCTAACTTCGACAGATTTTTTAAAGTTGCTGTCTATAATATGCTATATATATCTATATATAGCATAAGAGTAGACTGGAAATGTAAATGTACTGGAAAAAATAATAAGGAATATGTTTAAATTACCCAAATTATAAAAAGAATGTTCATAAAAGTTTTTTTAAAGTTGGTAGTGGTAGTGGTATAATTGTTGCTTCGTCAAATAATGATCTCGAAAACATTTTCGGTAATCACAACGACCAAGTGGATTACATGGATAAATTAGTAATTTATAAAACATCATGTAGATATCACAAAGAGTCGTTCACATTACAAAAACCTATTATTCTTTGTCTATTTCCACACTTTCAACATACCTCGCCACATTACTTACCCTTCCATTAAATTCTTTTCTTACCTTTGGACTTTCCAGGTTGTATACCTGACTAAAAATTCATCCTTTTCTGACTTTTTATTTGATGCATTTGGGGCATGCACTACAATCATTGTACTAATGAACAAGTTACCAACAACCACTATGTGCAGACGCGCGTTTTGCTGTATCACAACTCATTAGTACACCTATGTGGAAGGTGGTAGCTGTAATTTAATTTGTCGTATATATACGAAGCTGGAAGTAACATATTTTTGATGAGACTATTTAATTAAAGATACTCTAATCACTGAAAATGTGGAAAAAAAATAAACATCTCCATCTCTACAGGAGTGAGCAGAAATGTTCGGCGATCTGCGAGGGCAACAAGCTGCGACTAGTGGTATCACACCAAGGGTAACTAATTATTATAATAATTATTGTTACAATCTCATTTTCGTTTATTTCGTACTGTATATAAGTATAACACATGAGAAAATGCCCAGAAACAATAACCAAAAAAGATAATACTGAAGTAGCTTTCTCTCTCGGAACCATACTGATGACGCCGAATGCACAGAAACATGTGTATTGGGTAGTGTATTCTTTCTCTCCTTGCATTGCGTTTGCCGTTCGGTCAATACCACGGGGAAGCTATTTTAGCATTATTTTTTCGTACTGTATGCTCATTATCCTTTGTTAATCATTTGTTAATTCCCAACTTTTAGCTTTATTTAGGTTGTCTCTGTGTATTAAACATGCTACACCAGTTTGGTTCCAAATGTGTTCAACTTCTGAAACCAAATAGACCATTGCTAGCATTTACTGTAACCCTTTAGAGTATGGTTTGGTTTCCGTAACAAGTGTTATATATATATCGAATTCTTCATTGATCCCTGTTCCTTGTTCATTGTTATCCTAATACTCCAAATCTCTAGTTACCAGTTTTTTATTTTCCATAATCGTCCATTTTTATCGCTATGGTCGTCATTTAAAATTCAATATTTTCAATATTTCAATATTTTTCTGGCATGAATTTTTCTATTGCACTGGTTATTTGTGTCATTTTTCCATTTCCAGCCTGTCTTGTTTATTTATAAGTTTCTGCTAACCAATATCGTGAACTCGTATATATTGGGCGAACGAAAAAGATTAGTCACAGGTGGGTATAAAAAGCATTTGGCTCATCTTAAATTCAGAAAGTTTGATAAATTTTATATCACCTTACATGTACTTGAAAAGAATCATAATGTTAGCAACATAAAATTAATTAAAAACGTAAACTGCAAAGTAGAAGTGAGATTGTTATAAAAGAATAAAAATTTACAAAGACAAGTAGAACAATTCAACGAATCTCGAATTTCAGCCTTTACTTGTTCTTGGGTCAAGAATGAAAATAAAATAGAGTTATTTTAGCTCCGTTTGTTGGTTTAGCTTCATTGCTGAAAATGATAGTTTAGCTATCGAAACGTGCGTCTAATGCTAGTAAGACGTCCCTCTGATCGAGTACGTAATTTAGAACCAACTATGTTCAATATCCAGCTTTTAGTCGATTCAGTGATCATAGTGTAAGTAACGTTCTTCTGGGGTCAGTATTAAATCCTTTATTACTCTTAATGTTTGTTAACGACCTTATTGAATGCTTTTTGTGACTGTATTTACTTTATGCTGATTATTTGAAAGCTTTTTGCTCGTAGTTTTCGAAAGATGTAAAGGAGATATATCGCTTTTAATGGCCGTTTTGCCTTGCCTATAACGTTTTTTGCATCCGGTCCCATATTAACGGGCTTTAATGAATATTATGGAGATATTGATATTGCCCATAAAATTAGCTTTTCTGTTGTTCTGGAACGGGTATTAAATGTATCGTATTATATGCACATTTTGGTTTCTCAGTAAAAGCGTTCCATTATCAATAATGCCATTAGTTGAGCAATTATCTAGAAATTTTGTGTATAGAAACTTTCATTTATTACTTTGTAAGATGATTATATTATCAGTTGACGTCAAAAATCCGTGTTTTTGTATTAACGTAAAACAAGCACAGCTGGTTAATAACGCAGTCAATACGTTAACATATTTAATTATAGTAGAAAGTTTAAAACTGAATATTAGTGTTGGTCACTTAACGCCATATACCTTTTTCTTACTGCAATTATTTTTTTCACATAAAATTTAGTTACCATACTTTATTATTCTTTCTATTGCATCTTGAGGAATTTAAAGGTGACAAAAAATGTATTTAACGGTAAGTAAGTAGGTTAGCTTGGTTAGCTTAATATGTTACAAATCCCTCGTACTAGAGAGAGGTTAATACAGATTACGGAAAATGTAAAGGTATATTTACATTACATTATTGATCTGTTGGTAAAATTTATCTCATACGCTCTGATTTTAGTGTTTATGTTATCAGTGTGAGGTAAAAGTAAACCGTTTGTATTGAATATTTTGTTTAGTACGAAAATGAGGTTTACTTTTAGGTAAAATTATATATAATTTAACATTTTCTTTTTTTTTTTTAATTCACAATAGTATGACGATCTGTTTTCACATAGAGTCTATATTGGCTTCAAGATATTAAATTGGTGTAATTGATTGATTAAGGCGTTAACACATTGAAGTCTATTGGCTATAATGATCGCTTATTATATCGGCTTTGAGGACCAAAGATATAAAGTAAGCCGTTATGTAATGATACATAAAATATAGGCTCCGATCAAATATTCCGATTACTCCTATTATTAAATGCGATGACGATATGTGTCTATGTTTTTGTGCCAAGTACAGTAAGTAAAAAGTGTCATACTCCCGAAACAATTAGTGAAATAAGTGCAAAATTCGATGACCATGTTATATGAAGCTGGGGATAACGTAATGGAAATATTATAGGATCTTCTATATCCACCCCTAACAGTAATAATTACTGACATCTTCTTGACATAGATTAGACTAGGGTTTGTGTGACGCGTAAAATAATTTTATACATTTGCAACAAATTTTTTTTGAGCCAAGTTTTGTAGCATACATTGGATAAACAAACTCAACAAAATTAAGATCGAGCAAACCAATACAATATTTTAAAACTATTATGTATAATTAATTTTTGCATCGTTTCAAGCCTTAGTTTTGTTTTAAAATTGATCACTTAAACCAACAATTAACAAGTCATTGATCTCCAATATTTAAAGGGTACTCTTTATTCAGAAGGGATTCCTTCGATAAAATCCACTTCTCCGTATATATTCCAAGACAGATACAACTCTATTGAATTAAACCAATTACACCTCTTTCAACAAGGGAAGATTCTACCCTATGATCGATTAGATTGAAACTTGATAAATTTGTAAGTTGACGAGACGTTTTCCTAAAATGTTAATCTAAACTTTTAATCCAAAACGATGTTGTGATTTCCTTTCCCCATTTTGTCTGGGATTCCGTATTGCTAGATAGATTTTTAAATGTAGTTTTCGTCAATTAAAGTATAACATCAAAAACTTTTGTCAATATATTACAAATGATTGAAATCAGAAAAAAAGACTCTTTCTGTCAGTGTCAAAATCCAATATAGCGTCGAAATAAGAAAACTGATGATGGCCAGAAAGAATCGAAACGCCATGTAAAAATTTCAATCACATGATAGAAGATCGAAAGTGGCCTTGGGAATGTATTTTTAGGTTTCCTCAGTAAGACAAAATATAGGTAAAAAAACGTTATTTGTCACAGGCCCATCTTGTCTTTGGATTTGTAACGGACAACATTTAGAAACTTTTCGAAATTTAAACTTACCCTCTGCAATTATAAACAAGGTCGTGGTGAGGGTCGAAAGTGAATCAGCCTGTAAACCGCCAAATGTGCTTTCTGTAGGTTTGTCAAATTAAGGCAGATAAGATATCTTTTGACACTTTATTTTTTCATGAAATATCACTGACGCATTTTCTTGAGGAGTGTTCATTATTGAAGGAATGCGATTAATTTTTTATATGCTGTATGTATTGCTAAACGTATTCGCTGCACGAAGGTCAATATTAATTTTTGATTCCTTAATATTGCAGAGATACCGTTTTGGTTGATTTCATTATTTTCAATATGGACTAAACCAAGTGCTACATCAAATAATTAGCATTCCAATAAACCTACCATACTGCTAAGTAATGAAACCACAAGCTATGGTATTGTTAGATACAAGACATGAAAATCAATTGCTTGTTCTCTTAATCAACTATTCAGTCTTTGTAAAATACGCCATAAAATTTGTATTTATAGTGCATTTAGTTTACAAACGTAGTATTTTATATTATTTTTATATATGGTTAGATGTTTTATTATTACTTACAAAAAATCATTTATTACACGAAATGATGTGCGTGAATGCAATTAAAATTAGTTTGTAATATATTTTCTATCCCTTTTTTCTTGAAGTATGATTCTGTTCAATCAAAGGCTTGTTGCCAGGCCGAAAACTTTTTTTTTAATTGATTTTGCTTGTCGTTGTTCTCTCTTTATTTTTTAATATATGTTGCTAATTTGATAGAATATGATTGGATAGAATACATATTTGTATTTCAGTTATTAATGTTTGGATGTTATCTGGTCAATTTTTATTTACTTTCGTAAAAAGAGTTCGGTGTGATTATTCCAAGTGTTCGTAGTAGTGAAAATATGAATAAATAACGTGTGACACTTCGATACGCCGCTTATGCCCTCTCCGTAGTTATTTAGTAACCGTATAGCAAATGCAAAGTATCTTATCTAATCATTTCATAATAGTCTGTCAGTTGTTAATGTATAGGGTTTTTCATAAGTCATGAGCAGGTTACATGTTGATGTCGCCATAATTTTTGAAAAATTCGTTGGAGATGTAAGATGTATTTTGTTTTAGTTTCGATTATTTAAAATGTAAATCATTAACAATTTGGTGTTTTTTCTTTAACAATTAGAATTAGTTATTATGAGACAGTAAAAAAATTAATTCATAACTACAAGGAAACTGAAAAATAATATAGATATGGCCGTAAATCATGTCCATGCAAGCGCTGCTTGATTTGCAAGTTATTTTGGGATGTGGACCACATATCACTTCATTTTGTATGCAAAATTATTATAGTGTACTAATGAATTTTGCTAATATAATTTTCGAAATCATTTGATTCACAACACAATATTCAATGAATTAATTAACACACTTGACAATCGTACAATTAGTAAATATTTTCACAATGTTTCTTTAGCTTGTTCTCCCAATTTTAATATTTTATCCCTTTAGATGTGCGTCTTTCCGGATTGACGGGAAACTACCGGATTATACTCTGAGTATGAGAAAGGTGACATTGTGGATATTACCTATTACAATTTTTTGTAGAACTAATATATAACAAAATCAACCTATCCTTATCCAGCATGATGAGACTTTGTATGCGAATTTTTCTGATGCTTGGAGTCTTGAACCACTAGTGTACAATGTCTTCATTGAAGGTCTAACTTTATTGATTTTCTTGCTGATAACATAATAATATTCTATATTAGACGTGAATGTGCTTCATAGGCATAGAAGAATTAGTTAATTCTAAACATCGACAAGCGTTGTCTGGTTTCTTAGCAGAAGATTAGTTAACGTGACTACTAACTTGCATTTTAATAATACCAAAGAAAAACATCAAGGATTTTAGTACCTCATTTGAAAGACAATAGCTATGCATGTAGAGATAAGCAAGGTAGGGAAAATTATTAGTTTTTGCAGCGACTAGACAGACTCGTGTTTTATCGACTCTTGGGGAATCCAGGAGGCAACACGAAGCCATTCTCGTGAGACGAATAAACACGAGTCTTTCTAGTCTCTGCTAATATGCCCTACCTTGCTCTTCTCTACTCAGTACTTACCGCATTAGCATAACAAACTCTGTACTTTATTATGCCCGCCTGCAAATATTTTCTTAATATTGACGGCGTTTTATGCCTTAATTGTTAGAGGGTGTTGTAGTATGGTATACTAATGTACCGAATGCAGATTGAGAGTCGGCCCTATAGCCGCACCTATCTAATCAGAACGGTAGAGGGGATATTGTTTATTACTAAAGTTCGTCACTTTCCGTGAGCTTCACGGGCGTCGGTGTGGGGGTGTTCGGGTGTGTTCGATTCGTAATATATGCGCAAGCGATCTTATTGCAGTAGTAACACATCCATTATGTGTTTGGCGTACATACATTTAGGCATTTTAAAAATTTCAAAATTCAAAAAGAAAATTTCTATTTAAGTTTCGAAAATTTCGAAATTTTTTTAAATTTTACCCCGCGATTTCAAGGAGTTGTTTACAAAAGGAGCAAAACGTAAAATATTGTACAATAGCTAAAGTCGCTAAAATTACGTTTGTTTGGAAGAAAAAAGTACTTGAATTATGCCAACCAAGTGCCAACCTTAATACTTGAAAACATAGTTATTAATAGATATTGGCGCCAAGTTTTCGTAGAGTAAAATTTAAGATTTCCAAATTTTTCAAAAAACTTAAACAGAAATTTTCTTTTTGAATTTTGAAATTATTGAAATGCCTAAACGTATGGGCGCCAAACACATACTGGATGCGTTACTACTGCAATAAGATCGCTTGCGAATATATTACGAATCACACACCCGAATGACCACCCCCACAACAACGCCCGTGAAGCGCACGGAAGTGACGAACTTTAGTAATGAACGAATATCCCCTCTACCGTTCTGATTAGGTACGTGCGGCCATGGGGCCGACCCTCAATCTGTATTTTGTATACCGACGCCAGTGAAGCGCCCGTTAAGAACCGTGATATAATATATAGTTACTGTCGTAGTAATAAAATGGTGACGATTTACCACACCATTATTGTTAAAGATCGATTTATCACTGCATAAGACAAAGTTAAAATCCAGATTATTTCTTACACCTTTCCAGTATTCATATAAAAAACTCGGAAATCTGTGTAGCACAGATGTTGTTAATATCAAACGTGGTATGCATCGTACCCTTATATTCTAAGAATCCTATGTACGCTTGACAGGTTTATACCAGTTTCCATTACACTCTTTCTATTTGTTGTGGAATTGGCAGTAAATAATGAAAAATGCTAATTATTATAAAACCGTCAGAGGTAGGTAAAGAGATTTGAAAACATTTCAAAAGCTGCTCTTTATTAACTTTACCTATAAGGAGCATACATCGTAAGTGGTCAAGAGGTTAAAGAATGGTAATCATTGAAAATTTCATTTTCTTTAGAAAAACCTTGTACATCGCTAGCGGCAATGTTTTGGACGGCCACTGTAATACAAAAGCTAATGTACACCTCTACATTATAAAATATACTATCCCGCAACCGAAAGTTGTACTAATAAAAACTTAATACAGCAAATAATAGACGGTAGATAATAAAATGTCTCCGTGTAGTCCGACGACGATTGTCGTTCTTATCAGTCGCGTCAGATAAGGCATATGTGAATGATATGGTTATTTAAAATCATAGTGAAAAATATCCTTGCGAGAAAACACCTGGTCTAAACTAGTCGGTACAAATAATACACCTGGAAGTAGGATATAGAAAAGTGTCTACTGTGAATAACAATTTTCGACATCCAACACAATTTGACGAAGCTGATGAGTATATTAAGTGGTGCTATTCGAGCAACTCACATCAAACTGTTAAATTCCAATCAGCGCGCTATACTTACGAGCTTTCAGTATAGCGCGCTTAAACGTCCGCATATCGAATCACATCGATCATTCGCAATCTGAGAACAATTTAAAATGTCCTGCTGGTAGCGCTTACAGCACGGAGAACAAGAACAAAGTGAGTAGGCACGCGATAATTCGCTCAAGAGGGGCGTTATAACTTTCAAGATCTCGGTGATCCACTCATTCATGTTCCTCATTCCGGCGACTGTAGCGAGTGGGACGTAGTGTTTGTGTGAGTGTTTTGCATGCGACCATACGAAAATGGATGAGGGACAGTCATTTAGTTTCATGAAACATCTCAATAATAGACCGACGTCGCTGAGATTAGAACTATTAGCGGTACCTGAGGACAGTAGTGCCAGGAATTCGTATGTGCAACAAGATATTTCTCTTGGCGAGCATTTAGGATTCAGAAACATCTCATACTCCGTTAAGGAGGGATTGCTCAAAAGAAGTGAGTAGTATTTTCCTAATTAAATAAACAAGTAATCAAATTTGGTGAAATAATACATTCAACTGAACCAACGCTATGAACGCAGCACGCAGAAATATCCTAGTTTTGAGTTTATCGCTTCGACGAGATAAATTTTTGTGTTCCTTACTACTTTATCTTGTCTAAACAAAACAAAGTTCTGTTGCTTTTGTCTGTAACAAAACGCTTATTTATTTTATGAATTCAAATATGTATCACGTAATCATACAAAACCATTCAAGTTGCTTTCCTGTTAATTTTCATTGTTTGTTTTTGTTACTACATTGTTTACTCATTTCATACCACGCCAGTTCAACAAAGAAAGATAATCCCAGAAACATTAAAACCTCGCGAGTGCTATTTATTTCCATCCATTGTGTAATGTTTTATTGGCTTTAAACGCGCAATAAAAATAATAATAATTGAAATATATAACCTGATGAAGTAGGCCATTTTAGAAATCGTAACATTAGATTCATGTGGGCGTACTTCTCTTACTTCCTTTCGTTTAAAAGAAGCGTTTCTGTTTGTTGACAATCAGCTGTTTTACCATATGATCTTGTTTTGTATAGAGAAAGATGGAAAGAGAGTGAAGTCAACTTGTTTACGTGCTCTGTAGAACCACACGAGCGCCGTGACCTAAACAAAGAACACGAATATATGAGGTAAAACTAGTTTCAATGACCTCGCATGGCGTAGAAAAGAAATGTTTGTCTGGTTTCTACGTTTTAAAAGACGAATCTTTTTTACAGAATGTATATGGAATCTTTAAAATCCACCCAATTAGGTGTCTGCCTGTACGAATAATAGAAATCAGCAGCTATAATTAATGCGATGGTTTACTGCGAGGAGACAACCTTTGCAAAACTATTAAGCTTTTGAATATGGTATCACACTAATAGGACACTTATTTCTAAAAATTCTAGTAGAGAGAAACCAATGTATTAAATTGAAATTCAAATTATAATAAAAACAATGAATATTGTTATTGAAGAATAACAAATAATTTTGCTACTAGACTACTAATTTTGTGAAAGCGAATGCTCTTTGATTAATCGTAAAGCTCTTTGTAAAGTGCTTTTTCATATACATAAATAATAGAATAAGTAGATTAATTATTGCCTTGTTATTTCCGAAACAAAGATTCATATGCATTTCCTTGTTTATTGTGGACAATGAAGTACATACTCTGTGATTTAGTGCCAGGTGGTCAACAATGCGATGGAGCAGACAATACAGCAAGTGAGTCATTGATTTTGTATCAAGAGTGGTTAGGAATTACTTTATCTGCTTTGCTGTGTGTGATAATAAATAATTTTGCTGAGGTTATCAAAAGTAATATATATTGTAATGTTATATTAAATAATAAAAACGAGGTTAGCTGTCATCAGCGCCAGATTCGTTTCTCATCTTGTGATTTCACATTGTCCACCTAGCAAAGTAACGCTTAACTTCTAAAAAGTACAAGTTAAGCAAGATCTTTAACTTGATAACAGTAAATGGTATATAAAATTCGTGTAAAATTATGAGTAGAGATATGATGAGACATAGATTATTACTTGTTTGGTTCATTTTTGCACTCCAAAGCCAAGCAGTTGCTCTACCAATGCACAAGTTTAATATCATTACATTTTTGGAGAAGCATTATATGAAATAAGAAAAGCAGAAATTACCATTGTTATGCAATTTTTCTGATGTGCGGATTTTTTAAATTCTAACGTGCCTGTTCTATCCCTACTATTAATAAAATATTTACAAGTATCTACTTTTGCCCGAAATACAAAAAGCTGACTTTATTTTGCATGAATTAAAATCGTTTTCAAGTAAAGGGCACGTGTAAACTAAAGGGCACGGCGATATACAATTCGCCGTTTCTTTTCATACCAACTTGCTCATGAGCAAAGGCTATAGCTGGATAAGCTAATGAAATCGACCCTGTAAAATTGGCTAATTTTCATTTCTGGAAAAACTTGATATATAATATTAACACTTGCTAGGTTTCAACTATATAAAGTTTAAAGTTGTCGAGTAAATAGAAAAAAAAAACAAACAAAAAGCGATCTTTTAGGCTAACCTATGTGGTATATTCTTTTGAGTTCGTAGTATATTGTAGTAGTTATTGATGGCGATTAATTTTTTAATGATCGTAGACGTACCCCAAGCAATTCAAAAAAATAATATAAATACTGTAATATATTTTTTGTTATATGTTACGCTTGCGGGGCCACTATGACTTTTCAGCACAACTCGATGCAAGGGGTACAACATAGTTAAAAAATAATATATTTTTGTAATAATGCAGATGTTGTATAAAATACAAATAATTCACATTTTTGTAATTATTAAACATCTCACTATCGGAATAAAATATTGAAGTCATTGTATTTGATTTTAGATGAGGTGTTGTTAGACGTGCTTCTTTAACCAGTATACAAAGCTACTTCAGAAAAAAAATTAGCCAAATTTGTGTAGGGGCCGACTTCACTAGCTTTTCTGGCGTTTGAAACGTGTATGCAAAGGGACATAGTATATTTCCATAGAGTCTGGCATATGTATGTAGACGACATTTTCGCAGTTTTTGATAAGAAAAATAATATTTCGCGATTTCTCGCGACACTTAATTCAAAATTTGAAACCATTAAATTTACAGGAGAAGAATAAGTAAACAATCAACTCCGGTTCCTGGATAGTTTAATAATCAGAAACAACAAAGAATTGAAATTATCCGTCTCTAGAAAGGATTATGAGAGATTTTACAACACAAAATCCGCGAATAGTTGCTTAATTAATGGATTGGTACAATTTCTCTTGAGTAAAAGTAGGTGCAATAAAGAATTTAAATTCATAAAAAAATGCAGCTATTTTACAATAGTTACTTTTCTACGGATTTCGATCGCGTAAGAAATTCTATGACTTTAATCCCAATAGATATCCGGGACAAGAAATTTGTTCCGGGTATCTGCCACACTTCCATAAAATATTGAAAGGTATTGGTAAAGTTTTTAGGGGACAAAATATGAACGTGTGTTTCAGTTTCGTGAAATACACTCAAAAATCTTTTTGGCAATTCGAAGGATGAACTGTATTGCATGGAAATATTGAAAAATTGAATTGTCAAGTGTAGCACAAACGAAACTATGCGGAGTGTGCCGATCCATTAGTGTTATTTGCCATGCTCCTCCAGTCCTTGCTGAAATTCTTCTATTACTACATATTAACCTTTTTTCTGCTAATTATACCCACTTGAGATATGTGTGAAAATTTCGTAGAAATTGTGATATGATTTTATTTGTAGCCCATACCTTTTATGACACACACTTTTGTTTAGATTTTAAGTATTGCTTCATGCACCCGTGGAACGCAAACAAAGATGTTAGGTACGATAAGATTATAAGTCATAAGGTATTTTTGCTTTAAAACGGTATTTTTTTTTGTTTAACGTTTGATAAGTTGTTTTTATTCGATCGATTTAGTAATTTTCGTGTTACGTTCTCAGAAATCAGAGATAGCAATATGTATGTCAATAACGAACGTATTTTTAGGTAGTACCTGAATTTTTTCTAAATATTTTATTTAGAAAATGATGATGAGAGGGGTAATATTTAATTGTTGTTAAATGCTAAAAAGATAATTTATTGTTTGTTTGCTAATCTGCAGGTAATGCAGTGTAAGTAACTTCCCCTAAGATGATAAGTATATGCATATGCGGGTACAACATATCAGTCCAGGGCCTCGCAATACCTGCTGCAATTGATATAAAAATAGCAACCACAGCAAATTTATTTTGTCTTGGTGCGATGTAACAATTATAACTCACAGCCCTGAAGCTATAGAGAAAATTTATTTATAAACTTCATAATGCCAGTATTTTCACTAAATTTTACTTCATTTGCTAATATTTCTATGAAATTACTAATATTTAGATTGGAGTTTAAAATCATTTATTTGCGTTAAATGAAATGTAGTAGACGGTATTTATTTTGGAGTAAATACTTCATCTTCAACATTTTGTTACGTATTGCATTATGTAGGTTATTTACCACAGAATGAATTGCATAGAACTACAGTAAAGTCCCACTTAAATACGTTGTATTTGTAAAACCTTGTATTTCAAGATATAAACATGTCATAAATAATTAACGATATAAACTGAATTGTAGGGTATCCTGTTGAATATAACAATATCTTAGCTACATACTACGAATCTCGCTGTATGTGTATATATTTCATAAAATAATAGCACATAAAACAATTCAAAGGTGATTATTTTAGAGTGTTTGCTAGCTGCCATAAAAACTATATTGCTGAGAACTAATGTTGGAAAGTATTTGTATTTTGATTTGAAAATTCGCATCAATTTTCAATTATACATGCAATTATATTATTAATTCTTGACTCTGGCGAAGTCAGGCTTTCTGCGATTGACTACTAGGGTTGACAATAGATTTTTCTAGTGGATCCAATAACTTCGAGTCACTATTCGCATATTGGGGAATAATTAATTGCATTTTACTTTTTACAGCGAGGCGAGGGGGCAGTAGTAATAAAGCAATAGAATACTTTACGAACAAAATTTACACATTAAAGGTTCCTGAGACTATGACAAGTTTCATAGTTTATACACTTCGTTGGGCCGTCAACACATGTAAGAGCTAACCAAAAAGATAATGCTAAAATAGCTTCCTCATGGTATTGATGGAATCATTCACAGCGAACGCAACTCACTGCCGGGTAGACAGAAACATGTTCGTGGGTAGTGTATGTTTCCTCTCCTTGTATTGGGTTTGCTGTGAATGATTCCATCAATACCACCAGGGAGCTATTTTAGCCTTACTTTTTTGGTTATCGTTTCTAAGCATTCTCTGTCATGTAAAAGGTGTTTTTTAATTCTTGTTTTGATAAACAATCGACTGCTGTTGGTATTACTAGTGATGCCGGATGACATTATGACTACTTATTACTAATCGCTATATTAAAGTTTAACTTACATATGACTCCTTTTTCCTAGTTTTCCATAACTAACTACAGAACTATGCCTAATATGAATGAATCAGTTGCTGTTGATACTTTTTATTTGTTTATGAAGCTTGCTCTTATATTACCAGTCGATTGTTACTAATATTGATATTAATGTTTGCGTAAAATCTTGTAAAAACAAATACAATTTTTTAGTAATAATTACTTATAGTCATTTTATTATGGCGCTAAACATTTTCCTGCCATCCACAGATTTAGAACACATGGCTTTTAATACAGTACTTGGTTTATGTTGATTCTGCGATCCACAGATCCGTACACAGTTACAGCAGTAGTCTTGCTAATCCGAACCTACCATAATCCAAATTTGTCAGTAAATTGCAATTTTAGTTTATTTCTATTGAATATATTATATATTATATATATATATATATATATATATATATATAATGTTTTAATCAAGTGTTTCATCAGGTTATGATTAAGCTTCTTTAATGACATTACAAATACAAATTAATAGGAAGGGTAGTTTAATTAAGAAGAATTTCACATGTTTAATTTTCTTTAACTCCCTGTACGTTTTGTTGAAAGTTTGGCCACTGGATTCAACATCTTAAAATAAGCAAAACTATTAATCAAGAATTATTTGAAAAAAAAAAAAAACAAAATTAGAGAGTTTATAAGAGTGGGAGCACCACATTCGCGAGGGCTTGTATACGAAAAACGATAACCTATTTTTGTTAAGGGTTATATGAGCTCGTTAGGGGCAAGTTTTAAAATTGTTTTGATACATATTGGGTGAAGTTAGATACTAAAATTGTGAAAATTTAAATGGAACACCTTGTATATTATCTAATTACGAAAATTAATACACGGTGTTCCATTTAATTTAGGGATCATTTCTATTTGATCATGAAGTCTAATGTTTTGACTAAAAATAAATATGCTATGTATGCGGACACTCCTCTTAAATTTTGATCTACATTTTCAAGAATAGTTAAAAACTTAACCTTTATTTAACTCGTATTATTAAAACATACAATAATATATGGGATATTCCATTTAAATTTTTACAACCTTGGTGTATAACTTCTTTTTGTCACACAATATATATCAAAACAATTTTAAAACTTGCTCCCAATAAACCAAAGCTCCTAAGAAAAATATTTCACCATAAGCCGACGCGAGTACGGTGCGCCCAGCCTTTATATTCCAGTCCCAATTGTAGCTTAATGGAAGCACATGGTGCAGCCTGTAGTTCGAATTTCTGTTTGGATTCTTTTTCATGTAATTCGATTTTGAGAATTTTTTTATGTACAATTTTTTGAAATCATCTGTTTATTTTCGCATAACACACTAACATTAAACTGCTTCCAATAAAATCCACAATATTTAATATTAAAAAAAGTGCAATGTTAATAAGCTCTTAGAAGATTTTGAATTTTCCATTTTATGAAAAGCACTCTCAAGCTCAAAAACGATAAAGCAACCGTAGTTTCCAGAAAAGGGGAATAATTTATACTCTTGGTTTTTAATTCAGACAGAAAGGCATGGTCCTTTGCCAACTGAAACTTCCAAAACTTGAACCATTGAAAAATTTAAAACGGTTCCGATAATTTCTAATTTTTTAGCAAGGGTTATTGTTGAGATTTTGTTATTTATTTTTAGTCGTGGTTTAGTTCTAGATTAATCCACAATTACTTGTATTCTACATTTATGAACCAATCAGTTAATAGCTACTATTTTTTATTTATTATTGATGTTATATGTTTTAAATGTTATTCGGTAAACACTCCGGATAATTTCTTTTAACGACGAGTCGAGCTTGTTTAATCTTAAGATTTAGAGAATAATCTATACAAAAGCACACGATTGTATTATGGTCTTAAAAAATGCCAATTTAAAATAATATGAGGAAACCGTTAACATGCGACCAACATTGTTGAAGAAAAAATGAATTAATGTCTGGTTGATATTCGTAATTGGCTTCACAAAAAAAATCACATTTACTTTAATAGGCAGTGACTGTAGTGTAGTAGTAGTAGAGTGTTATGTAATATGAAATCGGGTGATGCTAGTAATAATATTCATCGCTTGTAATAAAAACCATGTCCGAAATGTTAACTCACACGCCACGTGAGTGAATATTTGAATATAAAAATAGCAAATACCAAGGAATTCAAAAAAATCTTACTAATTAATGCGGGCGGTTTACCAGGGTTAATTTGTGACCTTTGTGAGCGTAAGTAGTAGGTCATCGCACCATTAAGACTATTTTAAAAATCGCCTCATACTGTGACAAAAGCTGTTTAAATATAGGACATAGTATAGTGGAAAGAACATATCTACGATTGTCATCATTTTAACGTTTTATATCCGGGCTTATTAATTCGCGTTAAATAAGAACCACATAATAATTGCAACTAGGTCAAATTGTACTATTTTTAAAGTTAACATTGTTGGTATGTAGCGCTATACTTCTAGTAACATTTAAAGGTCCTCGCATAACGCGGTTAGATTTATTTACCTGAGGATGTATTCAAATATGTTGTACCCGCTAATCATCCGTGATTTGAATAATTTACGAAAGTAAAATGCAGAAGGCCATCCCAACAATAGTTATCAATATGCTAGTTGGCGTATATTACGTGATATTGAATATCATTTGCGTTGTTAACGGTACATTCAAAATTGCCTTAGAAGAAGTTAAATATCAGTGAAATTTGGTTGAGTTTCAGACTCATTTGCATTTCAAGTAATAATATATTTTAGGTCTTTATTGTTATTTATTTAGTGAAGACTCATACAGGCGAATATCCAATTAAGAGTCTACTAGATAGAGTGACTTCGATTTGTCTACCTATCCGAAGTAAAGGTAACTCTAATCACAAGAAGATTTCTAATTGGAATTCAAAGTGTGGGTCGTATTTATTGATTAGAAGCAGCTGATTGTATAAAAGAAGGCATGTAAACATAGTGTTTATGCATTGGAACTTTATTAAATAAGCTAGTTTTCGTTCAGATTTCTAATATCCCTTTAAAAATTCATTTATCTCTTCAAATAAAATCTAAATTGCCGAAAGAGTGTTTTAGATACACTCCCGAATTCCACGATATTTAATTAACCATCAGCAAATATCCCGCAGCGAATGCCTATTATTATAGTTATATGAATGCCGAAAACAATAATTATTATAATTATAAGTCACGGAAGCAGTTTTGACAGATGGACCCTTGTTAAGGACAATAATCTGCACCATATTCAATAATTTCCGACTATCAACCAAACTCTTCAAAAATTTATCCTGCAGTAACGAGCAATCTTGAACAGAACGTATCTGACGTTTGATCTTAAAGTCATCTACATACAATGAAAAAGTTATGTGACGGAAACAGGTGTGAATGCAATTAATACAGATTAGTAATAGAAGTGGGCCAAGGTGGGACTCCGAAGGAATAGTTATGTAATGTGATGTATAACCGTGGACTGTGACCATGCACACTCATAGGAAATGAACCAACGATGTTGATCGTCCTGTACATCGATCTCAGCAAGCTTATCCAACAAAATGATGTAATTGGCCTTTTCAAATGCTTTACTAAAGTCCGTATACACACAATTAAAAATAATAAATCAACATGCTCGACCAAATAGTACTTTTAACTGATAAGATAAATGGCGATAGTTAGTGCCATCGAATCTGTAGTCACCTTTAAAAATCGGAATAATATTAGAAGTTTTCCATAAAAATTAATACATAAGTACTAGACTGCGAATGGACGACTTTCTCTATTCTATCGCGAAGTCGATGGATGTGCGGATGTAATATACAGTCCAGTCTTATGTACTGCTCCCCACCATTCTAACAGTTGCCAGCGTTTTTAGAGATAATAGACCATTTCTGAAAGTGACGGCAACGTTCTTATTTTAAATGTTGGTTATTACTTAAGCAAACTTTTAAAAATAGGGATTTTCAAAGAACTATGAGACAGCATACAGTCTAATTAATTGTTTGTTACTACCTAATGGTATTCGTTGGCTTTCTAGAGAAAAGTTTTTGTCCGCGAACTGTACATTTTTTAAATGAGATAAGTACAGCTGCAAACAGAAAAATTGTATGAAAAGACAACATTTTATGATTTTTTAACAATGAATTGAAGAGATTAAAATTGGTTACGTAGGACATATATTTGACATATGAAATACGAAATATTTTAAATACTAGTTTATAACATCAGCAGGTTTTGATAAAAAAAATTAAGCTTTTGGACGAATTAATTATTTGATGACAATAATTTAGCTATGTTTCCTAAAACGAATAAATAAGATGTTTTCTTGCATTAGTGACGAGAAAGCTTTAAAAGGCAATGAAAACATATTTTCTACAATTCGGAAAAATGAACGGATTCGAAAGCCTTTTACCAATGATACTGACCAAACTGGAATCATTATTTCCGACCGATTTTCATTGAACCGAGCAGTGAAAAGCGAATATTCATAATTTTATTTGGGTACCTTTTGGATTTCACATCATCAGTCACATATTTTACATTCACTGTAATTTTTTAAATAAATAACTTCATTTGATCTTTATTATATAATAATAATCCATGACGACTCTCTGCGAGTGGATCATATCGCGGTATATTGAAACAAAAGGTTCTATTCCAAAGTTTTGGTTCTTTTACTATGTCGTTTTTAAACTTTAATTTTTATATAGTTTCGTGTTCATGTGAAACATTTCATTTAATTGATAGAGTAGCATTCTAGGCTGCAGACTCAACTTTCTCATTTGTGTTTTTTTGACTACAGAATTTGTAGAAAGTATGTGAGAGAAATTACAAGGTATCCGTCCATAAATGTTTGCGTCATTAGATATAAAATCTTCTGTAAAATAACGCTAAAAATGGTTACAGTACATAATCTACATTTATATTTGTTTTTGTTTACGAATGGCGGGTGATACTCCGGTTATACCATGCGTTATTAGGCAAACACTTAAGAGGAGAGAGCCTTAACAAACGTATTTGCAGATATTATGTCGATTCGTTCGACGTACAGTAGTTTAGCAAATATGAACAAAATTTGTTTCAAAATATCCAGACTTCAAATACGAAGGATCTCGTATGGAGTGTGTGGGTTGGAATAGGGATTTAAATTTATAAGTTTTGATTGCAGCTTCCCAAGCAAATGAACATTTATCACGTGCGCGTGAAAGAAGAGAGAATATAATTCGGCGTGAAGTGCATGGTAAAATATTGTGGCTGGCTCTAGATGAATCAACGGATTCAAAGAAAAACTCACAATCAGTGGTGCATATTATAGTTCAAATATTAAAACTAAATAGATCGACACCTCTATATTTAATAGTCAGTACAAGTCTTCAATCGTGTACAAATGAAACCATTAAGAACGTGAGTTCTCTACAGTTAGTTGCTTTACAAAGGTTCGAAATTTCGGCAATCAAGGTGTTAATGTTTGTGCATGCTTAAACTTACTTGCCTAAATAATGTGAATACTGCATGCGTTACATCTCATAGTCGGAAGTATTCGCCATTGCTTCTCGGATGTAAATGAACTAATAGCACGTATTAAACAGTATTTGTCAAATCTCCCAAACGAATTCGGCAATTTCATGAACGATGTCCTAATATCTCAGAATGTGGTTGGAAAATTCTATTATTTTTAATATTTCCATCCACTCCCGTTGCTAATGTTATAAGTTGGTATTTACAAAAGAAGCTCCTGTCATCAAGGCAAATTAATTGAATTTTCAAGTTGAAATTAACGTAAACATCCCGACATTACATGTTGAATAGCTCTTTTTGTTGTACAAAGATATTTTGTCACCGCTGCCAACAAGGCTCGAGGGAATTTTAATATTTACTAGGTAAGTGTTTCTCGATATGTATTATGTTAATCATGAATTATACTTAAACAAAGCTAAGCATTTTCTGGTAGGACGTTCATGGTTAGGAACAGTGATTAGTGAAGCTTAGTTATAGGTATATACTGCAATATTTTATGGGGGAAAATGTTGAGAAAATTTAGAGATTTATGGTTTTCGGAAATTATATAGACGAAATTTAGTATTTTGTCTGTAACTGATAAATCAATGTGAAGCTGGAAGAATTTGTTGTAGAACACCACAGTATTGGTTGTTGCTGATCATCTTTGAGCTTCTAGTGAACCAAAAGCAAAATATGTTTAGGAACCATTCCTGAGTGAAATTACTCTAAAAGGATTTTTTTTGATATTTTAGTGTTACCTGTTATCCTTTGGTAAGGCGTATACTGTAATTCAAGAACAACGAGGTTGCAGCCCAAACTATTATTGAAATTTAATGATCTCTTAAAAAGCTGTTAATTGTAGCTTCTTAAGGAATGCGTATAATCTGCGGATTTTTTCATTAATTTATTTGTTAGTTTATTGTTAAGTGACCCGTTTACATAAGCGATGAACCATCAGCTGGAATACATTAAATACTTGACGGGACGATAGCAGTATAAATGCTATAAAAATTCTTTTATTTATTCGTTCAATTAAAATTCAACATTATATTCCTTGTAATTGTGATAGAACTTTAATTCACATGAGATAGTCTCTAATGTCACATGGGTTGATAAAAAGTGATAAAATCTTGAGAACAAAAAAAAATTTAGACGAAATTGTAGTAAAATATGTATATATTTCTATACCTTTCATGACCCCAATATCGTATTTGCAGAGCATTATTTGTAAAGGATTAATTCAGTGTTGAAAGAACAAATTTTAGATATGTAATCTACCACGAGCAGCAATCGGTATTGGTGATAATAGATAATAGTTACTACACTAACGCGTGATACTTTGTACATATAAAGGATTTTAAATATTGAATAAACTGGCGTGTAAGGTAGGAGTTGTACATAAACAATAAAGGCGAGTACTCTAAATAAATATTTTCTGTTTTAATTCTTACGTTATTTACTTTTGGAGTAAAACTGATTAATAATTTATGTTTTTTGTTATATATTCTTATTCTTGGAAAGTCCATAAGTTAATTTCTTCCTCAATTTAGTATCAGAATTCTATGTTTATAACCTTTTCTCCGAAGAACAATCTGTTACATACCAGGTTTTCATTGAATTACCTATTGAATCTACCTCCAATTACATAGTTATCTCAAGGAAATTACGTAGAGGTTCCAATGTTTTTTTAACTAATCATAGCAATAGCGTCATTTTTCGCAAGTATGCGTAAACGATCGGTTACACGGTTTGTGTATATTTTCCATCGTCTCGAAATGATGATCCCTCAAGTTGGTTTCTTTTGCTAGTGATTCTCGAATTACAAGCACAATGTGACCTGTTGCATTATTCTGGTGCAGTACCCAATCATATGGACCCGTTTTTGAAGTCATTCCAGGACATCTTTGTAAAAGGCGTGATTAACTGTCTGTCCTGGAGATGCACAATGCCACGGCTGTAAAAAATGGATCTGCTCATGAGGGTTGATCGAACATTCACGATTCACTGCTTGTTTTCACGTTACCAAAAAAAATGGTTCAATATGGCATTTTGCTTCATTAACCTTTTAGATGCCAGTTTTGCATCAAGTTTTCGCATATATGTTAAACTTACTTGAACTCCTTTTTTTTTAGCCAAGCCCGTTTTTTCTGCCATTATTTTGACATTTAATCGGCGGTCTTTCGCCATCGCACTTCGCGCTACTTAAACATTCTCGTCGTTCGTTGACGAGCAGTAATTTTTAAATGCAAATGAAGAGTTGTAGCTGATTGGGAACATGAAATTTTCGTTTAATGCATTTTGTATTTTACTTTAGGTACGATATAGTTTTGAGCAACGTTTAATGACATTTTAAACTCCATCAATGTTTTCTGGGGTTTTATTTGTAAACTAGCTAGTTTTAAATGAAACACATGCACGTGTATCTGAATGCAACAGTTTCAAAGTAATAATATTTGAGGTGGAATATTGATGAATTACGCACAACCAAAGTATTGATTATGGCAACGATGGACAATTATCTATTAATTTTTTGTTTGATCTAAGGATCAGAAGGGTTATTTTACTCTTACTGTGGGAGAAATTAATCCTACCTGTTACTAAAGAAAACAACAAACATTTTTTTAATATTATTTTTTATGCTGATCAAAACAATTACATGTGATACAAATAAGTTTATGTTTCAATCGTCAATGGTTAATGTGATAATCTAACTCAATAATAATAAAGCTGCTGTCAAGGATATTGTCATAATTCATGTGATTTTCAAACCAATTGCAGTATCGCGCTTGGGTTCTTGCACAGCGTCGATATTTTTCCGAGATCCTTTCTGCGAATATTTTGACAAGTACCACATGACATATTAGCTTCCTGTTAAAGCTATTTCTTTTTTTGATTTTTTAGGTGAATATTTTAGACGCCTATTCGCATCCGCAATAGTCTTAGCAGTTCTTTTCTTAAGTTTGCGGGTTTGCGATTTACCGCATCAGTTTCGCTAAATTTAGGAACGCAGCGAACAACTTGTGGATATAAATCAAGATATGAAAACAACAACAAAATGTGAAAATTGAAGACGAAATTCATCCATACACTGTTATAAGGCAGTTGCTTTTTGTCCGTTAGAAAAATAGTTTTCAGTGATAAATGTTTGGTGATTGTAGTGAACATGCTTTAAAATTCATGATACGTCAACAAACATTAATGTAATTTAGATTGTTAATAAATTTCGTAATTTCAAGTTTCAATTTGGGATTTAAGTATCAGATTTAGATGCTACAAATATAAAATATAGTTCAAAACATATGGTCATTTCGATTACGTTTATTTTTATTATCATATTGTTGGTTTTGCCAGCAAAACTCTATTCGTTGATTATTATTAACTATAGTAAAAATATATTTCTGTTTTAGAAAATAAACAAGTTCTACATGAAGTTAATGGAGGTTTCTTCGCTGGAGAACTAACGGCAATAATGGGACCTTCTGGTGCTGGAAAATCAACTCTTATGAATATTTTGGCAGGATACACGTAAGTGTTAATTTAAAGTAATTAGTAATAATAATTTTAATTTCCAAATTTTCTGGCGTTACTATCGTTACAAGGTTTCTTTCAATGGAAATAAATTTTCATTTTTATTTCGTAAATTTTACAAGAAAAAGATATTTGTTAATACTTTTCATTATAATTCAGGAATACATGCAATTGGCAATACTTGATTGGTTTGTATTTCTCACAATGTGCGTATCAATTGGGTTTAAAAGAGGTCAAGATAAGAAAACAAACCAGACATTATACATACATACGTGTTTACGGCGTATTTTATAATTTTCCTGATTATTTTCTTTCCAACAGGGGGTCATTAATTCGTATTTAGTAGTTCGAGTGTTTTTATTATTATTTGTTGTTCAAATACGCTAAGGAAACATGTGTGTGGCAACTGGAAGAATGATGCAATGGACCGCAAAACATACTACATAGAAGTGACGAAAGAACAAAACTGAGTTATATTCTATTTCTCTTCTCGAACAAACAATCGGAAATTCTTGAGTTCTAGACACTATTTAGCTATGAAATTAATTTATTAATTAGTTTTCAGTATATGTGTACGTATCATCTGTGTCACTGGTTTACGGGCTTTGTTTTATGTGTTCATATACCGGTTTTCTCTCGGCAATCTCGGATAGAGTGAGCATGCACTGGAACTCCGGTGCATGTGTACCTGTAGGAACGTGTAACGGTGTAAACAACTCGAAATACTTAGGTGCATATGTACTGGCGGTCTAACCTCTGGAATCGCTTCGACGAGTTAATCTTAAACTATGTACCTCACTTAATTGGAAATTACTTAATGTGTAAAATGTAAGGAATACTTGGTAAAGTGTTGTAATTGATTTCATTATGTGTAATTATTCTATCGAACTCTATACTATAGACACTAAAACTAAGACTTCAAAATTGGTTGTTTATTTTGCCCATATTAATCATTTGAAGCAGTATGTGCGTGTGTTACATCTAAAGGTCAAATTTTCGCTTTAAATACGAATAAATGTTGTGTTGTGTCTGAAGTTATGTGAATTAACACAATATAATAAGAAGAACCAGCTAAATATCTGTTTTTCGAATAACTAATCTGCAAATTTATTTACATATGTTTTATATTACTAGAATTTAATTATGCCCCCTAGTAAGAATTTTTACATACAGTATTGTTATGTATCAAATTGCGCTACAATCAATTGAAAAACCTAGTTCGAGAGCATTGATTCTTTGACAATTAGATTTTTTTAGTAATTATTAAAGAGAAATGTATGTGTACCGTGGTTGATCTGTTAGATGAGATTTTCGATAAACAACTTTAAGAGGTCCAAATTAGTGGAGTTCGTTGAAATTATGTTATTTGAATATACAATGTAGGAAATGGATGATTTAATATTCCGTTACCACCAATCCATTCATTTAAAGCTGCATGTAATAACTCACGCGTAACGTAGAGATTTTCTATCTTGCTGCTGTTCAACATTAGATTGTTCTATAGTTCATGAATAACTGTTTTTCTTAGCATGTATAAATAGCTCTTAAGAGCCTTCTAAGGAATATGAATTTATGAGACGTCCTCACTATTTGCAACCCCATACCCAAACAACAGTAATACTTAGTTCTGGGTTTATTATTTATTATTTCATTTTTGCCAACAAACCGTGTTATGCTTATCAATAAAATAAGTTTAATTTAAGTGTTCCTTTATTTGTTCACAAAAATTTCGACGAGAATTGTAGTTCTGCTCCATTTTGCAAAACTGCACCTCGTAGTCATATTTTCTACATAAAAGACATTCTATAATCCACATGATTGAACTTCCTCCGTCTCATGATGATCTATAAAGAAATACTTGTAATGTAAATAAATGACATGATTTTATGGAGCGAAGGCTACAAACTTGCTCTTGTCTATTTGAGCTAGTAAATCAGTAAACTGACTTTTTACGGCGGTTCATTTTGGTATTGTAACCGAAAATATTCTTGCAAAATGTACTGTATCCAACTGATTTTCAGGACACAACAATAATCCTCTAATTGGTTCAGTTTGGTAAACTTTAATAGTGAATCGTTATCGATTTTCGTAATGTTTCCATAAGATTTATCATCAGAGCTTCAAGTGAAACACTCTGTAAATATAAATAAATAGTTTGGATTACTTTTCCTGAGTCTCACCAATTCTTTACTCATAACCGGCGATTAGTCTTGATATCGACGATAAGAATGGTATGGATAAAAAACAGGAAATGTGATAACCGAAAATCCTTTTATCTGCAGGATTTTCGTTTATATGGTGCAATTTTGGAGTTGTGTATGTCGTACTACGAAAATATACAATTATTTCTATGTACAGTGAATACGTGATGCAATTTATTTAGCGTTATTTTAAAATAAATGTCGACAGTTTAATGGATGAATTGTCCATTGTCCATGTCCATGGTCCACGTCCAATGGACAATGAGATTTTAAAATTCTGTTTGCCTTAAAGTTGCTTGTTGACCAGAATGAATCTATTAAAGTTTCAATTTCTGCACTTTAATCATTCGTGGTTGTGATCTTTCCTTTTTTCTATCTTTTGCCTTCCTATCCTTTTCTATCCTATGCCTTGGAAAAATGTATCTTTACACATAAATACATCTGCTTGTGTGTTTATTATCTACAGAAAATTTGATGTAATGCTTCCTTGCATTCTATATCTTCGTATTATCATTAGCAATACTTTAAAACCACTTATAAACATTTACTTGGTTGTAGTGTGTACATGTTATTTATTCGAGGTCTGTGGACATGTATTAATGTAAGAATATCTATAATTTTTTTAGGTGCCTTAGTGCCTGTTTTTGGGAAGCTAAGAAAACTGTGACAAGTATTAAAAACTTTTTATCTGCTTGGAGGGGACTATATGATACGGTCAACAATTCTTTTCCAACAACTATCTCTTTCGGTGAACCGCCGCCCCCACCATTCTTTTTCAACAAGAATACAAGTGTATGTATTAAACTTGGCCCCACATTCGTTTAACTTGGAGAAGAAAACCATAACTGCAGTAACAGTACAGACACTCTCAGCACTACACAAGTTTAATTAATTAATCCGGAACAGCTGATTTCCTAAAAACTTCCTTGGCAATCCGGATATGAAAGAAAGGTCGGGAATTTATAAAATTGCATGTAATGAATGTGACGAAGCGTATATTGGTCAAACGAAAAAAGCGATAGGCACCAGATTCAAAGAACATATAAGGTTTTGCAGATACGGTAGAATAGAATCGTCAAGTGTAGCACTATACATAAACGAAACCGGGTATAATATTAGATTAGAAATCCTGAAATTGATTAAGAACGTAACTTCACCGCGGGAATTAGACGCTTACCAAACTATTTACATAGAAAGTAACACAAACTTGATGAAGAGAGAGAACGGACAGTTGTCATACTCACTTCTGTTTGATTTAATAGGGTGGGGCACACTCATGTTTGATGCATCATATTACAATGACAAGAGACCCTTTCGTCTATCGTTGTGTATCTTTCGTACAGTTTTAGGGTGTGTAGACGGCAAAGGTAGATACTCGTAAATAATATTTTTTCTTGAGAGTGGGGATAGAACGGGCATGTTAGAATTAGGGTTTTTTTCTCACATTATTCTGTCGTACGGTTGAAAATGAGGATCGACGCATACTCGAAACAGCTGTTCCGGATTTTAGTGTTGTTTAGCAAATCCAATATTAAAGAACATATTTTCAATTATCTTCAGGTTGTATCCTATGTGAAGTTAACTAAAAGTATTGAAAATATTCTTTTTACATTTGCATACGTTGATCGTCCAGAGGGTGAAATATTAAATGTAAAATGTTCGTCATATTTTTAGTTATATGCACATTTTGTCATGTCACAATGGCGATAATGTTTTCTTTTTAAAGGTCGTATAAGATTATTATTAGATTGAAATGTATAGGCGTCGTTCTATTGTGTTCTTTCTATCGTGTCTTATATCTGCGATTGTTCACGTGAAAAGATATATATATAGAACAGAAAAAGAATCCGCGTTCACTTATTTTTAGTTAACCTAAACCCATTGTTAAAACAATGAGACCTGAAGAACAACAAAATTTTAAGCGATTTGTAGGAGATCGAAAGCAACCTATCTTTCCCTTGGCTTGGCCGGCTCGCTTGAACCACAATTTGTTGAACCGAAGTCTGAACATGACGAACATTACAAGAATTAAAGCTGCGTGTCTTAAGAAGGAGATAGTGTCATCGATATTGAATACTAGAGACCGATGGGGCACCTAAAAAATTACTGTTCTGCTTACACGACGTTAGTCTACAATATCACAATTTTTTTTTTCCTTAATTTTCTGGCTACCTGTCTTTCCTTCTTAATCAAAACAGGTACTTGTACAAGTACAGTAAACTTCAAAAGATTGAAAATAAATAATAAATAAAGATATGCCTGTAAATGATAATGCCAACAATTTTTTAATTTATAATTGAAGCGTAATTCCTTCATGATGATAATTCTCTACATTTTAATGTTGCTTGCAGTTTTACAGAGTTGAAAGGTTATCAAATTTTCTGAAGTCATTCATTAGTATAACGTCTGGTTAAGATGTTGATCTTTTTTGAATTTTATCTCTAACATATTGCAAATAACACTGTTCCCCCATTATATATTCGACGGAAAATAATCTCTCTGTTATATGGTGTGAAATAAAGGTTAGGAATATTTGTATTTTGTTAGACAAGTTTTGCAGTAATTGTAGCTTAAATGGTCAAGAAAATGGTAATTTTGGCCAAATTGAAAACTGCCTTTTGGCATATTTAGGTTGATATCTCGAAACCCCCCCGTGCTAGGTCTAAAATTCCAACAGAATCAAGTCGAGCGCATAAAAACCTTCGGGATAATATAATTTGATTACTGTGTGTGGCAAGATTCATCCTTTACAAGCCCATGAATCAACACCTTGGTGGGAATGGCCGGCATTATAAATTCAAACTTGCATATCTCAGCTAAAAAAAAACGTACAGTGGCGATCGAAAATATATATTAAAGCTAAAGAATAGTACAATACTTTTACTACCTTTTTTGCTATTATAAAAAAGATCCGTTCCCCCATAATACATTCATAAATTTGGCTGGAATTGCAACTTTTTGACCATTTAACCTAAAGCTACTTCAAATCTGACACGCTAGACAATTTCTACTATCGGATTGGTGTTCAGCATAAAAAAATCTACCCCTGTCATTTTTGTAACTGACAAAACCTCAAATTTCGTAGGTCTGTGTAATCAATAAAATTTGTGAAAAACTCTGTAAAGCGACTTTTATTTTTTTAGGTCTTCGACAATTTTGCTCAGTTTTACAGCAAAATCCAATATGGTGTACAATGGCTTCTCCTTTTTTTACATATTATTTAACAGATTTTAATTACTAATTTTTAGAGAGCATCAAAAAATATGTATTTACCCAAATCCTGTTAGAAATAGTTAAACTCATCAAAATAAAATGTATTTTCTGTATATTCAACCGGTTAGAGATTTTTGAATATTACCTTTACTTAGTATTTTTATCTTGTTCTACGTCTGTATGTATTCAAGCACGACAAATATATAACAGCTTGAATGTTTTAATAGTTATCAGGCCTCGTTGTAAATGTATTTATATCTAGACACGTTATCATAGCCTGCTAAAAATAACGCTGTACATAAATGAAATTGTGAGAGTTAACCTCTAGCTCTAATAAAATGGCAATTGTTTCTTTGAACTCGTATTGAACTTCTTTATAATTTCGGGCAGTAATATAAAAATTGGTGGGATTGTTATACAGATTGAAGTAGGTTATGGTAATAGGGTACGTAATCTAAACATATAGATTTACATTTTATCTTCATTAGGTATCAAATTTTTTAGTTAGTTGTTTCCTTAATTGCCGGCAACATGTTGTCATATTTTGAATTACTTGATGAGATACATATAATCATTTGACACAGCACTGTTGATTTGTGCGTCATCACTTCTGTACAAAGTGCAATGAAATGTAACAAAGAAGTGTAGCCCTATAATGTTTGATTCGTAATGTGCGGTAATTCCAATCTTTAGTGGGGCGTGTAAAATAGCTTTATCATTCCTCATTGAAGTGATTTCGTAACTTTGTTGTAGTTGGTTATTGTTACATTCTTATTCATTGTTTTCAGTACCACCGTCGTCCAATATACAGTACAAAGTTGGAGTTCGGAGAAGTTTTCATTTAAAAACTTCTTAAAAAAAAATATTTTATAAAATAATTTATTTAATTATTGCTTATCCAAAATTTCTAGTTAATAGAAATTGATTTGGGGAAAGATTAGGTCGATTTAAACTACTTTAAGAATCCTTGAACCATTATATGTTCTTACAGGAATAATTTTTTTAATTTCCAATTCTGATTATAATTAGTACTTATAGTCAAAGTGAAGTTCATTTACTGTTTTAATCAGATACTTAAGTAAATTGCATATTATAATCAAAACTAATAAATAAATTGTTGTGGTAGAGCAAATATAATTCGGAGTCTACTTGCTATAATAAAATAACGATGAGGTGTAATTATGGACTATAAAATTTTGCAGTTGAGTTATAAAAATTAGTGAAGGATTTACTTTCGAAAAGAATAAAATATCTGCGAACACGAGGGTGGTTCAACTGTGAAAACGAAAATTAATATTAAAAGAGATGATATACTGAAAGGAAATAATAAAAATCACCTCTAGAAACAAGATTGAACTTTGCTCGCAATATATTCAGAGGAGTTCATTTTGTAGCGTTATGTTTAACCCTTTTAGACCGGATTTAGTGTTCTCCATAAAAGAAAATATTTATTTATAAGATCTGATGTAAATTGATGTAAGAAGACATATTCGGTGCTAAGTGCTGGTATCTTGAAATTTCAGGATATTTTGAGGGTGAAGACAGATTTTTACCAAAAATTATAGATGGATCTGTATGTGTATATATTTGGTAAAAACAACGTACATACGCGGATTTACTTATTGTAAGTTAATTACGCGATAACAAATGTTATCTATGTACATGCACATGTACACAAACCTGAAGGGGTAAAAGCTATATCATTGTAAAACTGTTGATATGATAGCTGTTACTCTAGTTTACCGTACCAACAACAAAGAATATTCGACTTTCTGAAACGTCAATAAAGAATGTACGAGCATTTCTGGGAAAACCCCCAGATTTAAGTCCA
The DNA here is from genome assembly GCA_902654985.2 of Oryctes borbonicus. NCBI lineage: Eukaryota > Metazoa > Arthropoda > Insecta > Coleoptera > Scarabaeidae > Oryctes > Oryctes borbonicus. The sequence continues at coordinate 3,975,996 of LR736879.1, read as the reverse complement.
ACATATACATTAAACTGTCCCTTAGTTTTCAAAGTGAAGGGTTATTAAACGCATGCCATCTTATCTTCTAGGTTGTGTGAATAAAGCCTCATATATCAATGAAATAATGGTTAGTTTTGAATAGAGCAAGGCGTATTTGTTTTATTCGTTTGAGAGAGGGAATTGTTCAAAACATGAAATGCATACAAAGGGCTACAGAAGAAGAAAAGGAAAAGCTAATCTTTGACGGCTCAGTGGTCCAGTTATAAGAGGACGTGCGTTTGACTGGGCAGAGTTAAGCGCAGAATGTTCGAGTCCGGCTAGGATTAAAATTTTCTTGGTGGATCTGATACACTCTCGAATCGTCATTCGCAGTTGAGGTACAATTAATTGGCGCTTCATTCTTTGCGCCGATGCGTTGATAGTAACAAGACCATGGATCGCTTTATACACACAATTTATACTGTGGTTCCTGAGGATATGACGAGCTATATAAGCTTGTAAAACTCGTTGGGCCGTCACCACACATACAAAAAAAATAGTATTGATTCAAAATTTTAAGCCTAAGTAGCTACTTTCGAAATGAGGTACATGAGAAATAGTAAATTTATGTATGAGGATAAGGGTAACACAGGCATTCTCGGAAACTATAACGGATTTCTATACAATATATATATATCACATTGTCTCGAGAACTATACAAATTATTTTTCAATGTACGTGTTTTGTTGTTTTCGAATGTGATAATTTAATGAATATTTGCATTTTTAGCGTTAGCAAACAATTTTCCAGGCAATATAATCATGAGTCAACAACAATATACTTAAGAGTACGGCCAACCTTTATATCAATATCTAATCAACGTGTAAAATGATAAACTGAGAGGCCAATGACTTAGCAAATCAAGATTTATAGGTACTTAAAAATAGGTTTACTAGTTTAGATAGCAATTAATGGAAAGTATTACAAAAATTATTCATTGTACTCCTGTACCTTTGTCCTCATTTGTGAAACAATAGTTAATCTAACCGATCAACATATTTTGCTGTTAGTTGCTCACGTATTTCTGGGCAAGGTTATACAAATTGTTGCATTATTATTTCAATGTCTGAGACTGAAAGTGTGTTGAAATACTAAAAATATTCACTGCCTTTCCTATGCGTTATCAATTCCATTGTAATCGTTTCGATGAACATTCTGTTTTGATGTAAGTGAAGTTGCCGCATACTTTTACACCATAGCATCAATTTTCGAGTGCTTGCCATTTCAATTTACATCACTCCTCTTAATTTATCTAATGAATGCTTAAGTATGTATACTGTAATGACATAAAAAATTTTATAAATTAGTGATATCTACTGTACAAAGTAGTTACAAAGTAAAATATGAATTATTTGTGTATTCTGTAATGAAGTATTTAATGACATGCATTAAATCGCGTATATACAGTGTACCCACCCAGTATACGGACGGAAGATAATTCCTGTCTTGAGTAATTTAGAGAAAAGCTTTTCAAATAAAAAATTATTTGAAGACAAGTTCTGCGTAACATAAAATTATATTCAAGAATGCAGAGTGTTTATTTCCGCTAGAAACGATGCAAGTTAGGTGTTTTAACATCCGATGTATTATTACGTTTTTGGATGCCTTTCTTCAATCTCAATTTCACCCTTTCTTTAACGGCCGATATCTTAATAATAATAAATAATAGTAATTTATTGTTTCCGTAGGCTATTACAAAAGAATAGATGGAACAAGTAAAAATACTGAAATATAAACGTATGTAAATGTATATAAATACAAACATTATAGTAATACAACAAACACTTACATAAAAGATAATATCGTGGAATACAATCTGCCACGTAAGTTTCACTCTAACAAACTGTATAAGCAATCATCCCCAACACTCTCTGGAAGTCTATTATACAACTTGGAGCTATCTATAACTGGCGACCTCTGATAATTTGATGAATATAAGAATTGAGAGTAAGGATGATTAGGAAGGTGAATGTTAGTATGGGGGAGACATAATAATACAAGATAGCATGTATGGAAATGAGTGAACTCGTACAAAAGTTAGACGGAAATGACTCCAAGAGCAGGCTTTAAATCAGATTGAATTTAGTGCTCATGTTTGCAGAAAGGAAAGACCGAGCAAGTAAAGAGCGACGAAGGAAATTACCCATTGAGTATTGAAGATGACATCTGTATTACTCGGATTTAATACTTCCTCTGCCATGGCTCGTGTCCTGAATGATATAATTAAATCTATTGATATTGAGATATGTAGTGTGCTTATTTTACTCGATTATTCCAAAGCACTTGATACTGTGCATCACAGGCTACTCATTTTTAAGCTGAAATATTTAGAACTCACTTACTGTTGATACGATCAAGTTTATCTGCAGATATTTTGTCTGATGTTCTTCAATGTTATTCACTTGGTCCTCTACTCTTTATTACTTGCATTACTGACATCTTAAAATCCATTAGAGGCTGTTATGTTCGGGCGATGACACATAGTTACTCCACTCTTTCCATATCCATGAACATCACCGAGCTATGGACACCATTAATCAAGTTTTACACAACAGATCAATGGTCAGTTCTTTGAACATAATCTAGCTCTCAAGACTAATGTTTTGTTTTTTGGTTCTAGACAGTATATCGAATTTTTAAAACCCAATTTACAGTTATCGGTTTCTAATATATGCTTGGTATGTTACTAAAGATCTTGGGTTGTATCTTGATACTCAAAGACCTTCAAAGAGCACATGTCATACTTAATTAGAAAATTTTATGCGTCTCTGGGAGTGCTATACATAAACAGGCACATTTTAAGCCTCATGTTGAGAAAACAACTTTGCGATTCCCTTGTTTTGTCATTATTTAATCACTGGGATTTTATTTACGGTCCCTGTTTAACTTTGCAGAACGTTCAGAATTCAAAGGTTCAGAATTCTTCCTGTAGGTTGGTTTTTAATCTATGAAAATATGACCACGTTCCGGAACTTTTGAGAAAGTTGATTGAATATAGAGAATCGTCATAAACAGTTGCTTCATTCTACCTTCTTTCATTCCACACTTTTTAATTCTCCGACAATTTAAACATGTCTTAAATACTAGACATAAATTTGAAGTTGAACTATTCTACGTATACTATGTCCTTATTGGAGCGATCTTTTAGTTATAATACCGTTAAGCTGTATTACTTCCTGTCTGAACGCTTTAAGTGTCTGGGTAGTCGTAGGAGCATAGGTGATGCGTATTTTCTTTCTGAGAAGTAGTACATTGTGATATTTAATTATGTTTTGTTCTTTTTTTTTGTTTTTGTTTTTACTGGAGTATTATGTAATTTTGCCGTGCGCATGTATTATCTATTAATTGTGGTAGGTCTTGGTTGAATATGAGTAGCTCAAGCTAGACTTTGCTATAGCTCAATATATTCTTTCACGTTAATAAAGGCAATTTATTATTATTATTTAAAAGAAGAAACGAACAATTAACTATTCTTTAAATATTTTTCTTCACTCATGTTGTAATCACGATGTAGTTTAGTTGACACAAACGATTACTATGTAACAGTTTCATTAAAGAAATAACGAACAAGATACTATAGAAAACGCCAGTAAAGATTTTGTATATAAAACGTATGGCCTTAATTATTCAATATTTGCTTGCAGGATACGCGGCGTTTCGGGGGAACTACAAGTCGATTCGAAGAAAAGAGACGAAGATTTGTTTAGAAAGGAATCGTGCTATATAATGCAAGATGACAACTTGCAACCACTTCTTACAGTCATGGAGGCTATGACCGTAGCTGCGTCTTTGAAATTAGGTCCAGACATCCGCAAAGAGGAAAAACAGAAAAGGGTAGGTTCGTTCAAATCAATAGAACTAGCTGTGATAATTTTTACTCAAAAATCTTTCACCATCAGTCCTGCGCCTTTTTCAGATAGATGAAATATTAAAGGCTTTAGGCCTGTGGCAATGTAGACTAGTCAAAACAAAATCTCTCTCTGGTGGCCAAAGAAAACGATTAGCTATCGCGTTAGAATTGCTCAAGAATCCACAAGTTATGTTTTTCGACGAACCTACCAGGTAAAAATAAAGCTAATTAATTTAGTATACAAATTAAGCTATAACAGAACATTATTTCAGTGGGCTAGACAGTGCGTCAACCAAACAATGCGTCATGTTACTCAAACAATTAGCTCAAGAAGGAAGAACGATAATTTGCACAATCCATCAACCATCGGCTTCCATATTCGAAATGTTTGACCATTTATATATCGTAGCGGAAGGGAAATGTATTTATCAAGGTTCTGTCAAAGGAGTGGTGCCATATTTACAGGAAGTAAATCTCTTTTGTCCATCATACCATAATCCGGCTGATTACTGTAAGTTCTATAGAAAATATTACACGGCGTAGTATTGTAATTTTTTTTTTTTTTTTCAGTAATAGAAGTGGCAGCTGGCGAACATGGTGATAAGGTAGATCTTTTAGTTGGTAGAATGGGAAATGGTTTAAATTACGATTGGCGAAAGACACAAGTAATTAATGAACCAGAAATGCAGTCCATAGAGCATATAGGTAAGATACAACTTTGTTCATTTGTTTCTACTTTGTAGTCTTCGCTCTAACTAACAAAAGTATTAATTTAGTTTACTACTTTCAAACAAAACTTATGACCGAAGCTAAACTTTTTGAGAACAACAGAATTTTCTTTGTTATTCTTAAAGAAATATTTAAACAAAGCACGATTTATTCTTTTGGTTTATTAAAAGTACCCCAGTATTTTGGACAAATAAATTTACTTAGGTTCGCTGTTTTAGTATTCCATTCAATACGTTTCTTTGGAGTAGGTATAACAGCAATTAAACAAAAGACGCTATTGGAAATAAATATTATTTTTTGTGAACTTACACTTGGGAATAGATTACATCTTTACTTTTATAGTTTTCCAAAGATCCTAATACACAATTAATTTAATGAATATGTAATAAGTAAGCCTTGATTTTCTTTGCAATTTGTGGAATGGAATTCACTCCCCATCCAATTTCGGCAATTACTTTTGTAATAATTGAAAGCAGTTACTTATTTTTTTGTAAGCTTTGCTTTGGTAGTGGTAACAAGATGTGGTTCTGATTGTGGCAGAATTAAACGCTGTATCATCGAGTCCTATCAGGGTTAGTGGCAGAATTTTCTGCTGAATGCGATACAATCTTGAACCACTATTCGCGTCTAGAAGAATTAACTGTGCTTCTCTCTTACTCGTGAGGAAGTGATAGTAACAAACCCATAGAACACTTTATCACGCCACATTGACATAGTAAAGGTTCTTGAGCTTCCGATAAGCTTCATGGTCTATATACCTCGTTCGGCCGACACCACACACAAAAAATCTCATGTGATTTGAACTTTTCAAATCTATTTTTTACAATTACAACGGTAAACTCTATCATCACGTTCATCTATAGACATATAATACTTACAATCAGTTATTATTGTATTCCAGATAAAATAATGAGAAATGGCTTGATGACACCAGTTCGTTCGCCAAATATCCCTGGTTTCAGATGGTTAGATAGAACGAAGAGGAGAGCAAAATCGGATATCTGTTACGATGACCACTATACAGCGTCATTCGTAAATCAACTCTACGTATTACTTAAACGAACATTTCTAGTACTCGGCAGAGACAAGACTCTTACAATATCTAGGATAGCAACGCATTTTTGTATAGCGTTATTTTTAGGCGTACTTTACTTCGGTATAGGGCGAGACGCTTCGAATATGTTGAATAACTTTAACTTTTTATTTTTCACTGTGATGTTCCTAATGATGACTGCCATGAATTGTGTAATTACTACATGTAAGTTTGAAATTTCGGACACATTGAGATCTAATGAAGTACATTGTAAAAAAATGTTTTAGTTCCCTCAGAAATGCCGATTGTAATAAGAGAACACTTTAATAGATGGTATAACTTACCATCGTATTATTTAGCTATTACTCTAGCCGATATTCCGATCCAAGTAAGTATCAAGGTTTTCTGATCTACGATAAACAATCGGCATTTGGATCGATCTAGCTTATAGTGGCCTTGTTTTCAGATAGCAGCAACATTTTTATACGCCCTAACAACATATTTTATGACTGCCCAACCTATCGAGATGTTGAGGATATTTTTGTTCTTCAATATGTGCATTCTAATTTCCTTGGTAGCTCAAAGTTTAGGTCTTCTGGTTGGAGCTTTCATGGACTTAAAAGTGAGTAAAGAAGTAGTTTGTACAATGTCAACCTTTGTTACAATAAATGAAGATGCACTTTTAGATATTAAATTTTAAAATCACAATTAACGAAATTTTATTGACTAAAAATTATATTAATCACTGCTTTCTCATAAGGTGAATGGTCTAATGATTCTATTATAATATACCTAATCTAATTGTATTGGGAATGTAATCTGAGCAAATATATTGGGATCCGAGATGAATCTTAGAGATAAAATTTTTGGCAATTTATGCAATCATTGCGATAAGATTTGTTGTATTGTTTGTTAATGGTAAAGTTAACATTTGTACCGAGAAGCTTGTTTAACAAAAAGGTACCGGTGCACTAACTTTGTACTTTCACACACCTGTTACAGTAGTACGTATTTTGGATGTCCACTTTTGTATAATTGTTTCTATATGCTGATATGCGTTTGAGTACATTTGGATATGCACTTAATTTGTAGCATTGTTTTGAAATTGAATTGAAGAGATTTTCAAGGATCCAACGTTGGGTTAATACATTTTTTTAATGGTAAAAGTTTTAAAACTTGTGTAATTTGCACCTAAAGTATTTGTTTTAACAAAATATTGAAAACTGTACTTTGTTATTTGTATTCGTGATTAGATTATTCTGTGCTATTTGTTTGTTAGATTATTGTTTTCCATATCACCTATTATTATAACTTATTACTAAATTGGTTTCTACTACAGTTATGTTATTACCTGAAATCTGGAAAAAGATTATTATCGTCAATTATCGTCTAACTAACAAAGCTACATTTTTATAGATTTTCGCTTATCTTTTTAATTTACTTCGTAAGATTAACGGTGAACCCCAAATTTTAAAATCAAGTTAACCTTGTTATTGTTGTTCATTGGGCTTAACCCTTATCAGGAGCACTTTTTGCTGTGTGCACGTTCACTCTCGTTGAAATTTTGTTTGGTTTTTCGCAATTAGGTGTAATTGCATACTTGAATCCTTTGATATCCCTGAATAACTAGAAATATTTGCAAACCGCTGTATTTGTCGTAAAGGTAACTCTGTCGTGCCGATAATATTTGATGAGTACGAATAGCGTACTTTATTTCTCTCATATGAAGGATTACGAACATGTAATAGATAAGATAGATAAATACCTTACACAAATACGATTTATTAAAGAGAAGTACAAATAATAATTACTAGTTTCGTTAACGTTCACGTAAATATATATTCTACTGCACTAATAACAAAAGCATAAAAAAATCGTGGTTTTTATTCGCCGCAAATGCAATGAAGCATTCTAAAATAATTTGCTATACAAGGAGTAACTTGCATTGCAATTTCTTTAAATGTAAGAATTTCGAAAATGTATTTTTTATTTTTCAGTAAACCTAAAGTGCATCACAGTAATTTAATTACAAAATCAGCTCTTTTGTGGGAACATGATAATTTGTACCTGGAACCTTGTTCCGAGGAATTTAAACAAAAATTCTTGGATCTGCGTAAAATTCATGTTTGATGTTAAAAAGACTGAAATCAATGACATGATTTCAATTTCTTATTCGATACTGGTGTTAGTCACTGCATTGTTCAGTAAAAATCTTATTAAGCAGCTATTTATTTTGTATAAATAATTTGAAACATAGCAGGTCATATTTCTTCGAAGGTGGTCTGAAAGCTTCAAGCTTCAATATGAAAGTGGTTTTACTGGTCAAAAGTATTGTGGTAATATAATTTCGCATGCATTAAAGGATCCTTATGAAACTTTCAGCCATGTTAAACGTTTAGATGTTCTTTAACAGCTGTTTGCGTTAGCCGATGCAGCGCTTGTGTAAAAAAAAAAAAAAAAATCCAATATCGAGCCACCATTAAATTCCTCTATTTAAAAAACAATATGCCTAAGCAAATTAAAGCTAAGATGGACGCTGTTTATGGGAACTCATTTGCCACAGTGAAATTTTGTGTAGTTGAATTTATATGTGGTGGTACCAGCTTGGTTGAAGATGTACGTTCGAGACGGCCAAAAACTGCAACAATTACCGATAACATCTGAAAGGTTCAACAAATAGCACTAGGCGACCGTCGAATTAAGGTTATAGAGATAGCAGAGACTGCGGGCATTTCGAAAGAATATGTTTGTCATATATTGACTGAAGATTTGAGCATTAGAAAGCTAACCGTGGTTGGGTGCCGTTCATGTTCAGTCAGGACCAAAAACACATTCGAACGAACATTTCCGAAGCAGTTTAAGTGATTAACAACCATAGATGAAACTGGGATATATCAGTATACTCCTAAAGCCAATGTACTATCTAAGCAGTGGACTGCGAGAGATGAATCGGCTTCGAAAAAGACGAAGGCTCACCGGAGAAAGTAATGGTGACTATTTTTTGAAATAGTCATGGAGTTGTGATAATTGACCATTTTGAAAAAGAAAAGAACAATAATACCCAGCTAACCGTCTCACACTCCGGTGGTCACCAATTAAGCTTTGCATAGACAGAGCGTATAGGACATTGAATCGAGGAGACAATCATTTTCGTAAACGACTGTTTTAAAGAACTAGATTGCAACTACTATTTGGATAAAGATACGATAGACTTTCCAGTGTGATTTATTTTCGTACATTTCACACTTTCTCCATCTAAAAAACATCATAAAACTTTCAAAAGCTTCAGCCTGCGCTGGTAGACAAATACCTATTTTAGTAATAAGAATGTAATATTTTTGTAATCCTATCTAATGGGTTTTAAATGTGGAAGACAAGATACAAAGACATTAAATCTCTAATCTAAATTTCCGCGAATGTCGCAGAAGGTACTTATTATTATTATTATTTTAGTCTAAATTCATTATTATAAAACTACAAACCGGAGAAGCAATGCGTACAAAATTAATTAGGTCTTTTCAGAAATTCTGAACAAATCAATTACATATATTTCCCATTTTGTTTTTGTGAACCATCGTAGCAAAGTAAAAAATCAAGAGGAAGAATTAGCAGCAATAGTCTATTCTTCAGTAATAACTAATAGTTATGGGATTCTGTGGATGATATCTTATGAAGGAGAAATAGTTTGAGGCAAAAGTATGGGAATTTTTAAGATGTGGTTATAGAGCCTTAATAGAAAGTTGTGGGTTTGTAAATTTAGTCGAACCAAATTTTACATTGACTCATTTCTAATGTTAGAGTTAAGCATTCTCAACTAGAATTGATGGTCCTCTATATTACGAACTCTAGGACCTTTTTAATAAAAATATCTAATCATTCTGGTGCTATATGTACTACTAGTAACAGAAGCTATAATTTGTTGCAGAACGGCGTCATATTTGGACCATTTTTCCTACTGCCATTTACGATATTTTCTGGATTCTTCGTACAGCTTTATGACGTCCATCCGTACATGCGCTGGATCTTTCATATATCCTACATCAAGTATGGTCTAGAAGGATTGATGTTAGCTATATTCGGATACGACAGGGAGAAGATGCCATGTAACGCTGACTACTGCCACTATCATTATCCAAACATATTTTTAGAGGATGTTGACATGGCAGATGCTGTCTATTCCTACTCTGTCTGTTTTCTAGTGGGGCTAATAATTTTCATCAGAATTTTGGCGTTCATCGCTTTGTACCTCTCAATTCGAAGGAGGCGATGACCAATGTAGCTTTAGACCAAATAAATTTTATAACGTTATTTTGTGATAACTTGTCGTAGACCAGTAGTAACATGGATATAAAAAAAAGATATTGTAATGTACGGAGAAGGGATATTCATGTGAATTAGTGAGCCATTGTGTCGATCATATACTATACCGTGTCCGAATTTGAAGCGCAGAACTATTGCATGCTGTGATATTATGAAGTACTTGATAAATATCATACAAGCGTTCTATCGTTAATACTGCAAGCCGTTCATTGAGTTCAGCGGTGTTTTGTATCAAACCAGTCTTCTATTCTCTATTATTACACTTGCCAGCGCATAGGAAAGTTGTAACTATACTATGTTGAACTCAATGAGGAGTTTGTGATATTAATAGAACCAGTACTGCTCAAATTAACGGGACCATACAAACTGCTATTCGTACAATAAGGTGCTACAATTTTTATGAGAGTAACAAGATCTAAATTTTTTTGACGGTATTTTTCGCTAGTTATATGAACTTTTTGATATTAGATATTTTAAATTGTTAAAGTAAGATATTTACAAATATGTCATGTACATAAAATGGTGACTTTGTATTTTAACTTCTGCAAAATTTTAGAAAACGGCCTCATTGAATATGCATCTAGTAAGTATATGTGTAATAATATTAATTGTATGAGAGGAAATGCACTATCACGATCAATATAGTTTTGTATTTGTATTTTTTAATGTATGTATTTTAACAGTCATACTGTATAAAATACAAGTCACCCATCGGTAAACGTACATAACAACTTTCTCAAAATAAAGGGAAATGTAAACGACAAACAGTATTGACTCTTGCACTTTAATGTGTAATTTTTTTTCGTTAACTAAATTGATGATAACATTGTTAGGTGTTAGTAAATAATAAACAGAGATACCAAAAAAAAAGTAGACTGATATTATACATCATATAACCATTGATGTATATCGTTTAAGAATTCATAGTTTTCAAATAATACCGTATTTTTTGCCAAGTAGGATGTAACATTCCACATATGTAATGTAACCTTATAAACATAACTACGTGTACAAATTTTTTTAAAACTATATTTTTTAAAGTAATATATGATATATTTATAGAAGTTGTTGTTTTATTCGCTATGGGTGTTATTATTACCGTCTTGTAAAGGATAGAGATTACTAACTACGAAAAATAAAAGCCCAAGAGCATTATAGGAACGTTCTGAATATTTTAGGAAAACACTGCTCGCTAAATATAACATGCTGTACAAGAAAGGAATCCATTCTAACTTTCTTCTTTGATATTAAAAGAGTCCCTGAGTGGGTATGTCGTGGTGTGTTGATTTATAAGCTTCTCCGCTTTATTGAACCTGAAATGTAGACTTTAGTTCGATGTAGAATTATTGATTCTAGCTCTTCGGCTATAGATATACCATAAAGTTAAGTAATTTGGTGTTGCCTGAATGCCGCCTGGGTATAGGGATGTCCCAAAGATCATTATTGGCTCCGATACTATTTAGTTTCTATTTGTCGTATATCTCAGATTCTCACGTAGTCCTATGTAAACGACTCAATGAGATGCGTTACCCTCCATACAGATTGTTCGAAGTTATCGGGGGCCATTATTACTAACTCTAGCTATGATTTTGGTTAGATTAGTACAGAACTGGTCATAATGGTGTTGCGCAAAAAAAGAAGCAGTGGCACCTTTCAGCACTAACTTGTAGCGTTTAGTTTCTTAAATGTCAATAAAATAATTAGCGGAAAACTAGATACAACTTTGGAACTATTTTAACGTTTAACTATCACCGTAGCTAAAATAATAACAGAGTTAGCAATAGTGGTCCCATAATTTTGAACAACTTGTATTGTAAACTGAAATAAAAGACCGAAGGATCAATAAAATTGTTGAGTAGTGCGAGAGCTGGAGACTCGTTGTCAACACACGCCCTTAGATTTACAAAGAACACCTAGTAACTTGATACAACGTTTAAGTTATACCTGCTTATTTGCAGGAAAAACAATCTGAACATCAAATAAAAAAAAGAGGATTGTCAATATTGTAACCCAAGATAAATTTTCTGGGGCGCTATGACGCCCACGCATCTAATCATCTTGGCAAAAATTCAAAAGAAAATTTTAAGAATAATATATCGCATTTATATATCGCAATATATTTTAAGAATAATATATCGCAAATATATCGCAATACATAGGATACATTGAAACCTCTATATTAATTCGCTTAATCGTGGTTGTCTTTTGCGAACTACGAGCATTAAACATAAAGAAAAAATTTCAAGGCCGGTATAGTATAGTGATGAGTTGGAAAAGCAAAAATCAGTTAACTGCCATAGTAAAACTACAAATAGTGTAGAACATCAGAAGCTACATAGCAGAATTAATGAAATCTATAGGACTTGACTAAAAGAATTCAAATTAATGAATGCTACTTAGCACATTGTAAACTCAAGTCTAAACTTAAGATCCAGGTCTGCAAGTGAATATAGTTTTCTTTTACTGATTTAGATACTTTTTTTGCTTCCAATAATAAGAGCATAGCGCTTTCTTTCCTCATTCTAACAATTTTGTTGCCAGGGTCAGGACTGACAATACGTTTTAATTATATCCAACAAATTAAATTAGAACTTTATCGAGTTATTGCGAGTTTAGGCAAGAGTAATAATGAGGACGTCTATGGACTTACCTCGGCAGTAGTGAAGGTGGCTAGCGCTTCCATTGCTCTCTCGATAATTATTACTAAATGTTTCACTAAAGTGATGTTGCCAAGATTAAACCACTGTTAGAATAAAGGCCTGTTAACGATGTAATAATTATAGGCCAGTAACTATTCATCCTATATCGCGGAAACCTTTTGAAGAGCTTTTAAAAGTTATATTTTTGAAGCATTCTCATTTTTTAGTCCACAACAATACAGCTACAGGCAAAATAAATCCACGATTAAGGTTTTAGTAAAAATTGTGGAAAATGTGATAAACTCGAGAAAGTATTCAGCTATTTCTCTGAGTATGAGCAGAGCGTTTGATTGTATCGAACCTATATAAGCTCTAATTTTGTTGCATACGCGACATACAACTGCAATTATTTAAATCATACGTGGGTGGTCGATAACAGGTACTACAAGTTAATAATGAGCTGTTGGCTTGAATGGTCTTCCTTTAAATTTGAGTAGTTATAACACGACTATTTTTGCAGGTAACACAATGGTTTTCAATATTAATTATACAAGTCAAAGTCTAAATAAAGACGATCAAAATACTTTAACTGAAGCGAAAAATGGTTTATGTGCAATAAATTAAAATTAAACACCAATAAAACACAAATAATCAATTTTTGGCTGAGGCGGGGTGTTGACCATTCTATCAAACGCTTAGGTATTAACATTGTAGACGCGCGGTATGTCTGCTACATTATTTTCATAAGACGCTCTAATTAATAACAAAGCTAAAGTGATAGAAAGTGACAACCCATACAAGTTTAATTAATTAATGCATTCACTGGATGAGAGTGAGGACCCAACGCATCCTCGGAGCGGCCGTCCCGGGTTAATTAATTAAACTTGTGTGGTGTGGGGTATGCCTATACTTTTGTGTTGTTTGCTATAATACGTCGCAGTCCTTGCTATTATTATTGACAGAAAGTTATTATATATATATTAAGTTTTTGGCCTACTTCCACGAAATGTTTCTCAATAGTTGTTAAGGGTGTCGTCTATTTTCATTGCCGTGTTCCATACGCAATTTTGTTAGTGAATATTGCTAATTGTAGATGGCGTTTAAAACTCTCTGATCGAAGAAATTGTATAAGAAGAACATGTATACGAAAGCACATTTTCATAGTTTATTGTTTCGCCTTGCTGTCGTACGTGAAATGAAAACTTAGATGTAATATTTTGAAAAAAGTACTTGTGTTGATGTGAAACGAGAACAGCGATTACTAATTTTTATCGAATTACTTTTAACCATGCTAACATGAAAAAAAGTAATTTCTTTGGTCCGACATAATTATAACATATCTATTTTTACGGGCAATCTTTGATGTGGGTTAAAAATAAATACAATCAAGTTGAAATCGTTTATTTATTTCATGACTAGTACTAAAGCCGTTTGACTAACAGAATACTAATACAGAAATCCAACGAGTACAATACCGTACAGACAATTTTCGATCATTACCTTATAACATCACCAATGGTGTATATCCCGCAATAACGACAACAAATACCACGACTGTTGACATTTTTTTGGCGATGATAAGATTACGAAATTATAATAATTTATTTCCTAACAATAAGTCATGATTTGTACATATATCGAAATAACACTCACGACACTTGGTTTGTTCAATTATTTTATTCGAAATTTGATGTTTTTTTATTTGTTTTTACGAATACGAAAATATTGTTTCTACCACTTGTCATTTTGTAATTTCAATATTTTATATATAACTACTTTAATTAGTATAATAAGGAACGAGTGTTGTTTATTCTTCGTACCCTTAATTAATGTATAATTATCATGGTTTTGATTCTTTGAATTTAATAAATCTTGAATCACCAGTTAAGGGCTAAGTTAGAAAATGTTGAAATGAAACTCGAGTAATAAAGAATATATACAGTGCACACAAGTGAATTTGACAAGACCACTTTGTTTCAATAATGTTAAACCCGAATTGTAAAATAATACCACTGAGATAAAAATAATATTTATACGCAGCTACACATACTTTCGAAAACATTTATAAAACACCATACAATCTTAACACTACGTGCATTACCACTAATGGAATAAATAACAATTATTTAAATAAGTATAAAAAAATACTTTTCACATAACACAGCTGGGAAGTTTTGTAGTAAAAGGTTGTAACCAATAACAGTCAGGAGAGTCACTTAACGCTTGTGCAATTTAAACCAAACTGCGGCATATGTAAACGCGTGCATCAAAAAACTGATTATTATAATCAAAGATATATTTGACCATAAATTTACGTTTTCCATATCCATTTCTCCTAAGAAATCCGAAGGTACTTCATAATGGCAATACACGGCAGATTCTGGGCAACGTAGTTTCGGCCTAGGCAAGCCATATACGGAATATACGAGACCTTGGAAACCTGCTCTGAAATAACTGATCGTATACATCCACCTAAATATAATTGGTGTGTCCAAATATCGTATGCAGAAACCAAAGATTGAGAAGAGGCATGCTAGTACTGGTCCCAAAAATACAGCGATCTGTAATTAAAAAAGGGCGTTAATTATAATTCAAGATAGTAAAGAAAAAATGTTTACCTTTATGGGAGTTGTGGCACCAATAAAATAACCCCATGCTTGAGCGCATAGAGTGCTCAAAGTGCAGAAGACTACGAAGAAGTATATCCTATAATCAGTCGGCTGCTCGGTTAACCAATACGTAATTGCTATGTAAGACCATGCACATATGATCTGTATTTGAACAAAAAAGAAACAGCCGTTTTAATACAAATATGTTCACAAATAGCAAATAAAGTAATAAATTAGTGTTTTAGATTGATGTTTACCTGGAAGGGTATTTCTATTAGAACTCCTGCTAATATATACGGCGACAGACTGTACCATCTGTTGAAGTGCTCCCGTGATAAAATCTTCATTTCTAAAGGAACTGAAAAAGAAAATATTCATTTCATTAAAAATACAATTCTGTTGTGATTAGCATTAAGAACGTTAGACTTTTGTGATTATAATTTTTGCTCTATTTATTTATATGATTTCTTATTGCTTTTCTCTTAACAATGGTCCATTTTATCCGCACTAATAATTCTTAAACTATCTTAACAAATTTTCATTAGCCCAATAACTGTATTGCACTGGTTTTAATAGGCAAGTTCAGACAATATTAGTACGTCATGAATAATTAACCAAAATAATAATAGTGTTAGCTCTTTGTTTCACAGATACGCACATACATACATACATGAACTAATACACTTAATACAATATACACATACACGAGCAGAAACACGCCACAAAGAAAACAAATAAATACGGAGATTGTAAGTATGTAGTTATAGTTCTTGCTTATTAACAATTCTTTTACGGCACCTTGTTGATTTATTTGTTTTATTGCCCTTGGAAGGCTATTGTAGAATTTGCATTCAACATAAAAAATACTTGGAGAAGATTTGGAATTTGAATTTGGAAAGGAATAACTGTTGGGTATTCGGGTATCATATTTATGCTTTATTTTGTTAAGATACTTCAAGTAATTTAGCCATAGCAAATTTCTAAAACTGACAAAATTTGTTCTAACAACAAGAGAAATTCAGTTTTCAAATTGTTACATCTGAAGATTGAAATGCTCCGTGATGGAAGAAGGAAGAAAGAGAATTAAGACTCAAACCATTAGGAATCTGAGAATTCTTAACAATTCAGCCAACACGGGGGGATTCTATGTTTTAAACTAGATGTATTAACGTATTTTAGAATTACACATGAACGTTGAAGCTAAGTTTATGTAAAAGTTTAGAAAGTAACGTCTATACAGAAGTCCGCTCATTTAATAATACGTAGAAATAAAGCCTTAGGATGACAAAAGCTACATACGGTAATGCGAGACTTTCTAGAAAAAATGACAAGTTCAGCCCAAATGAAGATCATTGGAATTTGTAATTTTTTGTCGTAATTTTGTGGTATTTGTTAGTGTGCTAATATGATGTTATGGCAAATTATTTTCAAGACAATATGTCACGTTTGGCATATTTTATATCGAAAAATACCGAAATTTTTAATTATATAAGATTATTTCTTTCGAAAAAAAGGTCCTCCTTTACTACTTAATTTAAATATTTAACTTAGTGAAGACCGCTGCGTAAAATATACGATTGCCACGAATCAGATGCTAAAGTATCTGGCTTTTTTTATATGTGCTCTTAAGAGCGTGTATAAATTACTCGCTAAAATGTGAGTTGATCCTTGTAGTGATAACATAACTTGGATGCTATTAATCGTTCTTTGACCCAACGTAATTTTTTTTATTTAAATTTTATTCTTATTAAATCTTTATGAAATTACTGTATTTATAAACAAAATAAAATCACATTGGAATGCATAATTATTTATGAGAAAATCTACGTATCTCGATAATCTGCAACATCTTTTGACAAATTGTGTTTGACAAGAGTGCAACGTTTCTACCTCTATAGAGAAATTGATGTCTAGGCGTTGACGATTGAGGTGGTCTAGGAAATCAGGTAAAGAATTTTTGCCATGGGGCCAGATGATGAAGGTGTCATCGACATATCGGAACCATACCTTAGGTTTCAGATCTGCCGAGTCAAGAGCAACGAATTTAAAAAATTCCATGAAAATATTAACCATGACAGGGGAAAGAGGGGAGCCCATGGTAGCACCAGATAACTGTCTATAAAATTGTCCTTGGTATGTGAAATATGTGGAAGTGAGACAATTTTCCACGAGACGACATAGGCTGGTAGATTCACTATCCCGTTCCAGGAGTTGTTCGATGATATTTACCGAATCATGTACAGGAACTTTAGTAAATAAGGATGTTACGTTGAAGCTGACTAACATATCCCTTAATGTGAATCTTAGAAATAAGTTCTACGAAATGAGCACCGTTAAGTACATGGGAAGGTGTGTCCCTGTGTGCTTTTTGAACATGTTGGCCAGATACTTGGATAAGTGATAAGTAGGGGAGTCTATGGTGCTAACAATAGGTGTGAGAAGTATGCCTCGCTTTTGAATCTTGGGAAGACCATGCAACCGAGGTGGTTTGGATTCACCTGGTATTAGACGTTTTTGGGCTTCAGGAGGAATGTATGATGATTTGATGAGGGTTATAATTTCCTTTTCTAGCTTGGAAGTGATACGATCCGTCACCTAACAACTCCATCACTTTGTCAACATTCTGAGAATGCTCAAGAACTACTGCAGCATTGCCTTCATCGACAAAAAGAATGGCAAGTTTTAATTGACTCTGGCCGTGGAAGCAAACGTTTTCATATAGTGATTTTATAGGAATAAAATTTAAATTATAAAAAAGATCGTCTGGTAACCCTATTAAATATGTGTACCAAATTAGGTAAATGTAAAAATATGTACGTCACATTAATATTAATAATATGCGGTATCCCCAAGAATAAAATCAATGCAGCGAATTAATTTTCACATTAATAAATTGATTTCTACGAAATTATTCAGTACAAATTCTAATTGAAGTTATATTCACCTTTCATTCGCTGACATACATACACTTTCTACGTTAGATTGTGTTACAATTAACTCAAAACGTGCAAGATATGAGCAAAAAGCTTTCCGCTAATACTGATTTCTTATATAATTGAATTATCGTGTTATACCGGTTCGAAGTTACTATTACAGAGATTTATAGCTAGCAATACATTTATTTTATCGACGTCGTTACAGTATTATTGTTGAGGCAGTGCCTTCAAAACCTACAAAGGTCGGAAAACATGCATTGATTCATTAAGTAATTTATGACGGTTGCTGAATATTAAGACGGAACGTGTTGTTTGGTGGATTGTTGGTCACTGTTTCAATAAACATCACGTATTTGCAACGAGATCCTGACGACAATAATACGTCTATGTAGATGTATGCGAGTACAATATAACACGCGAGACCCTGAATTCTCACATAAATAGTATGGCAGCGGTAGTCTGGAAAGCTTAATAACAACAAATTTAATCGTTAAGCCTTAATATCGCTTCCAGACATAGAAAGTGATAAAAATATACAGAAACAATGCTTAGAATGTCCTTACTTACATGATAGGGTGACTGACATCTGTCCAGTGTAAACGATTAGTAAGAGAGTGCCATAGAGGTAGACGTAATTTGCCAAAACGGTTTGGGCACCATATCCACAGCTGGAGTACAGGTAACCAAATAGGAAGCCAATAAATATGTGTGCCAGGAAACGATTTAGGTAAATTGACTGGAAATAAGCATTACGTTACAATGTTGCCTATATAAAACATTAATTGCTTCTAGACTATAAATATATACGCAAATTGTTACAAGTTACAAAGCAACGAAATTTCTACGAAGGATGCTTATATCTGTTTAAATATGAACTTATTCTAATTCTTTTTTTAATGAGCAAAAAATCTTTACTTTGCAGCTCAAGAAGCTTTTAATAACGGTAATATTTCGTAAATATAACTATAATTCCTGTGCTTTTAATATTATCGCTTTTAAATTAAAAATGCGCCTTATTTTTTGTGCAGACATGTTGATGTTTCGTCTCAACTCACCGCTATAAACTTACTTTTTGTATTAATTACTTAATTAAAGATAATAATAAATAACGCGTTCGTGTTGTTTGTGATATGAATAAGTGCAATTACTAAGCTAATTGATTCAAAATTGTAAAATTTGTCCAGTTCGTAACTAACTTTGATTGTGAATAACCACTACACATGAAGGTTTAATTTTTTCTCCATATATCTAATAGGCGAGTCCACCTGAAAACGGATAGTGGAGAATTATAAAACAAAAATTGCTTCCTGATATTTTCATCTAGATTCCTTGAATAGTATTACTACAAAGTTGGAGGAAGCTGCAAAATATCATTCACAGAAAACAAATCTAAACTAATTTTTAAAATTTCATTAAACCCGATTACATTATACCAGACGTCACAGGTGTATATCAAAAACTAGACAGGTTCGAAAACAATAAATTTGCAAATTTATTTTTTTCCGAGGGCGACTATTTAGAAAGCATTAGCACATATTTTGAATTTCAATTCAATTCAAAAACAGTCGAATTGAGTTATTAATGTGAGATAAGATCGATCTATATCGATAAGTTTAAATGTCACAAACAAATGTGTAATCAGCAGGTCAAACTTCATAACGAACCATCATCAAAATAAATATTAAAAACAATTTTGAAAATCGTCAAATCGTTCGAATTTCCATATCTCTCTTCTCTCTTCTCTTCTATATCTCTCTAACTAGCTTCATTTTCAATATGGTGGAACCATTAAAAGTTACTTGGATTTTCTGTCTCTTACGGTAAACAAGCTATAAGTTAGAATGTTGGGAAACTTTGATCCCTATTTTTGGCCCTTTTCGGGGTGTAATTCAAAAAATAGGTAAATAAGGATGACGGGAATTTATTCTCCTAGCCCAATTTTACTCAAAAACATGTAACTTAAGCCTTTGTATTGCGCTGAAAGATCCTCAAGGGGATTTACTGTAAAACACAAGAAATTCAAATCTTGGTTTTATGTAGGAATTTACAAAAAATTCCAAAATTATCAAGTTCGCGTAGAAATCATCGGATGGTATGTACGGTTGACGCATACCTTTAAAAGATAATACTTTAAACTTGAACATTTCTATTAGAATGATATAAATGAAACAACTTCGTATGCTAATTGTACTGTAATGTTACAACGAAACGTCTATGAGGTTATAAGTTATCAGTGCCACCCCCACACCTCTTCTTGGCATTTCACAGTCCATTTAAGAAAATTAGGTTTACGTTACTTCCGGTCAGAAGTTGAAAAGATGAGCCGATATTCACCGCATCGAAGAAAATAAATATGTAAATTTACTAATTTGGAATTCGCTTAGTTTTTGATATTATTAGTACATTAAGTATTTCTCCCGAATAGTTATTTTCTATCTAAAGCTCTTACAGCCAGCTTAATAATGCAACTTGATAATATAGTAGTAAGGTGCTTACACACGTAAAGTTACTTAACTCTGAAGTAAGTTTTTACCAAGACAAAATCTCAATAAAAGACGATGCTTAGACAGATCTAGTAAATAAGATGCTCTCAGATTCGAGAAATGTCGATTAATAAAACTTTGAACAATGGAATGAATAATTAACACAAAAATATTACTAAAACATTTGCTCCTATTGACAAAACAAGAAAACACAAGACGTTTTCATCTTAAAATATTTACCAAAAGAGAAATGAAAATGATGTGAGCTTTAATTCTATTTGGGGTAGAATAAAAAAGGTTTCCACGTTCTTTTGTTACCATTACTACGACGTCTGATTTAAACTGCTATTTCAAAGCTACATATTAATATTTCTTCCTATTTGTAGGATAAACTTAAAAACTTTTCCTATTATTCCGAGAAGTCGGTTTACTCGTAAGACAACTTCATTGCTTGCTTGTTTTGCAGTCAGCGATAATGGTGAATGAGTGGCGCTAATGATTTATTCAATTTCTCATGGTGATTATCAAAATTTACTTTTGTTAATTTGGAAAATTATTTTGTGTATTACCTATTTTAAAAACTGTTCCCATTAGCAATTACAATTGTTTATTTAATGATGTAATTATGAACTAATTTGGGTTATTAGCTCGACATACTCGTGGTTGTAAAACTGGATATAATATAAATAAAACGTATGTACAATAATAATTAGCGTTAATAGAGCAGCAATTAATGCCTGCTATATTTTTATATCCAATTATGTTTATTTATGATAAAATATAGGAACATTGTGCTTTGCCAAAGTACAGTTGGACGTTGTAATATGTAAAAATGTTTGTATGTACAAGGTTGTAGTCAACAGTTTTCAAAATACAGCAACAAATAAAATTGAGTAACCTTAGGAATTCATTTGTCCTAATTTTCAAAAATTAATTTCCATTGGAGGTGCTAATACCAACTGCAGCCACAAAAGGATCAGTTAATAACATCGGCACAATAGTCATCTTTTGTTTTTGAATCCACTCCGGAGGGTGTAACAACACCATGTAGAAGCGTTTTATTATAACTGTACTGGTTCACGCGCGTGATTCAAAATCCGGAGACTTTTAGGTACTACCTCGTATATCATTTTACCACTGATAATACCTTTAATATTTAAAATTGGCCATCCCATTTCGCATAGCAAGGTTACCTCGGCATATACATATAAAAAAATATATAGACCGCAGTTTCGCTTATCGTTGCTTTAAAGGATGTATTCGTAAATGATCTTGTCCTAATTTGAACTATAGAACAATATTAGACGATAACAAAACAAATGAACCTGTTATTATCGAATAGCATATGAATAGTATTTTTCCGTGGCAACCAAGAAAACTTCCATTCTATTATTTAGCCATTAATGAGTAAATTGCCGAAAGCATTGACGTTATTTTTTTCCGTTTAGCGTGTCAACGTATTTCGACGTGCAACTTTCTTTTCAAGTTCATCAAACTCTATCGTACAGAGTTGATATTGTAACACGACGGAAACGCTTCAGGAGAAATTGCAATATGGCTCACTTGTAATTAATAATTAAGGTAGAATACTGATTTGTAAATAGTAGTTAAAACAAGTTTTCTATTGTTGTTTAACAATTTTTTACACGTTTTGGCCATTCATTAACTGATGATTACGTATACTACAAATTATAATACCAAATACACTGGGCAATTAAATTTTATTTTTTTTATTCTTTCTTTTAGTTCTTGCAATTCTTTGCCATTGTCAATCCCGTTATATAACAGTAAATCATGGGCCCTCACAGATAAGTTGCAAAAAAGAGGTCGAGACATACAAACAGATTAGGCAAGTTAAAAATATATGGAAGGCAAAGAAAACAGGTTTAAGCAGAAGAGGGAGACTCAGAAGACTCCGAAGGAAGTAGCGAAATCACTAAAGGACAAGGAACTAACATGGCTGAGATATTATTAAGATATAGAAAACAATGCAGAAAAATAGTGAAAAAAAAAAACAACTGTAGAAACAATAAAAGCTTTGTAATGAAACAAACCCCATACCTAACGGTAGAGGAGGTACCAAGTAGCTGCTTGCAGTCAAAGGTGAATCTTGCACTTGGAAATTACATCGAAATGATTTTTGATGTTAATATAGTTTGGTTACCGTGGCAACAGTGAACAAAACATACTAACATTGACTGTTGATTGAAAATTTTGAGCCTAAGTAAAGAAGAGTTAGGTACTAGATGAATCTACGTATACATTAGGAAAAAGTTACTGGTTATTAGGTTGTATAAGATGCGTTATCCTGACTAACAATGTCGACAATCGGAAACATTGTCAATATCGATATATGAATTTATAAAAAATTACGGTAATGCATCTTATTAGCGAAACAGAACAAGAGAAACGAAGAGAGTAGCCTCTAACACAATTGGAATTCGCTATGAACAGACTCAATAACCTTCATTGTAATTTTTATTGTAATAATTAATAGCTATCAGCTTATTTATCTATCTACGGCGAACGCATTATATTCCTTCCTTCCGCTTCAATACCGTTTGTAAATCTGTTTGGTAATTGTTGCACATCGAAATAACAGCTTTATACATGCTAATGCTTTATGTCATCTAGTGTTTCATCTAGTAAGTAGCTATTTGGGATTAAAATTTTGAATCAACTGTTAAGAACAGCAACGTTAGTATGTTTTGTTTACTGCTGTCGTGGTAATCAAACCATATTTAATACCAGAAACCACTTGGATGCGCTTCACGAAATTAGCAGAGACTAGACAGACTCATGTTTACTCGTCTCATGGGAATGGGTTCGTGTTGCCGGCTGGTTTACCCGAGAATCGACAAAACACGAGTCTGCCTAGTCTCTGATAATTTCGTGAAGTGCACGGAAAGTGCTAAAGTTTAAATTATACAAAAACATTAGAGATACAAATTTCCCATACGGTGGATAGAAAAAAAAAAAATGTGGTGCTATTTAAGAAAATGGCGTTTCCGGTGTTTGAGTTTGGTAACGCTTGGTGCTAAATATTGAACAACCTGGATATGACTTGTGTAAATACATAGTCGTTACCTACATATAAAAAAATTACAAGTTTTTGCATATTTAATTTAGGACAATTTGCATTTGGATACTTATTATGCTCCTATGAATTAATTTACAACTTAAAATTAAAGTATTAATGCACGCTCTTATTGTGAAGAAAAAGCTTGGAATGCTGATATGAAATTTAATTAGTTTTTTAGAGAAATCAGAGAAAAAAATCTATCGATACAAATTGATAGTAATTATAAAATCTATAAATCTTTCCAATTCTTCCAAATCCATGAGTTTGGTGAAACATGAAAATCATTCGCTTTTAAAGATAATTATAGTTCACAGCCAGCAAATATAAAACCACTTTCATTGTCGTTAATTACAATAGTGTTTTCGTTAGGTTTTTCCGTTACGTCTGCTTTCAACACAAGACGTAGAGTAGAAATCTTGATATGCACGATAAAACGATATGAAAATCTCGAGTTTTGAATTGTAAATTGAGCGTGTCTAAGTGGTTCGCCGATAACAAAAAAATAACAGGTGACATTGATTATTGAAATATTTATTTGAACACTTTATACGTAACAATATCTCCTTTGTTTTATTGTATAAAAATGTAAACGCTATTGCAAAAGGAGATTACTGTTGTCGTTTAGATAAGGGGAAATTATGAAATGTAGTTTCTAATTTCGTAAATTTATAGAACGGCGTTTTAATTTTAGTGCAAACATAAGCTCGTAATATTTAAACTTACATATTGTCGTTTTGCCATTATTAGATTTCTCTTGTACAACAGCAGGAATTGCATCAGCATACTTGCAGGTGATAGCAGCGGATCGTGAGATATGCTACGACTGCTAATGGATGATATGCCTTGCGATTCTAGGTCTTTAACTGAAATTAGAAGAACAACAAGCTAATCAGTTAAGTACTTGTTTATTGCTTCAATTAATATTTTCAGGATTATTATATATTATGTTGTTGAAAAAAAAGGAAATCTTATAAGCATAAACAGAAAAACACGATTAATACGGTAATTAATACTAGTAGATGGTAAATTAGTTAAAGCAGGATACCAATTTAAATAAGGTATCAAAACGTTTCTATGAAATACTTCACAGTATTACATCATTCTGAAGTTATCTTAATTGACAACATTTGATTATTTATATAACCGGATTTATTGAATCATTTAGTGTTATAATGGTAACCACGATCAATTATCAACAGACAAAAGCATACTTTAATTTTCGTAATTATAAAAATTTCCAGCCACTATCCACACGTGTTACCAATGCGCAAAAATTAACTTTCTAAACGTCCTTACCTCTGACACTATCAGTGCTTCCTTTTTCCTTTCGTCGCATAACTTCGGCATGCTTAGATAATTCGTCTACGTTAACTTCATGTTCGCCAATGGCAACTTCCATTACTTAAATAAACAAGAAAAAATCATTAGGTGTCGAATCATGTATGGCGGACGAAATTCTTACGAAAATCGGCTGGATTATGGTAGGGCGGACAGGTTAGGCCAATGCCTGATAAATGTGGAAGTAGATTTCCTATCGTTCCGTTGTAGATGCAAACACCATCGGAGAGAGCATAGAGTTTGTCGAACTTCTCAAAAATTAACGCGGATGGTTGATGGATAGTACACACTACCGTTCTTCCTTCTTCCGCGAGTCGTTTCAAAAGGGAAACGCATTGCGTGCAAGACAAGCTATCCAATCCACTGCAAGCGAAAGAATTGTTCAGATACTTATTTACATGAACTGCTATCGAACTAGAGATACTCGAATAATCGTTTTTAAAAGATATTAAATAAAATTAATCACATTGCAATATGAAATGCTTTGTTCTATCCTGTCGCGAGCAAGTTATTGTGAACTCTTATATATAATAAAAAGCAGGTGATGAAACATTATACAGATCGTACTGACCATGGTTGCTCTTGAGTCATGCGATGTTTAAGATGTATTTAGTTGTGTTTCTAAGAAACATAACTTTACAACGGTGATTAGTTTAATTTTATGTTTAGTAGAACTATTAACTAACTATGTTAAATTTAGTTAACAAAGAACAAGAGTACATTTATAATTTACTTTTAGCAGGAAATACAATGTGGTAACGTTAGACAAATATTTAAGTTACTACCTTCGTTACTGTTGTTGAATTGAAATCATTTCATAACTGGTCATTATTAATTTTTGCACTATATTTCATGTCTAAACCTAATGATAGTGAATGAAGTAAACTTCTTGACGTTCCGCTAAAAGTGTTGGGAATTTCTTCGCAAGAGACAGACAAATTCACTCAATAAACCATTGCGTTAGTTTGGTATATACATTAGAGTGTGTACATGTATATATAATGTTAATTGTTGATAGATAAATGATGAAATGATCCAAGGTCTTTTCAACACATTGTATATTGTTGTTATTGTTTGATTTTACTTAATTATTTAACAACTTATTCGAAGTTATACAGTATTAGGTAAAATGCTTTATACGCTTTAATGGAACCGTTCTAACCAAAATAAGATAAAAAGTATACGAAAAACAATTTAAATAAATATTTATTATCTACGTTGTATATTTGCCCTATCAATTGTCTTCTTGGAATAAATGCTCTACAGATTATTATCTGCGATAATGATTTTGTTCGAGGAAATGCTCAAGCTAAAAATTGTAAGATAGACTCTGGCCGAATACGTTTTTCTGTTAACTTGCTTTCGCTAGTACGTTTTGCATAGTAAACAAAGTTTTTTATTACATAAATTATATAACATTGAGTATAAAGTATTCTCAGGTTAATTATTTCACATTTAGATCAATTGCTCAATGAGTTAATATTTTGATTGACTTTAAGTTCAAGTAATTAATGTTCATCATGTTTACGAAGTAATAATTTGCAATTGTTTCAGTAAAATTACTTTGCTTTAATATTTTTCGTAAATTTTCGAATCAATAAAGGATCCCGAATCTGTGGCTTGAATAGGCCATCAAACGAAGTTGATATCTACTACGTATTAAGCATATTCAAGGATAAATCCCGTTATATTAGAAATAGAAAACTAGAAAAATAGAAAATATTAAATAAAAAGGCTAACAAATTCCTGCTCATAACGAATTTCGTACAAAGATCCCTTCCTGTGAATTTATAACAACACGCGCGTATTTTTAGCAATCCTATAAATGCAAGCGTTCCCTTGGCCTAGATCTTTACAACTAAACGCTTCCACGTGATGCTCGTCGGCCGATGTGAAACTTCCTGCCCGCTCAAGAGCACTTTCATCTTTGTGGACATGAAAGTTGACCGAAAACTTTCTTCGATATTTTTTATACTTATTCAACAACCTTGTCCGTTGATTCGTGTACATTCTGTACGATAGATGCAAGCACGTTCGTGGCTACTAAGTTCAATAAACTCTGAACAGGTAGAGAAAGGCTGAGTATATGACAAGCTAAAATGACAATTTTGGTGCTTGCATACACTATCACACACAAGTATTTACCGACAGGGATTGTTTTGTACTAATACGTATATGTTTTCATGGAAAATGACCCCCGTTAATCTCAACAAATATAAATAGTTGTTTCAATATTATAGTCCCCTATTCGCGATTTTGGAGTAGTTTTTGATACTAGGACACAATTACTGACGTTTTGGACGATTTCACCCTAAGTACTCGATCTTGATCTTGATCACTAAACGTTGTAGGAGTAAGTTAAAACAAAAGTTTATAATATTAGCGTCGTATAACCAAAGTATATGTTTAAATAGGCTGAATGTAGAACGGAAGGAAAGAGGAATTGAATTCATTAAAAGCAGTGATTGATAAGCCAAATAGCACGGAAATTCATGTAGGAGAATGTCGAAGATCTTGGAGTAAAGAAAACAGGCGCACAAGTGTTACAAGCCGGCGCCCAAAAAATCGATAAGTGTAAATAAATGAAATCAGTTTTGTTTCTGCTATGTAAAGGCAACATATTGAAGTGTGCTACATGACACGGACCTTGAAACACCCAAGATGAGATGCGAATTATTCGAAGGTAATGACAAAGGTGTGTTTCTCGCGAAATTTGATTTAATTTTTACCGTTTTCTCTCACTATACATTTGTTTAATGTGTTTTGACAGTTTAATTATGTCATGATGGTACCGGAACGTGGAAATTACCGCCCGTTCAGCGAGGTCAACCTATTCTGTTGCACGGAGGCTGTTTTTCATTCAAGGAGATTGAAAATTACCTTAATCGGGACCAATCCACTATTACGCAGTGTATCAGCCATGGACTAGGGAGGGCCAGGAAAGTCGTCGAAGGTGGCCAAAGATTAACTAATGGGGTGTAGGATCGCCACCTTCGCATAATGGCAGTAAGAGACCGATTCTCCAGTATCAGGTCAACTGCTGATCTATGGTTAGGTAACGAAGGGCGTGCCATGACCTCTTTACCGCCGAAGTACAATCGAATACGTATGGGACATTATCGTAAGAAATCTGAGGAGCTTGGGAATCCTCTGCAAACACTCCGGTATGAATTGTGGCTTGCTTAGGACACCATATCCCAAGATAACATCGATCACTTACTGGAATTAATGCTACAAAAACGCGCGAGTATGAAGCTAATAAGAGAGGGACAACACATGCTTTGTTCTTTCTCTTTGAAATTATAATATTTGAATATACGTCTCTGCCAAGGTTAAAAAATTCACATCCCTTCTTGGTGTTGCAGTTTCCATATCATGTAGTATATTTACAGGAGTTTTCTTAATTAACGTAATGACAATTTGTGCTATAGAATTTATTGCCATAGATACTGTATATGTATCGAACATTTAGTATAGTTTCAGCAAAAAGAACCTGTGTTCTTGGTCTCAAGTCCTTAATCCCATATCCCATATCATTGTTCAATGCTGCTTCTTGTCGACTGCAAAAATAGCTCAATTAAAAGGAACGCCAATTGTATTGGAACCGTGCAGCTAGATAGAGGCACGGCAAACAAATGATGAAAAGATCGTCTTAACATTTAACTGCTGACAAACTTGTGTTAAACAGGATTCAACCTAGGACAGCACTTGTATTGCTTCTGTTCTGAAAACGCAATTCTACATCACAAGATTTACCGCTTAGGCTATCATGCCTAATTAAGAGAACTAATCTGTTTAAGTGAAACTGAAACCACAGCTGGATTAATACAATATTCCGCAGTGTTAAGGATCCAAAAGACTATATTATACTTGTACAATCAATCAATTAGAAGAAAATGAAGGCAAATGGGACAAAATTCACAGGCTGCATAAGCTCTGATGGGATTCATGTCAAAATGATTTCGCCCAGTAGTTACCGCCAAAAATGCCTTACTGAATGAATTCTGTTTCTTGAATTCGAAATTGAGAATCAATTTACTTATAGTAGCCACCAAATCTTGATTTTCTTTAAGGTTGTTTGAAATGGAATGCATTTGAAACACAACTGACATGCAAATGTTAAAGTAGAGAATTATCAATTTTAATTAGTTAGACATCATATCAAGCAAAAGTTATGGATAATATAATGATGGATTAAACAGAAAGGGTGAGCTAAAGGTGACTGGCTACCAGTGTGTACACATATTTTTTCGTTCTACATATAATATCTGTTTGCTTCTTACATACATAGTTGCATCC
The DNA here is from genome assembly GCA_902654985.2 of Oryctes borbonicus. Taxonomy (NCBI): domain Eukaryota; kingdom Metazoa; phylum Arthropoda; class Insecta; order Coleoptera; family Scarabaeidae; genus Oryctes; species Oryctes borbonicus. The sequence goes on along the minus strand of LR736879.1, from coordinate 3,946,657 downwards.
AAAAATACGTACGCATAGTAAATGATGGCCTATAATCCGTACAATCTTTCATATTCACTGTTTACCAATTAGCAGAATACCTTTTTAAATTTGCGATTTGCAGATTTTAGACACAGTAGCACTAGGTATTAACAGTTATGTGTTAATAGATTAGCACTGTATATATTAGTTTATTGGCGACTATATTTATAATAAAATTAATCTGTTTATTACTTAGAAATGATAGCTGTTTAGTTTGTTTGTTTTGATTTATCGTATCTTTTCCGAGTTGCAACGCAGCTATTATCTTTGCCATGGATGAATATCTCATATTGTACGTCATATCCTTTAGGCATTGTTTTCTGTAGCTTCCTGTTTGATTCAATTGCAATTTTTCCACTAGCATACGTGTTCATATGATTGTGTGGTAATTATTTAGTCATTATGTTTGACATGATCGTATCTACGTATGCAGAATGTTAACTATACCACCGAATTCATCCATACTTGTTTTAATGAATGTGACTTGTTTATTTTTGAAATATCCTCTCTGTATTAAATTCCGGTACATACTTATATAAATTAAAAAAAATAGTTGTGTACATAGTTAAGGGAGTTATACATATGTTCTACATAAAAAGAAAAACGTTTCTATTGTATATTTCCAAAGAGGCATTTACCCAAAAATAGAAAAAAGACTTCAATTTGAAACCGATCAAATGGGAGATTACTAAAGCAGTTATGTTGGAAAGCGTTTCAAGTTGTAGTCAATAAATTAACGTAATCTTCAATCTTCATTTTCAAACAATCTGAATATCCTATAATTATTTTTAAATCGTGGAAATGTGTAATGAATAAAAAGTAATTTATATGAAGAATAGTTAGTCGGCTTCTGTGAAGTCTTCAATTAAATGGATGTGCATACGTGTTTCATTCTTGAATAAAATTAAATACGTTTGTGAGTTATTTATTCCATGTTGTATTTGTATTATATAATGATTCATTTGTTATGCACCTACTATTCTTCTCTATGGTTGGCTGCAGAAAATCAATGGCTTTGTCACGATAACAATCAAATTCCCGTGAAATTAACACCTTGAGAAATAAAGCGGCGCAATTTCGTTAGAACTTCCATTCCTTATTATAAATAAGTAAGTAATATAACAAGTGTTTGTTTGTTAGAAGGAAATTTTTGAATTTCCCCTAAGAAACGCCATTGCGAACTAGACGCACATTAAATTAAATACCAGCTGTATTCTTTCAGTCAAATATGACCCAAGTAATTTAACGCAGACTCTCGAATGCCATAGTAGTGGCAAGTAAAGTTGGCACCTTAAGCAATCGAATGCTTTCGAGATATCGTAACAGGTCAGTGTAACATCATCCTTTTCGTCGAAACAGCATCACTTAGCCCGTAGTTGCAAAAATCTCTTAAGAAACCAGTTCTTAAAAATATGAGACGGGTAACTTTTTATGTTATCTTGAGGAAAGTAAATATTTTACTGTTAATAATTATTTAATTTTTCAAAAGAATATCTTACTGAGAGAATTCGAATTTTTCAAAATCAATTGTGTGACTATATACAGATAATACCGTTAAGTATGGTTTGAATTTATTCGCATTCCTTATCATTGGTTTTACGAAATATGTTAAATTAGCAAATTAGTAGTGTTTTTATTTCTATGAAAATATTATTAGTTTATTAAGAAAAACATAACAAATTCAGATAAGTAACTAATTGCATATATTATAATAGCTGCTGTAATAAACACCATAAAATAATTCTGATTTTGTTATATACGTTTCAATTAGTAAAAAGAAATACATCTAATTTCTCATATAAATATGATATTACGCAGTTCTGAAATGCAGGCAAAATCATAAAATATCTGCCACAGAGACACAAATGTCAAGAATGATAATAATACTTACGTATTATGTAAGTTAAAATAGGCGCCACATCATAATTTACAAGCAAATACATATTAAAACCTACTAGCAATGAGGTGTAATTATTTTCGAAAATTTGTGTACAAGGAAAATTCAAACATTATCATTAATTGGAAAATAACGTAAAAAAAAGTATTGTAGCACTCATTATTAGAGCGCAACATTCTCAATCGCCTTTCAATGGTGTTTAGCCGCGAGCGATTGGGGGGATTCAGAGCTGCTTCGTTACATGTCAGCACTTCTCGACTTTCTATGCGGTGTGCTATGTGTAATACATATTGCAGTGCGAAGTTGAACATGCGTAGAAACGCATCAACTTGTCCATTTGCTAACAGGTTAAACACGTATTTATAGCAATTCCCAGACTTAATATATAATGATAAAGAAATCAGGTATTTAGTTTGTAATAAAAATTTTAATATGGAAACTATATATGTGAAGGAACCATGTAAATATTGCAACACACAAGTTAAAAAAGAGAACCGGAAGGAGACCGTATAAAGAATTTCTATTTGATTTAACCATGATGTAAAGTGCATACAACATACCGTTTGCAAAAAATCGAACAATGTTTCGTCAGTTTTGGAAGAAATACAATCCAACGTGGAAACCACTAAGTCCGCGGACGCTACGTAGGTATTTGCTGTCAGTGCGCGACAAGATTGAAAATTATGCGAAAACCGCAGTAAAGAATGAACGGTTGTGGCTAACTATGGATGAAACTACAAATATTAAAAAAATTCAGAAGTATCGATTGTAGCACGGACAATGACCTTGAAAGGACCGTCATACCCTTATTTGTTAGCCTGTAAAAGACAGCAAAGATGTACCGCCGAAGCTGTTCATATATATTGGTTAGAACACTAGACAACTTTGAAATTTCACCAAAGCAAGTGTTAATGATGGTTATTGATGCTGCCGCGGTTATGTTTCGCACAGGTCAATTATTCAAAGCTGTTCAACCGAATTTGCTGTACCTAACATGTCTGCTTCGTGCTTAATACCTTGTAGCAGACACTATACGAAAATGTTAACCTAATGTGGATCAAGTAATAGCAGAGACAAAAGCGGTTTTTCTTAAATCACGGAAATGTATTCGGCTATTTCGTTCACAATGTCCTGACATACTGGAACCGCCGCAGCCAATTCTTACACGATAGGGTACATGGTTAGAAGCAGCATTCTATTATTTTCAACGTTTTTAAAAGATCAAATTAGTGATTTTTACAACTGGACGCTCAAAAAGCAGCCGCAATAAAACTAAGTCAAATGCAATTCCAAAATCCTCAAGTTGCAGCAGATTTAAAAACTGTTAACGACAATTACGTTCCAGTAATCGATGCAATAAAAAAATTGCAAAACACTTCGTTGACCTTACGGGGTTACTGACCATGTAAAAACAGTGCTACATATTTTAAATGAGGAAAAAGTGTTTCAGTCAGAGAAAAATTTAATAGTATATTACGTAAAAATGTCGATTATTACCCATGCAAAATTGAGAACCCAAACCTGAATGTTTCTTCTCTTTCTGGTTTTTGACTTACTCGTACAAGATCGTTCATTTCACACAGTTTGGCTAGACATACATTACATGCAATAGTTGTTGGCGTATTTTTTAAAACTTGAACCACTTTACCGCCGATCGCCAGGTATCTCAAATGTAACTAACCAGATACGCTAAACAATGACCTATGGTTTCAACTAGATGGGGCTCCACCACAGCAATTGCTGTTCCACGAACTTTCCATTTTCCCCGGTTGTTAGATTCGACGTCAGGTTTCATTGAATGAGAAAAACTTAGAAGGTTCAAAAATGAAAATTAGACGTAAAGTACAAGCCATATCGTCTAATGGGCTTCAGAATACTATTCGCAATTTCTGGGAACGTCTAGGAAACAGTCACGACGCACGGAAACTTTAATATTTATATTTTTATTAAATTTCATTTTTTTAAATATTTCTGTTATTTCAAATGTAGTAAACAATGTTACTGTTACCAATTTAAAAAATATATTTTTTTTTTACCATAAATGACTTGAAAAAGTCGCAAGTGGTGGAATATAATAGAAAATAACTTGTCAAACAAGTTTTATTAATATTTTTTACAGAGGTATTAAACTAATACGTTACTTTTTCCGAATCCTGTGTAACATATTATTAAAAGTTGTTGTAATTGTTTGTTTTTTTTTTAATACATTTTCAATGCACGTGCGTGTATGCCTTTATGTTTCATATATCAAGTTTCATATAATGGAGTAATTATAGTAAATAGTACTTTAGTTTGTGTACTTTACTATAGTAACCATTTCCAACATCCAGAGTGACATCGCCAAAAAGCATTTTTGGCAAATCTTTCAATGGGGTGGAACCACAGTGCGTAGGGGCGTGAGTAGCAACCTCTATTATACTGAGAATACAACACTGTTTTGTAAAATATATTTCACTTTACAATAATGTACACAAATATCGGTGTTGTGTTCATAGTATAAAAAAGGTGTTTACGTTTAGAAAGAAGTACTAGTCTGTGGCTCCCATAATATGAAAAAAAAAATAATAATTTTACTAAAAGATAATAATAATTACTATTTAATGATTATTTGCATATATAATAATAATTAACAGTCACTTCCTTTTGTAATTATGTATTCATTACATGTAATTTTCAAAGATATAATACTCCAGGCAAATTAACAGGAACAAGTTAGGTAATTTATTTCACTGAAAAAACATAACTAAAATTATTTTGATCACCTTTGTAATTATCACATTTTTATTTAATAATTATTTAGTTTACTTATAATTTTATAATTTCTTACATACCTCGTGTATTTTAGGTTTTAAGATTTTTCTAAGATATTGTCCTACAAAAGGGAAAGTAACAGTTAGAGCAATCTTAAACTTTCCAGCTGACAAACTAACACTAGTATTCTATGTTAACATGTTAACCTTTCCGTTAGAAGTCAGTAGTAGCTGAGCGCCTATTCTTCAATATAAGAAACATAAATGTTCTTTCAATAATAAAAAATCGTATTCTTGGAAATATAGGTGAAAGTAAAGTATGAAATACGCTACACCTCAATTTTGGCGATTCGTATATTGAGTGGTTCGTTTTATGTTAATAATACTTAAAACTTTTCTATAATTACAACAAAAATGGATTTATCATGTAAACCAGGTGAAACGGGAATAATTGTTTTTCTTTTATGAAACAAGCATAGCAAAGGCATTTTGCCTAACCATCTTCTTAGAACCTTCGTTACACTTTCGTCAGCTTCTTCAAAATCACTCTCTATTACAATTTACTGAAGCATTTCATTAAAACTCTTTTTTTTTGTCATGAGAACCACGCCCACTACTCTCCTAAAGTGACCGTCCTCTTATATTGGAGAATAGATGGAGTTCTATTGGCAGCTTAAATGAAAGTTCAAGGACAAAGTTTCGACCATATACATTATACAATGCATCGAACACTACTATTAGTTCGTCAGTTGGAAAATTTAAGATTGCTGTAATTCTTACTTTTCCTTTTGTGGGCCAAAAATATCTTAAAAGCCGTATATACGAAATTATAGATTATTAAATAGCGTAAATATTAAACAGAAGCATAATATTTTTTTTTCCGTTGCATTGTGCAATGTACTCAGTATGCAACAAAAATACAGGAGGAAGTCGAGGCCTTATTCCTGAACTGCCATTTACGTCACCGCTAGCCGTCACTGCCTACAAGTATAGAACATGTCGAAATTTTTGTGGTTGCTTCAGCATCCGTCGATTTATCTTTCAAACTGTTTGGAGTTTTAATAATTCACCTTACATAACTGGACAGTGTTTTTAGCGTAACTCGTATAATTGCGTTAACTATGTCTATGTCAACTATTAGGCACTAAAATTTACACATGGGAGTCTCTAATTCCTTAACTATATATGTCAACATGCTCTAAAGGTTAAATGCACACACAGATATATAAATATGTATATATATATATATGTATTGCAGGTGTACCATGTGTTCTTAATATTTGAAATTAGGACAGCTTTAATAGTTAAATAAACAAAGAAGTTAATATTTAATATTACTTTTAACATTTTCAATTGCACAATGCGAACATGGGTTTACAATGTACACTGAAAAGGACGAATTGTTACTAGGAACGACATTAGAAGAAAAGTAGGCAATGGTGCTGTTGAATTCAAGATTTTTTAATTCGAATATTTGAATTTCTGTAATTTTGAAATCTGATAATTCGAAAATTTAAAATTTTGAATGTCAAATCTCCACCAGCAACTAATGTTAATAATAATCACAATACTGCTATTTTATCAACAAGACTCTTAAACAGAAAGAAAGTAGTTGATGGAGAAAAGAATCAGACAACTTCTATAATTGCATGAAGACAGTAATTTGCATAAAACTTTTACCAATAATAAAGACCACTACGATTAATACTTTTGTGTAAGCAATGAATTCTTTTAGAGTCTAAATCGGATCAACTATGATTAAAATGAAAACTAATGTTTCAAGTAATATCATAGCGGCGATTAAGGAATAAAATAGGAAGTTTTGCTGAAAAGTTTTAATTTTGCAATTTTTCTACATGTTTGTGTAGACTGATTGAAAAATTCTTATCTCAATTATCAAGTGTGCGTTATAAGCTGGGGTTTCATCAAACTGTAAGTACAGTTCTCGCTTTACAAGTTGTGGTAAATCGTTAACAGCGTCCATTAATTAATTAATAATTAAAGATTAAAAACCTTTACGTATTTAACGTAAAACGAAAAAAAGAAGCTGTTTGTAATAAATTGTGAATATTGTGGATTCTGTGTGCTACCTAGTATCTGCTATTCAGTGATGAAACTGTGAATGTAAGTTCACCGGTAAAAATAATTTCTTCCAAAAGGTCTTTTACTTGGATCGGTTGCAATCCCCAGTACTGTGTTTTTCATCTTTAAGCTGTTGTCTTAACGTGTACAGTCAGTACTTCTGTTCTATTTATCATTTGAATTTGGAGCAACCTTGTTTGTTTTTTATTCTTAAGCTGAGCTCACATTTCGCGTTGCGATCAATTAACCTCGACCTTTATCGGATGAATAGCGAGGCATCCGTCCGAGGCAGGGTAAACCAGTTCAGCGTGGACAGTTTATTGGGGGCTAACGTGGTGCAAGCTATGCGAAGTAAACACCCCGAGGCAACTTTGTGAGGCACGCATTGTAAGGCTGCTTCACGAGGCAGTCTTACGGCATCATCATTTTTATATAAGCAGTTTGTGTCGGTGTTATGGACATTAAAGGTTTAAAAAGGTGTAGATTTGATTTTCTTTCTGTACGGGAATATTTATTATTTACTTTTTTACTAACTCTCGTTGAACAAGTGAACAAAGCATCTATATAGCTTTACAACCCGTGAATGGTGAAAAACGAAAAAAATAAATAATTCAACCTTCATTTCGTGCTTTGTTCTCAACAAGAAGGATATAGACTATATGTCTATATATAGAAGGCATAAAAATAGTTTTTCCATTCTCTATAAGCTTTACCCTAGAACGTTCCATTACTAACGCTAGAGTTTAAGCTGGTTTTGAAACTTCAGTATTTTCAAGAAAATAAACGATAGCTACAACAATACTACGTGTACTTTGAGAAGATTCAGAAGAAAAAATAATAACTTTGAAATTTGAAAAGCAAAAACAAGTTTTTGAAAACCCCATGTTCCCAGGATTCTAGATTATGGATTGTTTTATGCATGTCTACTATTATAAATATATTCCAGATAAAATATTCATTTCACAATTTTAATCGAGAAGAAAAGTGTGACAATTTTTCTAATTCCAATTATTAATTAATATTAATTAATTTTAATATGGCTAAAACTGGCGCGCAAGATAACTTTAAACGTGAGTGCACATAGTACGTACTATATATGTGTATGTATTATATATGTATTATTAATGAACTTACGTTGTAGGTTCGTCCAGGAACAAGATTGGCGGATTACTCAACAACTCCAAAGCGATAGCCAGTCTTTTTCTTTGACCGCCAGATAGCCTCGAAGTCATCGTATTGTGGCATCCTTCTAATCCAAGTAGTTGCATAATCTGTACAACCTGAAAGTAAAGGTTACGCAGTTATAAATTGAAAAAACACACGATTATTATTTATTTATTAACTTATGGAATATAAAGCTCGCAGTCTTATTTGCATGTGTGACTTACTGTTGATTCTATAATTCGAATACGTTTTAAATTTAAAATCTGTTATTACAAAATAAAATTCCCACCTATCATAAATAACTCGTCAATAAAAAATCGTGGGTCGTTATTTTATGAAGAAATGACTAATTCTGTCTAATTAGAATTATTAATATCTAAACAATGGTTAATTTATTGTATGTTACTACAACAGCGCCTCTTAAATAATTAATAAGACTAATTGGGTTGTAAAACATATAAAACGATTTTGTTTGTTGTTTGTTGTTGTGGATGTTAGATGAGATTAAGTACGCTATTTAATACAATTTTCCTGTTTAATTACTGATACGCATGGTTTATGGATATATTCATTTCATAGCATGCTTTTTTTTAGTAAACAACACAAAAGTATCGGTAACCTCCGCATCGCACAAGTTTAGTTAATTAATCCGTGACGCATTCTCAACCGGTGACTGAATTCGGTGGATCATTCATTCCCTCGAAACGGCTGTCCCGGATTATTTAATTAAACTTGTGTTGTGCGGAGGTTGCCGATACTTTTATGTTATTTACCATACTACGCCACAGTCCTTGCTATCATTATTCATGCTTTTTTTGTTTCAGATATGTATGTTATGTTCCTTATTATATATATTTCGATTACTGTTAATTATTTACAGAAAACCTTCGACAATATAGACATACAAACTTTTTGCAGGTGTGTATGAAATGGGAATTCCACAGAAGTCCAAATGGAAGACACTAGAACCAAGGTAGTAACACCAGAAAGACCAGACTTCTAATAAAAAAGAACTTGAAACAAGGGGATGTGCTTTCCACTGCTCTTTTACAAAGGCTAAGATGGTGAAGTCATACACACAGAAACGAAGGGGAAATTAACAAAATAACAGAGTGAAAACCGGAAGGAGTGAGAAGAAAAGGAAGACCACGGCTAAGATGGGGAAACTACGTGATGCGACATAAAGAAGTTAGGGATAGAAAACTGGAGAGAAGTCTGCAAGGATAGGAATAAGTGGAGGAAAATCCCGTTTAAAGCGAAGGGACACACAAAATTAGAGACAAAATGGAATAATACAAACAGGCGGATCCCTCGAAAAAAAAAGGAAGATCTGTAAAGCTTTAACGAGCGGCTACTGTTCCGCATAGCCTTGTAGCGTGGCAAGTATTGCACATTGAGGAAACATGAAGATATATAATTATAAGATCGTTAACAGTGATCGTGCTTTCTTTCTTACGTAATGTTCTTAAAAAAAAACATTAAGAATAAATCTCAGAATATTTACAATTTGCAACAACGTAAAGGCACAACAGCCGTACGCTACTAGATTACAATAGCTCTACAGGTACAATACCTTTTACCTGTAACGAATACATTGAAGTGGAGTTTCTAACTGGAGTAGTATTTGAGTAAAATAACTGCTCAACATTATTAATGCATACAGTTAAGAACTAAAGGTATTACGTACGGTATAAAAATCGAATTTCCAGATAGCAAAGCAGGTGTTCATATGTTCTTTACATTCATTTTGCTGTTGCAACTCCTTATACATCCTACGACATTGTAAAGAAAGATGTCACTCTATAACTGTACGAAATGTGGTCACGTACACAAAATTTTTGTCTGGGGTTGGAATTTGAAACCGTGTACTACAAATTTTAAATAGTTAAAAGAATTAGTTGATTATCTTTTCTTCTTTTAATGATATATGAAAGATTCTAAAATGAAGATGAATGAAAATGAAAGCAATACGAAAGGTGATTACTCTCATGTATAAACATGAATTATTAATGATTAAAAATAATTATTGCAATTTAGAGGCATTTATCACGTATACATGCGTATTATTAGTAAACATTAGCTCATTCTTCGTACTAAAGCGAACTCGAACGAATAATGTGCGGAAAATACATTTCGGTTATTTCTTCGTTCATCGACGCTCAGATTATCATAATAGAGAAGTATGTTTGTTTAACAAAAGATACTTCTTGAAAGATCATAATCTATTAATTGAACAAATTAATAGAAAGGAAATGCAAAAAACTTACCTGTTTCGTTTTGTATTCGTTCGTAACACTGTAACCTAATTTTAGATGAGCTGCTACTGTCATATTTTCGATTGCTGTTAGACTCAATCTGAGTTCTTCGTCCTGAGGGATATACGCCACCAACTTTTTGAATTTTGGATTATTGTGACGTATTTGATCATTCATCATGACGGTACCGCTACTGCCACGAGTTCTGTAACATAACTGTATATAAGTGCGTTAAAATTGTAACAAGGGTTTTATGTTTTGACAAAGCAACAAATCTATGCTTACGAAAACGCTAACATGTAGGATATATCTACAAAATTAAAACAATGAGTTTCAAAAATAATTTATATGTATTGGAACGTTATTTAATATTCTTCCGCTATTCTATTTGGGAATATGTAGTAAGAGTACCTTTTCGACATTAAAGAAATTTAAATACTATAACTTATTAAACAAAGTTAAATAAATGAATAAGGCTATTACTCTCATGATTTTTAGTGTCGAATTTAACATTGCTGGCCAAGAAAAAGAGCCAAGAGAAAATCGAGTCTGAGGTTTACAACATCAACGTAGTACCCATTATTTCTTAGTGCACAAAGAATTCGTCAAAAAAAAAAAAAAAATAATAAATTTACTTTACCACAAAAACTGTGTATGGGAAGTGTCAGATAACAAATAATATATAAATACGTACGCACTATCACACAAAAGCAATAAAAATGGAAGAGGGTTGTTGATCCTCAATAAAATCATTATAAGAATAGCAGCACCTGGATATCAACAGACCGTGAAATTCAGTTCTAGATTTTGCAATACCATCAATACTCCATAGTGAGCGCAGGAGTTTACTGTAAAATGTTATTATTTCTTTGTTGTTTCTTGCTGTTGCACGTAAATATAACATCTGCGGGTATTGAACATGTGCGACAGCATCTAAAACCAATGCGTTTTAACGTAAAGATATGTACATATATCCGATGGAACAGTTAAAAGTTGATGGTTGAGAAATTTCTGTCGACATGATGGATGATTACGTTTGGTGAAATTTACTAAAACTGTTTTTATTAGCACACCATATCCGAAACCATTTTTAATGTGAGTGATTTTTGTTCTTAGATCCGATAGATTATTCGTAGAGTGGTGACGTTGCGTGCAGTTTGTCATTGGCGTTACGTTCGGTGGCAGGCTAAGTCTCGCATGTGTGTAAATTGCTAGGTAGTTGATAAGCAGAGAACGACGGCAGTACTGGCCAGTACATTTATATTTACAACGAACAATTTAGAAAAATATATCATACTTAATTCTTATTACAATCGTATCGAAAACGTACTTGACGATTAACAAAATATAACTTTCAATTTACCTACGCTACTGCATCCCTGATCGACACTTGGCTAGTAAACTGCACTGAACGTCCTCACTCTAATTATTAGCGCTATTTGCAATGAAGGTGTCGTCGGCATACATCACAAATGATCCGGCGCCGATGTTCGCTGCCAACTCATTCGTGTAAGTAAACCCTGTGGTACATCGCACAAACAAGAATTTCAAGGTATCAAAAACAAAATCAAAAAAATATTTCCGTCACACACCTGTCCCTATCCAGTTACTTTACAACAAATTGTAAGAAATCAATAGAAGTAGTTTCAGTTGATTTGTTGCTTAGATAAACGTGTTGGCGATCCAAGAGAAAGAGAGAGAGATGAAATGAAAAGGAAAAGTGCCAGTCGCAACAGATCCATTCAATAATGTAAACAAAGAGTTTATGAGTTCGTTCAGAATGTATTTTTTCGTCTTAGCACATTAATAGTAACAAGTGCCATTTAATAGTTTTGCAAGCTGTGTCTGCGTCTAATTATGTGTCTAGTGATTGGTTCCCCGGCAAGTAAATTTTTAATATATCTAAATGTAACCAAAAAACTAATGTTAAGATAGCTTTCTCATGGTATTGATGGAATAATTCATGGAAAACGCAACAAAAGGAGAGAAAAAATACACTAACTCACGGACATGTTTCTGACTACTGTACCTACGTCATCAGTGCGGTTTCGAGAGTATTTTTTATCTCTACCCTCTATCGCTGTTGCCTCACAGTTAACGCCACAACTTTCAAAATGACAATTTCGTCATTTCTTGGTGCCCTCTAGTGTCAAAAAAACGCAAGCCTGCGGTTCAGGAAGCAGCGACATAAACCACGGTTTGTTGTTTTGAAAGTTGCGCCATTAACTGTGAGGCGATAGAGGGTAGAGATAAAAAATACTCTCTTTTTGACAGGTTTCGCGGCCCTAAAATACCTCTTATTTAACCCTGGAATGATAAGTTGAGAGTAACCCATTGTATACACGGTGACAATTAAAATGTTGTTGATGTTTTAGGTGAATTTTGGAAATATTATACTTTCTTAGGGAACATAATTCGAAAAAATTATTTTCTTTTTCGAACTTTTTTTGTATTTCTCTAATAGGTAAATATAGTAAGTAAATCGTATTAAAGGTGTATCTAGTAATCAGAAAAAATTTCAAAAATTATTGGGACATTATTGCAATGGCGGTGGATGATAACGTAAATAGGAAGGCTCGGATAGCGATTCGATTCCTTTGTGTATTTTCCTTGAATATTGTGTACATTGTACTACGTAACGGAAATACACGAGGAAATCGAAACGTGATCTGCGTCCTCTCCTTTCGATCATCACCCACCATTAGCGCACTGCTGGTAGTGCTTCTGATTTGGTACCTTATCATTCCAGGTTAAACTAGCAAGCCCTCAAAGGAAAGATCTGCAGGCAGATAACACATTCTATGTAGATATATTGCGCTCAATTGTACACAACGTCAACATTTCAGAGCGTCATTTCTCACACCTACTGAACTGAGGGAATAAGATTAGTAGTGTTAAGGTTCATCACAAGCCTCTAGCACACACAAGGGCTCTGTAATAATAGACCTACTAAGGTCGCACTAATTAAAGGGATTTATGTCACAGTCTGTCTACATATATTAATAATAATTATATTTAATGTTTTGGATTGTTTAAAGTTGTCCTAGAAGCAGACAAGGTGCGAGAGTGTCGCGAATGTCGCCTCTACATACTGCAATGAGTAATTTCTAAAGAGCATAATTTGCTTGGTGACTCCGTCTATGCAAATACTGTGAGTATATTATTACAAAGATTTCTAACAAGAAAATAAAAGAAATTTAATTATTTGCATTTAATAATTTTATACATACAACTAGTGTATGTATATAACAAGCTTTTGGGTCATTAAAAAATCGCTTCAGAATACTGCAACACGTAAATATCTATCACACTGACCTTATACCAAAAGTATACATGTTGTACATTACGTAGTATTTGTATGGACGTGTTTGAAGATATAGATATGGGCAATTATGTAACGTGTCAAAAAAGTCTGCTTATGAGGCTTAAGAAAATGTGCAATACCTGTTGCGAGAACTTAGAATTTATTGCTTTCTCATGTTCCAAGTAGAACTTTTTTTTAGTTTAATGCCTTTATGTATATGTTTACCTTATAAAATATTTGGTTTGAAAACCTGTAATACCTACTTATTCGACATACTTATCAGAATCATTTTGTATCTGTCTTTCTCTTCTTTTTTTTAGTTTAACATGCATCAACTTCAATAAACGTTTCTGGAATCATACCATGCATTTTGTTCCTAAAGAAAAGCTCTTCTGTGGAAAAGTCATGTTAAAACCCAGGATTTCTGGTATATATGCCTGACAGAGACAAATTTCTAATAATAGTAAAAAAAGGTATCTCTTGTTAAAAATTAACATTGTTACTACTAGAAAGAAAACGGTAAAAGTAAATGATTATAATAAATGAAATATACAAGACATTTCATAAACATAGATTACGAAAATGGCAAGCGTTGACGTACACATCACGTTTCTAAACACGTCCTTAAAACATGAAGATTTCAGTAATTGCAATATAAATCAGTAATACCGGAATAGCTCCTACTTCAACAAACAGGTTCCGTTGGTTAATTGTACAAAATTTTGCAGATGTTACTGTGTCTTTAAAGCAATTATTAGACCAATGTTGCTTGCGACTGTCACAACGTTAAGTGTTTACATGAATGCCGCATTTAAACTCTTTAGCATAGTAAAATTACATTCGTAAAGTGTTGCTAATTTTATGGCAATAAAATAGTTCATTTAAAATTTCGCTCATATATTTTGAAATGAAATAACGGACTTGTTGTTATAGTGACTGCTGAACAATTATGAAAGTATGTTAAATACTTAATGGTTAAATACTGTCCATATTTTTGGTTTTTAGTATTTACTTACATAACTGTTTATGTGTACTACGTATATGCAAAAGTCATGAAAATTTTACTATTAGTGCGCTGCAATGCCGTGTATCACTTAATGTTATTCGTTAATTTTTGTACCTATACATAGATTTCTATGGGTTGTATAACATGAATGTAATATTCTTGTGAAACAAAATAGTGCTTTTGAACTCTTTATTTGTGTCAGTAAAATAAGTATTGACTTTGACCGTTTTTAACAGCTTTAATGATTTATGCTATTGAGATAAACAACTGTCGTGAATTATTTAGTGGCAAATTAATTTACATTTGAAACTGGACTGATACCATATAATACGATTTCTTAGTACGTTTGTTAAGCCTCGACATTCGAACTAACTTTATATAATAAATAATAATAATAAAGCTCGTATTTTCTTATACATTTGGTCCAAATTTTCGCTTGCTTGCGGGTTAATACGTCTTCAATAACATAAAAACAGTTTTACATTGACTACACGTATGTTCTACATTAAATGTTCTTTTGGTTTCCGTAGCGACCATCTGAATCAATCCTTTCAATAATGTTGTTATTCAGATATGTGTCAATATCAGTACATTGTGACGGTGATTTTACGTTTGCTTTCGAGTTTGTATATTATTTTGTTAGAAAATGCCGCACGCATTTAAATTTAAAATACGCAAATATGGTGTTTGTTTGTAATGGAAATGCTACAGCTGTCGTTGAAGATTATCGACAGCAGTTTCTACATTAGACAAGTCCTAGTAGAAATGTATTTATCAGAGTTTTCAACAAACTGTGCAAGACCAGAATACTTCCCAGCGCTAAAATAACATCTGAACGAGCTACTCAACAAGGTGTAGAAGAAGTAGAACGTTTACGAAAAATTGGTGCTCAATTGAAAAATTGGTACACAAAAAAGGAGTAATAAACACACTCCTCGAGCAAAACTTATATTCAACGTATACAGCACCTGCAACCGGAAAATTATGTTAAGGGTATGTAATTTTGTCGGTGGATAAATTGTAAAAATGAAAAGTTTTCTATCATCATTCTGCTGAAATCCTTTAAAATGATATTTCACGAAAAAAACGTTATCACAACATTAAACATATATTTTCAAATAAATCTGTACAGCGTTATTAATAATTTAAATTGTCGTTTTCCTGAATAAAAATCTAGCGATAGGTAAAATAAATTTAAAGCCAAATTAATATTGCAAAGTAGCCGTAACGCGCACAGTTTGCCTGCATTGCTTGTAATAACTTACGTAAATAACGTACGTGGGAAAGTAGCACAGATAATATTTAATTTGAGATATGCTTTATAAATGCTCCTAAGTGTGGAAGAATTTTATTGGGTTTGTCGAAATTCTCGATGTGCTTTACACATGTGTATATTAATGGTACTAATACGTTGTACTATAATAATAATAATGATCTATATTTGTCCAATAGGGACTACAGAACAAACTACAGAGGTAAATACAAGTTGTAGATATAATAGCAATACTCGCACAAGAGGCCCTTTATACAGGAGTAGTTCTACATTACAACTTTAGTTCTATACGGTGGAACAAGAAAAATATCGCAGTATCTAGATGATAACCTTGACACGTCAAACTGCACTTTGTTTTAATCAATTTAAGAACAAAACACGCAATTACATTAAATGTCTCCAACAACAGAGTAAAGCCAACGCCGTGCTCCGGATATATTCCGGCTATCTTGAAGGACAAATACTTCAAAAACTTCCTCTGGATGCTCTCAACCAGCGGACAATGCGTATCGTTATACGGATACCAAATCACACTACCACACTCTAACCAGTTTGCTTCCCACAAATGCATTGAATAATGATTTTAACACTAACGGATCCATAAATCCCTTCCTATGATGGAAGACTTACATGGTGGTAAAATGAGGATAAAATGACGAGCAATGAGATTCCCATTGCTGGCTGTATCGATGGAGTAAACGGAATAAATTGGATAGAGCTCTTAGTAAAAGAAAGAATTCCACACTTTCCAGTAATCAAGGTAAGCCTATTATTGTTACACCAATGTGCGATTGTGTTGCAACTGCACACTTTTGGAGGCTTTATTCACTGTGCTATAGCTTTTCACGTCGTCGGCGTGTGCTAAAGAGCAGCATGGAAGGAAAACCAGCAGATCTTTTATAAAGATGTTAAGATAAGTGATGCAAGATTTGAGCCTTGCGCTACGCCCGAGGTAGCTTAACTTCCGAACTAAAATTCTGTGGTTAACAGAGTCGAATGCTCGTGAAAAGTCGGATCCTGTGGATATAATAATGAATTCAATGCCATTGAAATATATCATTTCTGGAGTCCTGAACATATTCCTTTTTATTTGAATAGAATTCCAAAAATCCCTAAGATTTATCAACATTTGCGCGCTGCTGACCTTACATAACTGAAGTATTCCTTATCTATCTCCTGCTAAGTACCTTCTCAATTGGAATTCGTTTTTAAATGCACTTTTTGTAAATCGTGTTGGATCTGGTAGATATTTTTGGTACAGACATATCCAGTTATGTATATCATGCGGTAGAATTCATCTAAAACCACGTCTTGAAACCAATTTAGTGATGACCAGACCAAGTTAAAAGAATCTGCGTGTAATTGATGAAAGTTGGCTCTTCTATAGTTATATCTGAAGTTATTGTTGCAAGGAAACAAAGTAGGTTTAATGGCGCCGGCTATTTTTAATAGAAATTGCTAAATGCCGGGTGATAAGAATCCTCGGAAACAAATGAATCTGACTCGTGTTCGTTGATATCGTATAAAGATGGTACTAATAAATTGGTATTGAAATCACTGACGGCAAAAGCAATGTCAGGAGGGAGAACTCTAACCAACGAACATATTTCTGTTTACCCGGCGTAATCAGCGTGTTTCCGAGCGTATTACTACTCACCCTCTCATTCAAGGACGAGTCAGGTGCGCCACCTACTGCTAAGAGATACACGTCATTCTTGAAAGAGGGTAATACAAGTCAAAACAGCGATGTGGACAGAGATATGCCTGGAACCGTCGCGTAGACACCTTGCGTTTGCCGTGACTGATTCCACCAATACCATGAGCAGCTTATCAGCAGTATTCTTATGTTTCTAGACATTTTTTGATGCGTCTTTGGTTTGTTTTCGAGGGATCGAACTTGCCCAAACGATTTAGCTTAATGTTGTCAACAGTAATATCCAGTGTTGCCAAACATTCTTTACTACATTAGCATCTCATACAGCCTATTCCTGTTTAGAGTTAGATTTACTTTCGTTAACACCGAGAAGAATTAGGCCACTTTTATCTCGTATATGACTACTTCGGACTCTACCCGAGGATTAGTCGGCACACTTGCGTACTTGATTTAAAACTTATTATTCCCTCCTGTAGTGAGAAAACTAATGATTTTAGTGCATTTAAGTCTTTGTTAAATTTGGCCCAAAGGCAACACGAGCAAGTGAAACCACAATCAGAGTTGATTTTAACAAGATTAGAGATGGAAATAATTACTCCTGCTAGTTTATATGGTTTATTACAAATGCAACAACTAATGTAAGAATCAACTTGAATGAGCTACAACAAGCATAGCCAACCATTACTTCTATTTACGTAATTTGCAAAATAAGGATAAGGAAAACAATGGGCTGTGACTTAAAGAAAAACAAGACAAGGCCAATAGTAAAAGATGTGATTACAAAGTCGTTTAATATTTATTTAAATCCGATAGGAATCACTTTAAAATATGCAGCAAATTCTGCGGTTTATAATGATACAAAGCTTACAAAAATTAATGACGAAATAACCACACAAACATCACAAAAACTAGCTCACAAAAATATGTACTTTATATACATTTTATATCCACTTAACTTATAAATATAAAATGCATTATTGAAATAAAAAATAATAACTGCAGTATTCGTAATTAACATTTCACCTTGAAAAAGCAGTGTTATGTGCATGCAAAAGTTCCGGTGGCAAAGTCAAGGTTAATGATCGTAAAAAATCTTCTGAGTGCATATAGCACATTATATAATTTCTTTATAATATAGTAGGAAATTTATTATATAATATAAGAAATCGGCAGTACCAAAAATGCGTTCGCTTACGTATATAGGTCTGCTATTTTTAGCCTACAACCTCCAGTTGAGATTATTTACATGTTGATTTAGTATTAACACTTCACTTACATGTATCCAGCCAGGATATTCAGTAAGGTACTTTTGCCAGCTCCAGAAGGGCCCATTATCGCAGACAGTTGTCCAGACTTAAATTCTCCCGAAACTTTATGAAGAATTTCTTTTCTTTCTGAAATAAAACGAAAGAGATTTTAAATTCATGTTGCGTATATTCCATGCTTTAAAATTTAGGTCAATTATCTGGAGTTCTACAATTTCTACACAATTGATTTTAGAAAGCATTACATAGTAATTAAAGTAGAGTATTTTGCAAAACCCACTTTCCATAACCTACTTATATATATAGCAACTTATGCTTATACTTCGAGATCAAAAGGGTATCTTTTTAATAAGCAATAATCGCTTTGTATTAATTACATATTTCCAATGATTCTATCTAAAGTACTTACGTAAACGAAAGTTCCCCAAGTAACATGATGCAAGGAGGAGGTTAAGGTTGGAGGGTCAAGCGCATTTTTATTAGAGACGTTGTTAGTAGAATCTCTCGGGTTTATACAAAAAACAAAGAAAAACCTTCAAGATACAAGCTTGGCAGCTATTACTAGGAAATTATCTATCTATATACTTGGAAACGCTATCAAATGATGTAGAAAAATTTAAATCCTGAAACACTTGAATCACACTAAAATACATTTCGATTTAGGTGTACATCGCAAATAGGCGTGATGTAACTTCCTCGGTAATACCTTTCGTACACCGTATTGGCGTTCTAAATATATTAATAAAACAATATCGTACATATTACGCCAAAGCGTAAGATTATGTTTTCGAATGGTATTTGCAATCTTTATCCTTTTTAGTTTTGGAATGTATGTGGTTTCTTTGGAGAGAATAAAATAGATTGACACAGATATTACATAACGTATGTTTCGTTTAAGAGTTTGATATAATAAAAAAAGATATATCATTTCAATTATACAACAGACAAACATAGTTAAGCAATGGGAAATCATTTGCAAAGTTTTTTTTTGTCTACGCTTGAGTGGTACAACTGGAACTTTATCGCCCGTTTCTTACACATCCTTTACATCACATGCCCAATTACAAAATGTTGCAATCGCAATTGAAAAGCACCATTACTAATGAAAACATTCGATAATCGAGCGGAAACTTAATAATTTATCTGGAATTTCGAGCAATTAAATGCTAATACAAGACTGTATAAATAAGAAACGAACACAGAAACACAAGATTGCTACATTCAACAAAATTATTGCAATTCTGGTAGAGCTTATATATCCTATACGAAATTTATGGGTGTTTTCATTGATTCAGACTCGACTTGGCCCGAAGACTTAAACCAGGTGACAAGCAAATTCAATTATGCCGTTTTCAAATTAAAGAACTTTTCGGATCCTCAAGATCTTATCGGAGTGCGCTACGCTGTTGCCTGTCCGTATTTTTCTTATAATACTTTGGACACATTCTACCTGAATAAACATGAGAGAAGTGTTTTGGGATACAGAGACAAATCCTCCGATTAACATTGGACTGAAAAGTACTGATTTGTGTCGGCTATTATTTGTCTGCCACAATATATCCCATAGCTGTATTTTTGTACAGGTGCATTTGAATATTGCCGATATAATTTGCTAGGAACCCATCTCAAAATTTTAACGCACTTTTACAAAAAGAAAAAACTATTTTTTAATGGAACACCTGTAGACTTTCAATATCTAATATAACCGCATTATGGATTGTTGTTAAGGAATGAATATTGAAAAAACTACAGTGCCTTCTAGTTCCTAGTAAAGATACATGTTCGTAGTCTAGCATTTACAGTAGGTGGTTGTAATTCTATGCGAAACCAAATACACTGATTGCAATTAAAATTGCACCACCCCTAAATTTTTACTTTGTTAAAATGTTATAAATGTATTTCTGAAGATCAACTTAAACGATTGTTTATCATTTTGTACTGGTCCAGTTGTTTTCCAGCATTTACAAGAGCCAAATCTTGTATGTTTGTTGTTGTTACAATCCTATAGTTACAATTCAAATGTACAAAAATTAGTAAAACCCCTAGTACGTTTAAAGCAATCGTAAGTGATGCCTCGTAGACAACAACGTGCACCCGACAATTATTGGAACGTGGTCGGATTATTGGACTACATGAAGGCGGTGTTATTTTGTGTGTAGATTTTTGTGCGGGTTTGTAAATCAACGTAAAGCACTTAGAGCAGGTTCAGGTGCACCCAAGAGGATCACCCCTGGAGAAGATTTTGTTCTGAGGCACTTGGTTATGCAACAACTGTTTCAATCGGTAACATTTTTTAATAAAACAAAGAAGATGTCATATTCATGCATTTAAAACAAATGCTTTTCAAGATATTTAGGAAAATGTATGTTGCAATACATTTTTTTCCGAAACAAAGAGTACTGATTAGTGAGAATGTTTTGCGTTTTAATGTAACAAAATGTAACTATAAGAAAATAAGACTGTGTTGCTGCTGCAAATTCACAAAAATATGCAAGAAGCGTTGTACCTGCAGCCTATTAATGCATTAATTAATAGCTGATCAAAATATCTACATGTACACAAAAATAAAAAGTGAAAAAGAGAATATAAATGAAAAAAAGAACTAAACGGAAAACATTATTAATAAACTAGTAGATGTGTGTACAGAATCAATAGGAAGCCGGGTAACTCGTATATGTCTAATCTAATTATTAGCGTCAAATCTAGGTGAAAAGATACAAGATCGGTTAGGTCGTCAAGTAGGTGAGTATCTCTAACAATTTATTTTATTTTATTTCTAATTTAACTCGTTTCATGGAATTACTAGGTGCAATAGAAACGAGCAATTCGTTATAAAGAGCAGGCATGGTGTAAGAAAATTAAAGTATTTGTTTGTCGCAGTAAATTAAGAAATTACCTGACGTGGAATACTATGTGCGGGTCTAAAACATGAATTTTGCACTCGTTTAATTCGTTAGCTATTGTTTTTGGTAATTCTAGCTGAATAAACTACATCTTCATAATGAAAAGGTGGCGATGTTGATATATAGAATATATGTTTATCAAGCCGTAAGGAGGATATGCTTAGGTTCTTAAGTCAATCCACTGCAGCTGCTGTGCGCGATTGGTTTCTAATCCGCAACACATTGTCAGTTATATGCGTTATGGTAGAAATGCTCCTATATCCTGATCTAAACCCTAACTGGTATTTGGGTAAAATATTTTCGTTTTTGACGTCTCGCAACTACTTATGTTACTGTTATGGCTGGTAAAATACCTATAGGTCGGAGATCTTCAACTCTGTCAACATCTTTGTCTATTGAGATGGGAGCGGCAATGCCTTGCAACTGTAATCATTAAATATATGTAGTACATAATTGCGTTGCTTTTCATTTTTGACAAAGACTCAAGCACATCCGTGGCTGTAATTTTTCTAAAAAAAATTGGGAGTTGCATCGCGGATAATTATAACTGTTAAAAGAACTACTTCTAAGGGCGTCGATGTTGCTGCCAAGAAATGCCTATTCAGAGCATTCAAATCTCTAAGATCTTCTGAAATTTGATTATGCGTGGCTTTAGCGATATTTAGTTTTTTAATTTCGTTCCATAAAGATCCTTTATCGTTTGGCAACGATGTGCGAAATAAGCTAACTTTTCTCTTAATGGCCTTCTTCGTTTGGTTTTTTAGTAATTGAAAGTGCGAAACCTTCTGCAGGTGCAAAAATAATATTATTTGTTTGCAAGAATGATATACTGCATACTAAAATATATTCGCTCCGCCGTTTTTTATTACAATTAAGATTATCGGTTTATTTTGTAATTTCAATAAATCCCGCAATAAATCAATTTTTTATTCCATTCTACGAATTGCAAAAATAACAATACGTACTGTTTACAAATCCGATTACAATGTACAACACGCCTAAATGCCTAAAGCAACAGGTTTTTCTATCAAAGGTTAATGGGAGTTAGGAGCGGCGTGTCCTTTTTTAAAACAGTATATCTAGATATAAAATAACAAAGATTAATTACATTTACCCAATAGCCACGTGTTCACGTACTTAACGATTAACGATATTATGACCAATTTAACTTTTGTAATTGAGAAAGTTCGTAGTAATGAATAATAATTTACAACAGCTGCCTATGAATAAACAAATGTAAATTGTTTAAATTATTATAATTATATTAATATATTGTATCAATAGAAATAACTTACTGTATTACCAATAAAATAAACTTTTTTCCATTATACGCATTGGTTTCGTAATCAGCTAACCAATTCGGAATAAAATATTTATACATATATGGCTTATACATATGTACCCTTGTTGATATACTTTTTATAGCTAGTCAACCTACACTTATGATGCCAACTGGGAAAAATGCGTTCTATATAATTATGAATGAATACTTGGTTACACGGGCTATACCAACCAAATTATATGTGATTAGCCTGATGCATGTTGAACATTATCGAAGATAAACATATATGAAATTATTTAAAAAGAAGAGAAAATGGATTGTTTTTTGTGTAAACAAAGAAATGTGAAGTTATATATTTCTAAGAACGTTATGTATGTAAATATTTTAGTAATGTTTAGTAAATTTAGGAGTTATATTAGTTTGGAAGTGAATGAAAATGATAACTGAAAATATTTTGAAATCATTATGAGTTCGTTTTTGGCCATCTAAAATAACAATAGCGTCCGTTTTAAAATTCCTATAAAAAACGATAATTTAGTGATAAACCATTAATGAATATACCTTACCTTGAATTGTGTAAGTATACTGATGGAAAAGAATCTTTAAACAAAAGAAATTGTTCTTTTTACGCATATTTCTTTGTTTCAAGGCAATATTTTTTACACTCAGAAAAAACACGCATTTTTAATGCAAGAATTTTTTTCTCTTCGATTACTCCTTTAACTTAAAGTATAATTGCTTCCTTTGCGAGAATATATCATTAATATAGATTTCAAACAAAACCCAAACGAACATTTATTTTCTTATATATAAAGAAACATCAGAGTTTTGGATAGAGTAATTCTTTTTGCCGCATTTAATATTTAACTGCAAGAAATGTTCATTGTTTAAATCTAAAGGACACGTCTATTTATTTTGTTTTTTTACGTAACGTTTCTAAAGTTAGAATTAATAATTTGTAACTGAAACATTACAGCGAAGTATAGGATCTTTATTTCCATTTAGAAAAAAGGAAATTGGACGATGCAGCATTAAGAGAACTGAAAGTTTCGAAAATGATTGGATTTATCTACAAACAACATTGTAACTCTAGTTTCTGAAATTTCTTTCGGTTCGTATTCTTATTTGTTTATGTGAGGTAAAATAACTAAAATTACACTTTAGAGTAGCTCATGAACAGCTTTGGCCTTAAGTGATAATCAGTACCAGTTTTGCGATGCCTACGAACGTTTTGAAGAAAGTACTGCGAGGATCTTTTGCAAGGAAAGACATTTTATCGCATTACGATAGGCACAGTACCCTCAATCAAACAAGGAAAACCGATTTAGTGGATAGTTGAAAAAACTCTTTCCAAAACGAATTCGTTAAGCATCCAAGGAACAAACACGTGAATTTCGTCTTAACGTGTCTTAACAATTGCCATAGAATCTGTTATTGTACGCCTGTAGATTAAAACGCAATTACTCAACATGTTTTATTAGAATTACACGAAGTGGCGAATTGGCCATTGTTTAATCGCGTTGGTGATCGTTTTATTTCTACAGGTGCTTTTGATGAACTTTACTATTTATATTGGACTACAAATGGAAACTACGAATGTTGATGTAGCATGATGCAGGGACGCAACTGTGGTCGATATTCTATGCTCTTCGTTGGCATTTTACACCACTTACAACACTACAACGTGAAACTTCAGTGAGAATTTCAACGAAGATGACCCGAACGATTATTCATTGATGGAACTTCACTTTGATAGCTAAATTTATACTGAGTCTTATTGTATTTAGTTATTTAAATGCGAATAATGTAGTAAGCGAAATTTGGCACCTATAATCTGCAGATGATTGTTTTTGGGTATATTTAATGTGCCATTATTTTTTTGGTAATAGCAATTTGCATAATATGAACCTATGGGTATATCTATACCTTGCTTGATTAGATATATAGGTCTTTCCTTCCTACATTGTTTCAAATAAAGTGGTCATTTAAATACAATTGTTTAATATAAATTTATAGCTTCAGGAAATATGATAAATCTTCATAATGAAAGAAAAAAAAAAACAAATCAAAGTTTTTATAAAGCATTTGTTGTAAACTTGATGTTTGTTTACAGGAGAAGACATTATGAATATTATGTCTACTAGGAGACTTGTTTTACCATTTAATTTTTTAGTTGGTTTTATAGATGTTGAACACGATACACGATATGAACGATGTATTTCCTGCACTCCTTACATATGTTATCTCATTTATGTGCATACCAATCCTAAAAATTTTGGCGGCTGGAAGCGCTGTTCAATTTTCTTTGTTTGGATTGAATATAGGTATATACAACCTGGGATGCGAAAAAGGACCTAAAGAATATCGGTTTTCACTTATGTTGTAGAAAAAAACACGCACTTTTTAATTATGCTATCCTTAAACATTTATTATAATTAATAAATAAATTTATAACTTCAACAATTATGTGCTTATCAATTACACCGACGAACAAGCACAATATTCAAAGCATTCCGCTTAATAACGCTTATCAACTATGTACATGTCTCATTTTTTAATACACATGTATATAAGAAACTGTAAACATAGACACCGGATGAACAACCTCAAAAGTCATTGACGAATAATGACTTTAGCAAACAATTTATGTAGCAACCTAAGACAGAACAAAGAGATAAGCAATTGGATACGTTATCTTAACATGCGTTGCAACTTTATTTTCCTTGCATCCACTCCGGTTTGTTAAGAGGATATCGCTTTAGCCTTTTATAAACAACCATTAGGTGCTATTGAGATTTGACCTTACCATTTTCGTAAAATTTAACATTTGTTATTCTTAGAGTGGTCACAGCACAGAAATCGGACGAGTAGTTTATTCACAGGAAGCATTTAAAATAGAAATTTTGTAAAAAAATACCAATTTCATGTAAAGGTTTTCATTGAATAACTTTTTACGATTTTAGTAAACACTTAACGTCTCGAATCGCTTCGTACAACTTTTGGTATTGAAGCACCATCGAAAAAGACTGTTTACAACTAGTTTGCAGAATTTTGTGGTGATCGTGCTTCCGTCAGTGACGAATTTTGTGAAGGTCGACCAAAATCGCTTGTTATTCCGAAAAATAGTTATGATGGGATCAACATGTGACTTAGTCTGAGATAAGAGACATTCTCAAGCAAACTGAAGACTTCAGTACTTTCGGTTTTGCGTGAAAAAGATGGATTCCGCATAATTTGACACAAGCACAAAAAGGGGTCGCAACAACTAGTGTAAAGAAATGCCCAACAAAATTAACAGAGAAATTTCAACATCCATATAGAATACTGTAATAGGTAACAGAAGCTGGTTCACAAAGCACTTCCAAAAATGATTGTTTGTTCCTCTCATTGTGCTAGACATATTGCAAACATTGTTACTTTGGAGCAACGAAGAACATTTAATACTGAATGGTATACAACAATTTGTTTGCCGGAAGTCATCGACAAAATCAGGAGAATCAACAGCGTCGCATCATTCCTTATTTTAACAAAGCCAGCTCTCACACAGAACATCGTATTAATGACCATATTCACCTGATTTATCGCCTAACGATATCTCTTTTCGAATATCAAACAAAAATGCATAGACATCGATTTTTATCACCTCAAGAAGTGTTTGCAGTCTTCAAAAACAATATTTTGGAGGTACTACTCTCAAAGTGGAAAAGAATTTTTCGAGAATTGGTTCAGACACATGCAAAGTATTTTTTAAAATGATTTGTACCAAAAACATTTTTCCCATCATTGTTTTTGTAAAAACTTTTTTCTACGTAAATTAGAATTTGGTTAAAATGTGTATTTACTAACCGCCGGGTGAGACGTTCATAAAAGCAAACAAATCGCAGTTGCGGAACAGGAATATCCTATTTTATCATGGACGACTAAATGACCTCCACAGGTGATGCTTATCTATTTAAAGTGCTAAAAATGTTATTGGTACATATCATTCTGTATCCACTTGTTCTATAAAGCTACTAGTTTTGAAACACGAAGATATCCAGCCAGAATGGGTCCATTCTTTTATTGGTTTCTAGGTTACAGATATTCTGCGTTTTCGAATATAAAAATTGCTTAATATGACGAATTTTATTAATGATGACGGTCTTCAACGTTGTTCTCCTTGAATTTGCGGAAAGCCCGAATGTATGGACATTGCACAAGAGTGAGTTTAGAAATTATCTAATATTATAAATTAAGACATGTAAATTGAAATGAAATGAAATTAATTAATGAAAATTAAAAAAAAAATGAATCCAAAAAGGTTTACTTTTTATTAAAAGTTTGCAGGTCATAAACGGTTAACTGCAAGTAATCGTCATTATGCGAGAAATATTGGGCACCCTGATAGTAGTAATGTACCCTTTCTTTCTAATTTTAGCCTTGCGCGTTACACTCTTTTAGGAAAATTTTAGTTGAATATGATTTGTATTAATTATATTAATGAATATAAAGATCTCCAAGGATAATCATTAAGAAAGATGAAGATAAGAGAAAAAAGATAATTGTAAATTGTAAATACTTGCTGAAGATAACTGAAACTCTATTATGAAATTTGAAACATCAAGCAAACCAGAATAGAGTTAAAAACGAAGTATTTAAAGCCTTTTTTCACAAAAAAAGGTCAATATAACTGCAGAACGATGAAAAATAGAAGGAAGGCATAATTGTGAAAGTTGTAACATATTTTTTTTTAGAATACGTGATTAACGTCTACACGGGGTGTAACCTTTAAGGGTCTCTTCTGTGTCTCATCTTCTTGCAAAGATACGAAGAAATATCATATTCTTAATTATATCTAATAGATCAAAATGTTCAAAAATAATTTATCCTTGTGGATCTAACGAGTACATCCGTGCTACTTCTCACTATATGTTGAAAGATTTTCAGGCCTGGTTTTTATTTACGACTATAATATTAATTTACATTCAAAAAATGATGTAATTAAATTATAAATCACCGATACATAATCAGATGTCATCATCTAAATACACTAACCTATTCCCATATGCTGGGTAAAAGAGCGACTATGCATACAGATTATAGATAATTTACCAAGAATCTTTGAACATTCTACTAACTTTGCACTATCAGACCAAAACTTCCGTTCTTTCTCATCTATTCGTTCAAGCATTTTTTAATGTTTCATTAACGTCAACAAACGTGTAACATATATTGTAAGAACTTCAAGGGCTACCTTTCTTCAATTAATTACAGTATTTGCACTCTGTGTATTTACCTTTGTAAAGGTATTGAAAATAAATGTTACAAAAGCAAGCTGTGATACATTTTAATATTTACATCATATTAAACAAAGAATATTTCTTTTTAATCTGACATGTACCGAGAATACTTCGCTTTTAGGACAGGCGTCCGCTAGTCACTAAATTATAAAATGATATGAGAAATCTCTTTATTTTTGCATCTACAACAGCCTCACTGAAGTTATTGATAGGTGCTGTCAAATTGATTTATAGATTTTTCTAAAGCTTTCGACTTGATTGACTACGAAATTCTGCTTCATAAATTAGATGACTTTAGATTCGTCCCTAAATCTAATATGATCCTACTTATCTCATGTCAGTGACCGTGCCACGTAATTTACAATATTTTTCCGGTAAGTATATTTTAAGATCTTCTGTACCACAGAGCTCTAACGTAGGTCCACTCCTGTTTGTCCTCTTCGTTAATGATCTATTTCTACAAGTATATTGTCCTATTCTTGCGCAAGCAAATGACAAAAATTTAATCCGAAATTTCTAATACTAGCGATGTTCACAAACTTCAACGCAATTTGAACATATTAGTAGGGTGGTGTAAAATATCTGAACTGGAGTTAGATGGTGGTAAATGCTGCGTAGTCACCTATGCTCGTTTCAATTTACAATGCTCCCGATCTTACTATGTTGATCCGAATTTCGGGATCTTGGAATACTAGTTGAGTCAACTATTACCTTCAAGTCTCATTTATCTGGAATGTGTGCTGAAGCCTGCAAGCTGTTGGGTTTTATAATGCATATTTCCATATATTTCAAGGACACACTACTCAAGTTAGTATACCATTAGTAAGTTTGAATATACTCTTTTGATTTGATATCGCCTGATTATCTTAGCAATTAAACATATCCAGCGTATATTTCTGAAATTTATTTCCTGTAAAAATAATGGTGTCTATACCGAAGATCACAGGAGATGATGTTTGTCCTGAGCAGGCAAAGAGAAGAAGTTTTTACACAAACTAATGACAAACAATATTGATTGCTCCTTTTTATTTGAGGGCATCTTTTTTCTTGTCCCGGCGAATTAACTCATTTTACATTTTTGGTTCCATTTGCAAAAGCAAACGCTCTTCCAATCTAAATAGAAAAAAAAAATAGAAAAAATGCATATACTTCTCTCTTATTTAACATACATACTGCGTCATACATAAACACTTGCTTGCATTCGCACATGCTCCTACTTATCTGTAGACATTTATGATTCACACAGTTACTCATACAAATACGCATGCAGTGGCACGCATTCACAATCGCCTATTCTTATAGGCATGTTTACATACACGCATTATACACACACATATAGACACATATAAATTATTATCCTGTTATTGGACCGTTCTCGGTCTGCTAGGTAATAAAGAGTGATATTGTTAGATATAACTGTGAATGTGGCCAAATTCATTTTAAGGACACCTGTATATTGGAAAACAGTATATGGTTGCAGAAGAAATTAAAAAGCAAAATACTTTTATTTAGAACACTTTTCGCATTTCTAGAAAAAGAAGAAACGTCTAAGATTACTCTTAAACGCAACACTTTGTATATGTGTTAATCACGTATTTTAATTATATAAAAATATATAATATAGTAATTTCCACTAATTGTGAATTCTTGGGCGATTTTCAGTCACGTAGGATTTTTTCTGCTGATTATTTTCGCTGCAACTAAAGCGATGAAAGTACTGATTTTTTTAAATTTAAAAGAGTTGCCGTTCATAAATAAAATAAATAATACTCTTTTATTTCATTGTAACGTGTGTGTACATATGTACGGTCACTAATTTAAAACAAGCAAAAAAAAGGACTTTAGAAGCCCAATTTAATGCCTATTGTTTAAAGCTGATACAGCAAAAATTAATTTTCGAAAATACCTTTTCGCACTCAAAAAAATTTCTTCTTAAATTATCACGATTTTAACAAGCTTTATTATTATTGTATCACAGTTTAATATATCTGATACATGCTAAAAGGTGTGGCTGACCCTAAGTAACGAAAGGTACAATAAATTTTATTATAAAGTCTTATATTTCTCATGGCTAGTATTATCTATTTTTTTTTGAATGCGAGAAAGAACTTTTATGTAGCTCAACATAAAGCAAAGGTTTAATACTGTTTATTACGATAAATATTTATTGTTTTTTTTTTAATTTTTTATTTTATTTATTTGCCAATGTTGAATTAACCCAGTGAAACCCAAAACCGGTCTCTTTTTTCGATTAATTAAATTCAGAAAAATCTCTTCGCTACACTCTACACAACATTTTGCATAATTTATATACATGCCAGGGATTCTCAGAAGATCCACCCAAAACAAATATGTTGTTTCGGAATAGCAAAAGTGAATTAACCTTCTTTCTGTAGATTAAGATCAATTAAGATAATTGTGTATGTAGCCTTAGCTTGAAGAATAATATTTTTGGTGAAGGCTAATTTTATTGTAACGGTTTGATGCGTACACTTATTGGAGTAGATGTGTTATGTACATATGTGACAAAATTGTTAAAAAAACATTTTTTTTCGTACCAAAATTTCATACTTATTCCGAAAAGGGGAAAGTGTAAAATTGGCTTGTAGTTCTTATATGTAAAGCAAGGAATGGTAAAGAGGTCGTACAACTTTAAAACAAAAATCGAATTTTGGAATTCAGAGAAATAAGTAAAAAATTGTACGAACTTTTATAGGTGACTGTGCTGTGAATATGTGATTGAAAACATTAAAGGAAAAGAATAAAGGTATTATTTGTGTAGAAGAACATTTATTTATTGATAATAATCGTACTGCTTGTCGAACCCAAGAAAACATCGTGGAAACCAGCAAATATGATACCAAACTCCCTCAGCGTGTTTGTGACTACTGAATGAAACGTGTCACTATGTGACTTAGAATGACAATATGAGTGTTGCCAATAGGCAGCCACACAAAAGATGTCATGTACAGCATCCCCTGTAACTATCAATTACATATGTTAAAAAATTTGTAAAAGCCTAAATGCTGTTATTTTCTTTGTTGACACGCAAATTTTCTTTTTCGAGTACTTTTCCACTCTCCATCAGGGCGACTAGTTTTAACATTTTTATGACATTGAATATTATAAAAGACATAATAAATCTCAATAATCGTACATGTCTAACAATAGAAAATATTGGAACGGAACGACTTCTGTACACATGTATAATTATTCAAATGTATTATGCTTTGTGTTTCATTACATTATCAATGCAATTAATATTTAAAATATTGTCATCTTGATGAAGAGTGAAAAGGCACTTGAAACATGTTGGTGCTTTAAATAAAAAGATAACAGCATTTAGACATTTAATTTGTGGAGTCAATTGAGGGAGTTACTTTTTAATAATTACGTAGTATTCAACTACTTCTTAAAAGAACTCGCAACTCCCTATACTTCATAAAACCCTTCAAAAATCAAAGATAAGTTAAAAAAAATACTTACCTTGCTGGTAAGTAGCAATGGGTGATGGCAGGAGGGTACGGACAATGATTCGATTTCCTCATATATTTCCATTGCATAGTGGAACGTACACAATGCACAAGTAAAATACACGAGAGAACCGAATCTCTGTCTGCGCCCTCCCTTTTACGTCGTCAACCACTGCTGGTGCTGCTGGTATTTTAATTGTGAAAATTCTCTACTAACAGTTGACCACACTTGTAAGCCATAGTCGTTTAAGTAGAAAACTTGTCCTATATTACAATAGGTCGAAGTATGTTAAGATGCGTAATGTAGAGATACACTTGTATCCGAAGCAAACCGATTTTATACTTTAAGTTCATTGTCTACATTGAACGCAAACCTGTATATTCAATAATAATAACTCCTGGGCCGTCACCACACTAAAAAGAGGAACTATGGGTTTAAGTCATTTACACATAAAAAGTCTTTCGAAGTTATGACAAGGTAAAAAGGCTTATGTACTCCATAGAGAACCTAGTTATTGTTCCACGGCCACTGGCTAATGTTTCCAAGCAATCGCGATGGAATTGCATAGGTCTGCATTGAGTTTTCTTTAGGCTGGATATGGAATTCAAATTCTAAGCCAGGAAACCATGCTCAAAATTCAATTTACAGTGTAACAACAAGTTGGCTAGTTGCAATCTTTGTTACCTGAGGTCGTGGGTGTTCACTCACGACATCGGTTGCACACTAATAGATATGTGGGTATTTAATCAATAGCAATAGTAATAACAGAACTAACAGGTAAGAATTTAAACAAAAATTATACATGGTGTAACACCAATAATAATACTTAAGGCATTTTTCTGGTGTAAAGATATTTATATACAAAGATTAAAAATTAATGTATATCGTAAGCAACTAAAATATTCATGTTTGTCATTTTACATTATCGGTAAATAGTGTAGCAGGTAGTAGAAAGTCAGAAGAATTTAGTCGATTGAATTTGTCGTATTCATCTTCCTTTAGCGTTTAACAACAAACTCTTGTAACTTACGAAATAAAAGAAATTGTAAAAGTTGCACTCAATCGATTGTAAATCAACACGATCGCACGGCTTATACGCCTATGTATGCTTTCAAACCTTTACATTTAGACTCTGGCAACGAGGCACGATAAAATCTAAGAGCAATAGCGCTAGGGTTTACCGTTCCGATCCGCAAATATTTCACTGTGCTAGCGATTGGTCGTTCCTGCCGGTTGCCTCGGCTTTCGATAAATTTCACGCATGCGTGCTGCCTTAATACCATCTAGTCAAACTACATTTTACCGACAAACTTGACGACGAGACGTATCGCACCGAATTACGTAAGGTTAAATGCCTCGCCTATCTGTAGAAAGTGCTTTCATCGAGGAGTTTATCAACGTTTATCGAAATAACGAATGCTTATGGCAAACCAAAAATAAAGATTACCATAATCACGAAGTTCGCGATGCAAGCTACGAGCAATTACGTCTGGTTATATTTAAACATTTCGGGGAGAGGCTGGCAAAGAAAGAATACGTTCTGAAAAAGATACGAAACTTACGTACGGCATATAAGAAAGAATTGAGGAAGGTAAACCGTTCGAAACAACACTGCAATGGCATAGCAATACACGTGCCAAAATTGTGGTATTACACTCAACTCCGATTTCTAGATGATGAGGATGCTATGAAGGGTTCAACTATTTCCGCATCCCAAGATAGTTCCGATACTGAGAGAATTAAACAAGAATTTCAAGATATAAATGAAAACGACGACATCTCGGTAAGTATTGATATATTTTAAAGTATTTTGATCAATAAGAATATATTTGTCGAAGGATAACGTCGACGACAATCCAATGCTACTTGAGTTAGAAGAAAATCAAGTAACCAACAGACCTGGTTCATCTACCAGCAACTTCTCAAATATCGACCCAATTTCCATTGGAGAGGATGGTATGCTAAGAAAAAGAATTCGGAAAACGAAGTATAACGGGATACCTCTGAATGAAGAGTCACAGCGCAGATATGAACAAATAAGCAAATCTGATGATGAATTTGATATTGCCGGTAAAGATTACGCGGTGAAGTTGAGAAGTTTAGAAACAGATCAAAGATATATTGTCGAGAAAATATTAGCAGACAGCATTTTTCAAGCCAGGTTTAGGAAATTGAAACCTAACACTATTATTTGGACACCCACTGATTAAATTGCATACCTAATGATTGATGTACGTGTTATTGAATGTTGTAAATTCTAAAACATTTCAAAAGAATATAAAGATTTAGATGTGTGTTTGTATCGTGTAAAAATAAAGATATCATCGAATTATATTGTTCTTGATATTGGAATTAACATATTTTGAACACTTTGCATTTCTTGCCAAGTAGATTTCCATTTGGAATATTGCAGTCTACTTCTTAATCAGCTCAAGGAAACAGGTGCAAAAAACGTACGACAATATTCAAAATGGAAACATACTAAACGCAAAGATCAGATATTCCATCCTAATTTCTAAGTCAACAGCAGCCACTTTTATAGAGGCTATTTTTTTACGATTGCCATTTGTTTTATGGGACAGCATTTAAACAATTTGCTAATAAAAGTGTCTAATTCGCGATAATTAAAGTTTGGAAAAGCTTTTATGAGGTCATTTACTTATCTTCATATTTATTCATTAACATGAATCAGTCGGAATTTGAAATAGTGTCATAGTAAAGATTGTCCTTTAACCTTCTATAAATTCTTTTCAATGAAAATTTAAACATTAATAAATGTTGGGTAATTATCGGAACGCATTTTCTGAAATTAGCATCATTATTATTAAATAGATGTAATATATAAAAAATTGGTTTTAATGTAGAAAGTATTACAAGCAATTACATTTAGTCATCATGTTATAAAAGAATAGCAAGCTGTTCGATATATGGACTGATGTAACCCGAAGACATTTTCCAAGTTCACTTTTGTTTATTTACCACTAATCCAGATCATTGTGAGCATGGATAAATACCAGCGACATAGCGTTAAGAATAATATAATTGATATTGACCTCCTTATTGGTTCCACTTGTCTGTAGTATGTAACTTGTGTTGCTGCCTTGTGATATGCTTGGAATAAATAATTACGCCTCTAGAGAGACTTACATGAATAGACAACGAATGAAGTGCGAAAATAAGTTAAAGCGGTTCTTGTTTTATTTGGGATTTCGTTTAAAATTGGTGATTTTTTTTACGTATGTCGATTATTGTTTTCCCTTTTAATTAAATAAAATCATTTGATTACACGTTTCATTACGAGTATAACTTTCGACACATCATTTAACTTGAGAAGTACATATTTTCATGCATTCCAAACTATCTATGTACCGACATGTAAATACAGTAAGTACACCTACTCCTTTAGATTTACGACGTCATTTTCAAGAAGGGTAATTATGACAGAACTGAGTACTTATTTACCGTTAACCTCGTCCTAAATTATAAATTCTCAAGAAGTTTCCTTTTATGTTACTAAGCGTTTAAAAAATCGTGCCAGATTCTAAGATAAGACAGCAAAGGTGTAGAAGGAAACAAAAATAAATGTGTTTGCATATGTGAAACGAGTTTTTGGACAACCAAATAAATGAGTTAAGTCTAGTCTCTGTTGTATAGAGCATGATATTATATATGTTGAATAAAATGGGTTTCGGTTACTCCTATCGTCTGCAGCATTGGAAGTTTTACTCGTTTAAAATTGCCAAATACCTTTCCGCAGAGCAACAATTTACAAATTTGCTGGGACGCTTATCAGTTATTTGTTAAATCAATTAGGTACGTTTTTGTTTAGGAAGTATCAATTTAGAATAAACAATTAGCAACCATGTACGTTAAAAAATGTTCTTATCTGTATAAAGAACATCACAAGCGATATATCATAAGTATACGGTAAAAAGCTGCTTTAGAGTAAATAGTAACTGATTCACTAGATGAGTATCTATTCGCTAGAAATACAGATTGTTTACAGAGGTATACAAAAAGGTGTGATCTTATTTCTTTTAGGATAAACCCCAGTGTAAGTGAGATATGGAATTAAACAACACTGAAAAGCTATTCTTGTTAAAATTACACAAATGTTGTAATATTGTTGATCTACATGTTATGTGTTATGTAGTTAATACAACAAAATATTAAAGTGAAAATTGCAGTGTTCTTATGATATACATTTTAATAATACATCGCATTAACTTTTCTCGTAACGAGTCTATAAGAAAAACGAAACGTACAATATTCGGCTGACAATAGTCGTTTCACTGAACGCGTCAATATAATAATAGTTCATGCCTTTACAACACTAAACAGCTTTCACCAATCTCAGTGGACACGCTCCTTCACCCTTGAAACGTCTTAAGATGAAGACCTTCATCATTCACCAAATTTGTAGCAGGAAGAACTACGAAAAACCTTACATTGAGAGTTGTAACTGTAATATTTGTATTGTATTTTTGTTATTGTTTAATACATTTTACAATGCTATTATATTTTATTTCTTATTGCAATATCTACAATGTACTCTCTATTATTATATTTTTTTTATCTGTTCCCGCATCTTCAGCCCCATCCCCTTTTCTTTAGTTGTTTCGTGTCCCTTTAAAAATGCGTTTACATCTGCCACTTTTTGAGTAATATTTATTTCTAACATTTACTAAAACTACTGATACTTGTATATCGTACTTTGACATTTATGGCGGCACTTGTACACTCAACTTTTATTCTAATGTTTGGCATAATTGTTTGGGCGAAGTTTAAAAATTGGTAATTTAATATTGTTAACCCGTATTTCATGTCCTATTTATTACAATGAATTACTGAAAAAGAGTGGTTAGAAGCAGATACTGGTGAAATAATTAGTTTTTATTACTCGAAGGCATCATCTAGAGATATTTATGTCTACATCTGTTTTACTCCCACTTATCTCTTGTTTTATGTTCTCTCTGATTAAGCAGATCAGATAGCCTTTAAATTAAATTAAAAAACAAGTAAACAATTTTTAGAAAAAATATAAATCTAGAAAATATTATTATTTGTTTTTGCATCTGTTT
Organism: Oryctes borbonicus; assembly: GCA_902654985.2. Taxonomy (NCBI): domain Eukaryota; kingdom Metazoa; phylum Arthropoda; class Insecta; order Coleoptera; family Scarabaeidae; genus Oryctes; species Oryctes borbonicus. Next base: position 3,909,967 of record LR736879.1, on the reverse strand, counting down.
AATTTACGGAATAATGTAGTAAACATTGCGTAAAACAGATTATAAATTCGGAATTTTTGACTTTGTTGTGATAAGAACAAGAAAGATTAAATAGAAACTTCCTATGTAAAGTTTAATTTATTTGTTATGTACGATTTGTAAAGAAACCGGACCAACTTTGCAAATTAATTTTTCGAAATATAACTTACAAACTGAGTTAGGTATTCTACTCTTAACAAGGGAAACATTTCTTTAGCGGCTCAAATGGCCGATTTTGGGCTACACTCCCCTCCAAGGATTTTATATTTTCACGATTTTTATATTTTTGTAAACATCTCGGAAACTACAAAAGATATGATTTTTCTTCTAGAAGATAATTTTAAGCAAATTACATACTCTCAAGGATGATGCAAATTATTTTCGTAAAATACATGAGGCATCCACAGACCCCCATTTTTCTTATAACCTCCTTTTTTTATCCAAAATAATGCTGTATAACAAATTTGAGTCGTTCAAAAAGGGTATTAAAAAATAATAATAAGGCTTCACTAGTCATTGATTGATGTACATAGAAAAATTCTAAATAAATATAAAATAATTGAAATTACTAGTATCGGTACGAAGGTGGATTTAATCTAAAAATACGCATATAATAAGTTCAGATAACTATTTTTAAAAAGGAAGAAACAATTACTAGATTAGATAAATAAGTTTGTTGTTATAATTTGGCTAGATGCTTGACCAAAATTTGCTTTATTGTTAATTATTTAAATCTATAATAGCAACTATTTGTAGATCTACATTCCGTGAAACTTTTCCATGCAAATTCCTATTAATTGGTTCTCCCGCTATTATTACTAGCTTTGGCGTATTTGATGTAATTATTTTTTATTTGTTTTTGCATATTGAAAAGCAAACCTAAATCGCCGACTGATATACAAGCGATAAGATAATAAAATAATTGCTGTACATCTAAAACGTGATTTAGTATATAAAACTTGATTATTGGCTTGATTACTTTAGTCATTCCTGGCTGATTCATTTCAGAACGATCGTGCATGCCACGATTTTCCTTTTCCGATAAGAAAGGAAGGAAAGCAATCGGTTTGTTTTGTCGGTGAAGGTTAATACTGCAAATATATACACATCCTTTTATGTACTTTATGATAATAATAAGTAATCAGCAGTAAAGAATTAGATAAAATACATTACGTATGCACTGCAGTATACGTTTGTATATTGCACATTGAACTATGATCTGTCTCAAAAGATAAACCAGTAAACAATGAAAGAATTAAATTTTAAATTATGCCAAGCGTAAGGACATACCTAGATATGTACAATTTATGATAAAAGTAACCAACGACCATTTTTTCAATAGATATGCATTCAATACAGCATTGACCCGCATAGATTTATGATTCTTTGGAATTCGTATCGCGTATATACAAATTTGCAACGTTTTATCGACTTTTTTGTTCTGAAGTATATATCTTAAAAAAAATTGCAGACATTTTACGAGTTTTAAAGGGAAAGCAATGAACCAGGACAAATAATTTTAAATTTTGTATGGTTGTTTGTTTATTGCTTCCACACACTGGCATTTTATCAGTTTCTGTAAACAAGCAAAATTGTTCTTGAAATAAATCTTAAATTATCATTACAATAATGATAGCAAGGACTATGGCGTAGTATGGCAAATAAGTGCGGTACGGAGATTGACGATACTTCTGTGTTGTTTATAAAAATCTGGTTCCCTAAATAAATGGAACTCTTGTAAACTTTTTTACTTTTGGTTAAAAAGATCACTCAATAATTTTACTTACTTTTGGGATATTCATACGGTGGTCAAACTTGGGATAAAACATACAGGACGTTATAAAAATTAGAATATGTGAAATTTCTTTTTAAGCAAAGTATTCGTATTGCTAATTTGTATTTGTGATGCTATTAAAAAGGCTTGATCCTAATCTGATAAAAAGTTTAATTACTGAGCTTAAAGGAAAACTAAGGAAATCAAATATTTAAGTTACATTTTCTATAAAGAATAAAATTAGAAAGATAAAAAAATATATACAATACAAAAAAATTACAAGAGTGGGGCACCCCGTACGGGAACACACTACATAGAAATGGTTCAATCACAGAGCTCATTGCTAGGGAACGTACTATTAAAACTGACTGTAGGTCCACTTCAGCGGAGCTTATATATACATTTTCAGACAGTCCGGAAACACTAAAAGCTCTCAAAACCTCTTCGTATTAATCTGGCCTAATTTTTTTTCGGACAATTTAGGTGGTTCAGTATGTTATAATTTTTCTTTTTTATCTCGATATCCAGATGACTGAAGAGTAGTGCTATTTCTTGAACGGGAGATAAAATGAAAACATGCTCCTTTCTCAAGCTGGAACATGTGGTTAGTTAAGTTTCTTAAGGATTAATAAAATTCCAATTACCTATCTCTTGTTCTTTTACATTTAGTATTTGTTTTGTCTCGCAGCGACAACAAAAGCTTCCATTTCTTAGTTAATCAAGGAATATTTATCCAATTATTTTGCAAACTAAAAGGGGTTCTAACTGTGTTAGTGATAATGTGCGCGACAACTGCTAATCCATCAAACGAGATCAAATGAAATCAAATCAACTGTATCTTAATCTCTGTTAATAAGTATCGCTTCTGTTTGTTGTTAAATATTGTCGCATCAATGGCATTTTTCCAAAATGTCGTGGTTTTTGAGTCCTTACCTTCTGCGGAAGATAATTTGCCTATAATTAATACTACATATACTTGAAGGAATTTTTACGAAGAAGTTTACAGAATATGTAATTAATATAATTTGGATTCCGTCGGTAAATGATGAAAATCTGTAATTTTCTTGATGTTTTCCCACGTAATTAATCAAAATAAATTAATTACACAGGAAAATACCAAGGAAATTTCAGATCATAATATGTATTTAATTTGTTCATTTAAAGTATCTTATATTCCTCTAAGGTAAAGTATGCCCCTTAGTTAATGTAATTTCACCTATTTGTGAGCATACTACATATATTACTGATGTACTAATTTAATAATAAAGAAACCTTCTGCATGTATTATGTATCTAAGTAACAACCAAAAAAAAAGACGCTATATTTCTTTCATCCTAGATTAATGAATAAATAAATGATGGTGCTAAGTCGTGTAGCTATTTCAAGGATCGTATGTATTTTACAGTTGCGTTCGTATGTAAACAAACGAATAGTAATAGTAATAATAGTTATTTATAAATCAAGCAAGGAAGCAATAAAATGGAAGTGTTCTTACATTTGCAATGAGTCAACAATTACGTTTAGATTTTGACCACCTGCGCGGATAGCAAAAATTGTGTAAAAATCAGTTGTCTTTCTTCACGATTATTAGAAGATGAATAATGTTAATAAGTACGACAAATAGTTATCCTACAATGAAATGTATATTTAATTTTGTTAAATGACTAACTTTGTAAATATGCTCTGCCGTGGAATGCGTTTAGAAAAACTAACGGATGGTTATACTAGTATTTGGTTAAAGCAATGATGTAAACTGCAATCACCAATAATTTTGACTTTTTTTACGAAAATATCGCGTCTTCGACTGAAAACATTAATTAGCCAGTTAATTACAGAACAGGTGTTTCAATTAACTGTATACTAAAAATATATCTTGGGAAGAGACACAACAATGTTTGCCAAATCATCATCGTTCGGGATATAAAAACTTCTCTATCAAGTTGGAGCTAAGTGGTACGTAATGATGTTAAATGACTCGTTACGATATTGTACGACTTTTTAGAGGGATTTTCGAAGCTCAGCAAAAGTTCTGCATACACCTGATATAGACCAAACCTTTACAAATGTTATTATATGATTTGCAATTTAAAATGTGAGATGGATTCAAATTCTTTGGTTGACGTTTACTACGTTAAAGTTTATTTGATGTTAACGTATGCACACCGAACGAAAAAGGTCGGTAAATACAATAAAAAAGTACGTTAATGTAACAATTTTTTTCATCAAAATTGGTCTAACAGACGAGTTTACCATTGTAATAAATGGTTGTTTGTTATATCGATGAACACATATGTTCATATGTTTTCGTTAACCGGAATTATTTAGATTTTAATTTGTTTTTCTTTGAGAATGCCGGTTTGTTTGAATTAATTGAAACAGTAGCTAATTATGTCGTTACGTTTCGGAATTTAATGATTCCTTTATCAAACCTTTTTTGCTACAATTATTATAAAATTATTAATTTTATTTTTTGTTCTTAATTAATCAAATTACTTAAAATGAGTTTTCGTTAAAGGTACGTTCTATTAGACATCATCTGGTGCGCTTTGTCGTTATTTTGTTAAAATTAGTAAATTCTTACAATATTTGCTTTTAATTATTTTTACTTTTTTGTGCTTTTGTAAACTTCAAGCTATTTCTATCCTTATTTCAGGTATATGCAGGTGCATATTAATACATTTCCCTCTTATTAAATTGTTGTAAATACTGCTAAGATTATTTACATCGTTTTTATCATTGAATTTTTGAAATGTTTATGTGCCACATTTCCTTGAATAACCTTTTATAATAATTGTTTTCTGTGCTAATAGTTTTTGTTTCATCAGAATTGGTGGTTGTTATGAAACTCGATCGATTTCATTAAGTAATTATTGCAAATTATCCATTTCTTTCCAGCAGTAATTCCTCCATATTAAAATAAACAACACCGTCAACGCTTCTCCCCGCCTCTTGTTGGACAGACGAAATATCGTTGTATAAGCTGTAGTAACTTCTGTTTTTACTACATTCTTATTTGGTTAAGTTTATTTTTAATATCAATACGGGGGGATAGGGGGAGGTCGTAACCTTGGCACGGCTGTTACCTTTTTTTTTACCCTGTACACACTTTTGGTGTGTATGTCTACGTTTGAAAAAGACACATGTAGTCAGTTGTTAATACTACGTTTAATTAAACAGCTTGTATTGCTTTAGATCTTCTTTGAAAATGAATCCTACCAAATCGTTTTTTACAATAAAAACAGTGCATCTGTGCTCGTTGAAACTGCTAAATTTTATATTAGTATGACTTGCATATATTCAAAATGCTTGTTCAGAAATATTTTAGATCTAGGTATTTTAATTTTAAATTCATTATCAACGAAAAAATTTTTGCGAGTTGCTGATTCTGTCGAATATTGTATTTTGTTATGAAGCTTATAGTCCTGGTATGGTACTGCTAATAAAGTAACCGAATTCAAAGACTACGGAACTCATATTCATATCTTTTTGGAAATAATGGTAGACGCTATGTATTCCATAAATTAACAGAAGTAGGTTGATGGACTATAAAGGAACAAATGACTTGTCCCGCAATGCCCTTTTTTTAAACGCACTTTTTGTTTAAAAAATACCTTCCTGGATACAGTCAAAATAACGCTTACTTTACTTTTCGGCATAACCCCCTTTCTCGAGTTGAACATTATTACCCAACTAATTGTAAAGAAAATCATATGGCGACAAATCCGAGCTACAAGATGGATATTCAAGCGTTCTCAAGTTCAGGTGCAAATGAAGGAAAAAACTATTGACATAAATTTACCTTGTTTCGCCGCATCATGCTACTTTGTGTCGATGAAGAAATAAAGTGGAGGAGCCTCTCTTTGAAAACGGTCAACATGAAGATAAGAAATGCGTACTTGCTCAACTTTCTGTTCTTCACTTAGCAGTCGTGGGACCCAACGCGTAGAGATTTTTCTAAATCCCCAATCGTTTTTAATCATGTTGTATGTTATCAAATCTTTCTCTAATCGTAAAGTACTGATCTGCGTCAATAATGTTTTCAGGGCTTTTGCTCACTTTCAACTGTCATAGTCATCCTTGAACTGTTTGCATCAAGCATCCACAGGATCCTATGTCAGGGTATTGCTTGCGAACCGTCTTTGAAGTGGTTTGATGCCCTCAGGAGTGAGAAACGCATTGCGCAACTGTTATGGGCTCCTCCTTCTCGTTCATCGTGTTTACTACTAAACTTTACTACTAAAAAAAGAGATGAATCAGAGCAATTTGATTGCTCAGATGCACTGGTTGGCGCTCTTCGAATTTACATTTTCTTACAATTTCTTTTAATTCTTTGCAGATTGATTGTCGTCTGTTATCTGACCTATCTTCTAAGTAATGTTGCAGAGTTCAATTATAGCAATTGCATTTTAGTATCTACAAACATTGCATTAATACATTACTATTTATTTTCACAGGATCTGGGAGAATAGATATCCCATGTTTACTTAATTCACATCCCGTGTTTATTACTTAATATCCACTTTCATATCGTTGTTACTTTTGCCATCTATTGAACCAAAATAAATTTCATTATTATTAATTAAAACGGCTCAGTGGTCAAATAGTAAGAGAGTTTGCATATGACAGATTTATTTCCAGTAGGATATTTTCTTGGTGGGTCGAGGACAATTCCAACATGTTGGAGAACAGTTAACTGGGCTTCGCCCTTTACGGCAAGGGTGTGATAGTAACACTGCTATTTTGCTTATCTTACAAACACAATACAATCGCTACAGGTAATGATGTAGTAAATAAGGAATACGCTGCTAATTCGCGGTTGTTAATTTATCTATAGTTACGTAAACTGTGACTTGTAACACTAATGTGCGTTCCTACTTTTATGTAAATTACATCTGCAACGTTAAAAATTTAACAGTAAAATGACGAACGAACCAAATAACCAGCAACGCGCTTGACCTTATTAGAACCAGGTATGCCTTTGTATAGCTAATGATATGCAGAGCGTGAAACACCATGGACAGTCCATGCCTAAATTCAAATGAATGAAAGACACATATTAACAGCAATAAAGTGTATATATAAGTACCTAGATAACGTCTAAATATAACTACAGTCCGTCTACCTGTTTACCAATATCTTAAATTACGATGACTTCAAACAGAGGAGGTCAATTTCCTATATTTCCTCAATTAATTACAGCGAAAATAGTAATAATTACGGGAAAATATTATGTAAGTATATACTAAGCTGAAACGATCAAGGTAGAATAGTCCGATATTTCATTATTTAATTTCAAATGCTTTTCAACAAGGCTAAACATTCTTCTCAATTGAAGATTCTTTTCGTTTCTTCAAGCGAAACTACCTTCCAACATATTATTTAAGTATTACTGGATAACAAAATGAATGAATTTATTTATACTTTCGTTTATTAACGATTGAAAAATACATTTAGGAGCCTATAATGCTTGAAAATGCTTTCAAAGATCGACCATCTATTTGTTATATTTTATCTAACCCGCTAGCTATCAAAAACACTAGATTTACATATACAACCCGATTCATTTTCCACCGTCATCATGGGTCATTGTACATAAAGGGTAGGTTTTAATTTGACAAAGTTGCAAAATTATTGTGAAAAAAATTAACTTACAATAGGATCGAGACATTAAAAAAAAAGTTCAGGTTCTTCTTTTAGCACCTTCATTTGTCCTTGAATATTTTATAGAGGATCGAGCGTGGCCTTGAGAATATGGTTTTAATTTTTCTCTACAATTTCAAATAGAGATACTAGAGGTAAAAAGAAGAAGAATTTCATTTGTCGCTAGTTCATTTTCTCTTAGGGTTCAAAACGAACAAAAACTGGGTTTCTATGAACAGTTTAACCAAGATGTTAAACGGACTGTATAGTTCCACTTGGTCTAATATTTTTTATACACACGGTGTAAAGGAGGGAATTTCGCAATAATTTATTTGAAATTAACGCTATAAAAATAATTGAATAACATCACAATTTTATTCATTTTCATTTATGTAAATTGGCCTCTCTATTTGTTCTGCAACCTTGAACTTAGATGTAAATCTAGAATAATTTCTCCAGTAAAAACCTAATAAAAGTAGACACCATGAAGCCGTACGTTTTGTGATGACTTTTAAATTTAATTCAATTTTTAATTTTCATTCTGGATGGAAGTTTACAATTTATATTCTTCCTTTCTACCAATAAAATAATTATTAATTATAAATTACGATGGGACACAATTAAAAACCAGTAAATATTGACAAACATAAATAAATATTTCGCATCACCTTCGAATGAGATTACTAGCTTTTGTAACCTTGACATTGAACAATGAAAACTAACTGAATTTTTCGGCAAGTCCAAACGAATCTACCTCCACAAATTAGAATCTATGATTCAAACTTGTTTCTGGCGCAAACATTATTCTACGTTATCTTACCAATTATTGAGAAACACATAATCATAGACATAAAAAACTAGGTAAGGTTCTCTTGTTTGTCTGTGAGAACATTAGCCATGTTATCGAATTCATTAAAATTAAAATGAATTAGTCTGTTAATTATTACTTGATTGGTTTACAATAATTTCACTATAGTTGTGTTTTGCAAAGCTAAAGAAGTTTTAAATTGTCATGTACATACAGGATGTACTACACCAGTGTGCCATAGCATATAGGTATGCCAATAACATAGTGTTTATATTTGCCTTCATGAGGAGGTCTACACTTTTTAGTTAATTAGTCTGCTATAAAACAGAAATGTCAACAAAGTTTTCCGTCAATTTAACAACTATAATTAAGTTATTTACGATCATTGATGACAGCGCACCTACTGAATTACGTTCCTAACAAATTTGTTCAAATACAATATAGTATGATGTTTAATTGAGACAAACAAAGTTAGATAATTGTCTTCCGTAATCAAATTAATTTAGTATATATTTGTAGTGCTGGTTGACAACAAAAAGCCGATTTGATATCTACAGATCCACGCCGACAAAAATTTTGGAACTTCTGGATATATATTGGTACAAAGTGGTATATAGAACATTACATATGCAAGAACAATTATATTTGATGTTATAAACGTTATTGTTCAACACCTGACCAATTTTATAAATAAATTATACTTGGATGGTATGATAAATACCTGTGTTAAGGAAGACAATGAAATTGTCTTGCATTTAATCAATCTACTTCTTGACATAGTGATGTTTCAACGCTTTTGAGGTATTCAAATACTAGGATTTGTCGAACTCTGCAAAACAGACCTCTATTTCGGCAATGAGTTCTTCATTTGACGGGAATCACTTTCCGCCAAGCCATTTTTTCAAGTTTGGAAAAAGAAAGAAGTTACAGGTGGCCAAATCTGGCTAGTTCATATAGTGGGGCGGCGAAGACATTATCATGATGATTTCCTTTCTTTACCCAAATAATCAATTAAGATTATGCATTGCGAATTCTAAAAAATCGTCGCCATACCTTTACCAGTTGATCGAATCGTCTTCACCTTCTTTGAAGCACGTTCGCCGGGAAAACCCCCTTTTGTCGACCGACCTTGAGATTCTGACGTATAGTATCCGTGTTCCATCTACAGTCACACAACGCCGCAGAAACTCACTCGTATCGCGTTTAAACATGTCTAAACATTGCTTACAAGTTGTCACGCGATTCGGTTTTTGATCAATCGCCAGCAGACGTAGCACCCATCTCGCCGATAGCTTTCTCATAGTCGATTCCTCACGAAGGATATTTTGTTGAGTTGAGATGTTTGCCGTATTAACAATCTCTATAATCTGCACTCAAGGGTCTGCTAACAAGATATCATCAACCTTATTGATCATATCATACATAGTCACCTTAGTGGGATGTTCGGTCACGCTTAAATTCATTAGACCAGTATCTAATGGCAGTCATCGAAGGTGCATAGTCTTTATAAACTGCATTTAACTTCTTTTTGATCTCTGTACCTGTTTTTCCAGAAAAGGAAATTGAATCACCGACTGGTATTGTTCCCTTTCCGTGATTCCATAAATGAATAAATTTGCTCACTTTCATCAGTTCTCAAAACAACAGTACTCAATGAATCTCTCCGAAACAATAAATAGTATTCTGTATCTGTTTCTTCCCCTTTGTTAAAAAGTGTGTTTAGAAAATTCGCATTTTTTTTTTAGTGTGGCGCTGTTATCAAGTTCCTTAATCGAGAAGTCGTTTCTCCTCAAAGTATTAAAGATCAGCTAAATGGGGGTACATGGGGAAGATTCACCAAGTATCTAGAATGGTCAAAACGATTTCGAATGGGACAAGAATTCTTAAAATACGACGCAAGAACAAGAAAAACGGTGGAAGTGGTGACGGACATTGCCCTTATTGAGGATCTTGTATAATGCAATTAGCACTTGAAGGCGAAAGAAATATTAAAAATGTCGGGGCTTTTTCATACTAGTATTCGTAGAATCGTCCACGATAATTTAGATATGAATAAAATTAGTGCAAGGTGAGTGCCCTAACATCTCTCAGCGCTAGCATCATGTTGAATATATGTTCAATCGTATCAATCGGAGCTCTATGTAAAAGACAAGGGGTGAAACTATGGTTCTCGATAGAATGAAGCGAAAATGAGGAACACCGCTAAGAAAATTCGGGGTGTGTCAGTTGACAAAGGAGGTAATGGCTACTACTTTTTGGTATTGGTATTGGTAAAGGCCTCCTTTTTATAAACTACAGCCAACGTGATGTGTTATGCAGTACTCTTATACAAATTAGGATAAAACATATTCGGGCAACAGATTTGAAAAACTAAATAGAAGCATGCACTTGCTAGATTACAATATAGCCGTGCACACTGCCGAAGTTACACAAGCCACCCTCCGTATAGTCCATATATGGTGACTATTAACCTGTTGATAAATTTGAAAAACGATCTTTGCAGGCGCCATTTCAGTGACGACGAAGAGGTGAAAGCTGCAGGCGAGCCACATTTTGAAGATAAAGAGAAGGGATATTTTTTAGAAGTACTGAATTGTTGTTGAAATGTTATAACAAGTGCATTAATGTCAGGAAGTACTATATTGAAAAATAAAATTTAATTTTTGGTCTACCCTGTTTTTTCTGTTTTAATCAGGCTGGGAATTTGTATTTTGTCTATCGTTTAGTAAGAATATGTATGTAAAGATTTTCTATGAGAAAGAAAACATTATTTTTGTTGAAATTTGGCACGCTTTATTGCAAGTTTTAAATGCGCTTTAAGTATATCCATTGCCTTACACATTTGCGCTTCAATTTGAAAATAGTTCTTAGAAACAGATTAATTTTAAATAAGTCTGAATGCAATTCCTATGTCAGTTGAAAAGTTTGTAATATTTCTAACTAGGTTACGCGCGACATTAGAAAAATAACTGTTAGCGAGTAGCAAACAGGTTTATATTAAATTTAAATTTAAATTAGCTATAAAGAATTTATAGTTGATGGTAAGGCTTCTTAATATATTAGTTTTGTTTTTATCTCAACAAACTCATTGGTTCCATTTATTCTATTTATTGTTCCATCCACCTTATATAAACAACAGGGAAACCTATTTTGTATTTTCTTATAAGGGGTTTTAATACATTGTTTTATACATACGTACTGTGTTTCATATCGAGAGGTATTAAGCTACCAAAGAAACAACCAGCTATTTTATACATTTATTCAAAAGCATTTGGATTTCCCTCTTCACAGGAAGATATACGAAGAAGACGACTAGCGGCAATGTTCTTCTAACCAGGAGACTGTTACGCTCTCCTGGTGAGATGAATTAGATATTTAAAACAAGGGCGCAGGAGACACAGACACAGCGTTTTATTTCATGACGCAGGTATAATAGTAGGACTATCGTGAGCAGAATTGCAATGTATAATATCTGTAGCTTATCTAGATGTGACTTTTGTACACGCAAAGTTTATTATTAAGTATTACAAATTAAATCTAGCAGATAATTGCCAAGCAAGTGATTACGTTTACAACACTTCTACAAAATCCAGATAATCATGCAAAATATGCTCTAGTAAAAATTAGTAAAAATTCATTATTACACTAAACGCTGTTATTAACTCACATTTTTATAGGTACGTTAACAGGCTGCAATTAATTATTTAATAATACGTAATTTAATTTTTGATCCTATAAAAGTATTAATTACTTGAAAACAACTAAATATTACTACGTTTTACAGAGATATATGTTTAATTAATAATTAAATTTAATAATTAATGTTTTCTATACTTCGAGTAAATTAATTCCAAAAACAGATGGTATGTCAAATAATACATATAACTAACAATAACAATGCTGGCAGACGAGATACAACAAAGAAAACCAGACTGAACTTTCATAATTATCTACCACAAATTCGTTTACCAATCAATTTATATTCCGACTAGTTGTAACGGTGTTGTTCGGTTAAATACTGTTTTAAATTACAAGTTTTATAAATTGACAACCATTGAGGCCCGGATGCCCGGGGGCTACATTAAAAATTTTGGAACCTATAATAATCGGTGGTTACTTATAATAACTGCTTAATTTTATTTTGAACGATGTTATTTCTGTTTCTAGTTTCCTAATTGTGAATACCTGTGTTAGTTAAAAATTTACTTTTGTTTTAAGAATTTCTCTGCAACATTCATGATAACTTAAGTATCAGGCGTATTATTCGGTTTTGCAATAATAAAACACAATGTAGATGTCTTGCCTGATACCAGGCAATGATGTTATACGAAATATACGTTTGCGTAATACAAATTCTATAATGTGTCAGTTAACAACATATCCTTGAAAGTATTTATTAAAAAATACGCCTTTTTAAGCCTGGTGCAATCAATTTGATCCCCTCTAAGATTGTAACCAATGAAAGTATTGAATGGGTTACATTGTTTAGAAATGTACATAGTTTCATTATTTATTATTGATAGATTACTTTTGAAATTATGAAATTCAGCTTTTTTTATGGTTCATGACTTACCTTTGTAATACTAACCAGAGGAACTTTTCATTTGGCATTTCCAATTCTAACAGTCTTCTACGACGTAAAAAAAACCACATCCAGGCATTAATTTTACCCCTTATTTCCAAGTTAAGCATTTTTGTTGATATAAATGAAATATTTACTAAGTTAAAGGCCCTGATTAAATCAATCAGAATTAGGACTACAAATCCACCAACATTCATCTTATCATATACATATATATAGTAAACACACTCCACAATCTACGTTTCTGTTAGAAATCCCTGTCTAAACCTTTGTTTATCAGAGAATAAATTTTATTAGAAGCAATCCTTTCAAAAATCTTTGAAAAAACACTCAACATCGATGTCGGCCTATGATTCTTAATCAAGAGAGGATCATCTCTCTTAAAAAAGGGAACAACTACAAAGTACTTTAAGATGTTTGGAAATTTAATACTTCAAGGTTGACAGGAAACCCTTATCATATCTTCATCTTAAAATATCATAAATAAACTTACCTATGGATATTCCATTGTTGAATTTCAACATAAAAGTCCGGTAGTATATTTCTGCGAATTTCAAATCAATAGGGTCCTTCCTTGCGAATCTGTGTGCACACCTATCAGGTCCATTATTGTTGTTGTTGTTGTTTATCAGCGAATTGAGCATTCCCGAAGGACTTTGCGACACTAAGCCGTTCAACGTTTCGCAAAGCCCACTATCTTCGTTACCGGTGCTTAGCGATGATGCAGAACCATTTTGGCAACACTTCGAAATTCTGTTAAGCTTCTTTGATTCTTCTTTAAATTCCATGGTTGCAAGTAGTGTATTTTCCTAGTTACAATCGGAACGAACACTGTAAATGCAAAGAGAGAAAACGATACAGTACGTGAATCACCCGATTGAATTTTATCTGCGGTTTTTTGTCAGTTTGTTTTTTTTTTAATAATAGCGCACGCCTCTCAACTTCAATTGTAATCGTAATGTGGAGCGCGTTTTACTATAGAGAACATGCGCGACGTTTGCTTTACCGTGCGTTCATGTACTTACAGACTGCTGTCGGAACCTAAGCGAGTGCTTTTATATACTCCCCATCTTTTTGATAAGAAGTTTCGGTACAGTGAAATTCACGCTTCGCACTAATGTATATCTTCCGATTTTCAAGAAAACGTGAAAAAGTTGTGTTTACAAAGATATGATGATACATTTTCGCATGTAATTTCGATTTATTAGCATCTCATACTGTACTTATGGTTAAATTATTAAAAAAAAATTATAAGAGATTGAACAACTGCAACTAAATGTTTTCTTTTCCGAAGACAAGGTTCAGCCCTTATTTGCAACGATTTTCTTGAAATATAAAGGAAAAATAACATGTATTGATTGATTTCGCTATTCGATAGATGCAATATTTTTCCAAGAACTCCTTTCAATTGCGTTATTATATTACTTGCTAATGCTTCGTTCATTATTTAGTTAGAGTATAAATTATCAGAATCTATCGAGTGGTTGGCATATCACTTTTTAGGGGAATGTGTTGAAACTCTTTCAAATGTTCTTAAGATAGATAGATAGAAGTGTTATTCATGGACAGAGTACAATACATGTTAAAATAAAGCAAGACATAAAAATACTTCACTAATCACAATTGTGCAGCTCAACATCCAAGCTCAGCAACTGTAAATATTCCAATGTACATTGATAGGATTCTTCAATGCTCGAGAAACATTTTCGTGACAAATAGATTGTACCCATGCGTTTATTATTAAATATTTTTAGTGTATGTGTGATACCAACGTAAGACTCCACCATAGCCTCGATGGATCATCATGCACAAATTTTGAAAAATGCTGAAATAAGACTTATGAAAGAAAACGCACCAGCACATCTTTTAGGCGATCAGTATACTGAACTAGAACCTAGGCTAATAATATCGTTCAAGACTCTTGTAATTGATGCGGGGCGTGTATTACTACGCTTTGGTCGAATAAAGCAAAGATTGGGGAACCGCACCGAATGATTATGCCAATTCTAAAGAAAGGAGATTGAGTGCAATAACTGCAGAGGGATTTCCCTGCTAAATGAAGTGTATAAGGTCCTAGCTACTGCAATTAAGAGAAAATTGAAACCGAGAAGCCAGAAAAGAATGGGGAAGAAACAACCAGATAGCAGTGGTACTGTTTCAGAATTTCGAGAAGACTGCGATTCTGTTTCCGGAACCAACTTAATGAAGGCACTGAAAGAATTCAAGGTCCCGACAAAACTAATGAACCTTGTAAAGATAACGCTAAAGAAAACTACCAACAGTGTACAGATTAGGAGAAAAAGCTCAGAAAGTTTCGAAATGGGAACGGAGCTCGAACAAGGTGACCCCCTGCCAACGTTGGAGTAGGTCATGAGAGACAGTGGATAAGGGCGCAGAGAAACAAAGGATTGTTATGTGAGAAGAACTAACGAAGAAATGTATGTATAATATCACGAATCAAAAATAGGCACATTAAAGGATGGCAAAGGAGAGAAATAGTATGGAGAGCCGGAGGGTAAAAAGAGAAGAGGCAGATCAAAGAAAATCTAGAAAGAGGTGATTTTGTAAGATCTCAAAGGAAGGAATGTAAATAGTTGTAAAGAAAAGGCCAAGGTTAGAAATCTACATATGTGTTACATAAAAGTCCAAAACAACACGATAAAGATTCGGTTCTACCTACTAAAATGGTCATACTTGGAGTTTATACTTAGTGAAATGTAAATAAAATAGTAATATTAAATAATTGTTTTAACAACTTGGATCAACAAGTATTTTGCTTAGTTTCTTCGATACGCTAAGTTTCCACTTGGTAGATATATATTAAATTTCCCAAAAATCTGGAATTTGAACCACTAAACAGTAAGTATAAAATTAAACTCTGGAGTACACAACATGTAGTCAAGATCTACTAAAAAAATATATGCCAAATACATTATTAGCACATTAACACTATCAAGGAAAAAGAAAATACACAAAAATATTCAGGGTAAAACCGAAGGAATAGAAAATATTTCATAGAGGATCACAATAAAAAAAAGCTAAGAAATATTATAGTGTGACTGTCATCATCATCAATCATTTTAGACGATGTTCCTCTAAATATACTTCCAACATGATGGGGCTCCTCTCGATCTTTTCCTGGGTGATGGATCGACAATCGATTATTTTATTCTGCGATCAGGTACATGCCACAAAAGTACCACAACAGAAGATATACTTGACCACACTGTGAATTCGGGTTCAGCAATAAGAAAATAATCCCGGAATTATTAAACGTGCAATCCATAATTTTCACGAGAGAGCAAACAAGTGAATTAAATTTGATGGTGGTATTTTTGAAAATGTTCTTTAATCATCTATACTTCCTTATGTTCCTTTTTACTAATTTATTTTAAAAAATTACTTGTTATTATTTCAAGAATGGCTGACAATCATTATGGATTTAGTTTTCTTATTTTGACTACAAAATAGAAATAAATAGAGTACAAATACTTAGAGTGGAAGGTGTTTCCAGTAGATTGAAAAATAGAATCTTCCTATCGCATCTTTACTTAGACGTAATTTGTTACAGTAGAGGCAATAACACCATTATTTTAAATATTGTGCGTGTTCGCAAAATACGAAGGTAAGACGTTAAATTTTATATCTTTTCAATCATAATTATCATTAAGCCAGACTCGGTTTTGATGTTTACAAATAGCTGTTATTTACAAAATTAAATACGAACACATTTATATAAACAAGTCCGTCTGCCAATAAGTTTAAATAAATAACACCAATAAATACTTTCGACAGAAAAATAGTTTTTTATTCAATCTTCAAATTCATTTAACAATTACTTGAGTTTTTACAGAGAAAAACTGTTGTTTATGAACTAGCTAATGAATGCAGATCGTTATTATTCACCAAAATACAATTAATGACTAGGATACGACAACATATCGTTTAAACTGGTTGAAACCTTTGCACCTACACATATGTTACTGTTCGAAAAAAAAAACAAAATAAAATACTAAGCGAATTTTAAATAGGTAGCAGCTTAATTTTATTATTATTATTATTATTTTTGTGATTTCTCATTCGTTACTAGCTTATTATATAATTATATTTCGGATATCGCTACGAATGTGCAGTAAACTTCAAACTTTCACTCTACACATACAGCAAATGCCCATATACAGGTTATAATGAGACTAAAAAATGATCTTGGTGTTAAACTTATATTTTAGGGTTAAATCAAAACTAAACAATTCAATGTCAAAAAGAATTTACAGCATTTTAAGTTTATTCTTATTATTGTCAATTGTTGCTTATTAACAGAGGAATGCTGTGCAGGCAAGGGTTTTTGTTTTCTGTTTTTTAGTTTTATCGCGAAGGAAAGTATTGTTTTAATATTGAAATTGCAGCTTTATAACAATGTGTGCAATCTAGATGCAACAACTGCAGATTTGATTTGGTCTCCTATATAGCTGAATAATGATTTCTCTTGGTTTTACACTTATATAAAGAGAGTAGTAGCTATTTATTTGCCTTACTTGGAAGTAGTGATATGATAGATTTACAAAAGTATGTAATTTAACACGCAAATTTGAAAATTTGTTTGTTTGGTATGTGCCGACAAGAAATTTTACGGGAGGATTCCCTGGATTAAGATGAAGATTTGGAGGCAATATTTTTTTTAGTAAAAAAAGGTGTATGATAAAAAAAATAAACAAATAAAAAAATAGAAAAAGGATTATTATTGTTATCATCTAATATAATTGTTTTTCAGTTCTCCTAAATCAAGCTCTAGCCGACAACTGTCTTTATTTATAAATTTAGTTAATTAAATATTTTCAAATTTAGGTGTTTGTTAGCCAAATCAATAAATATTTACTTCCTGGTGAAGTTCTTCAAGTGAAAATGTTCTCCTTACAAAAAATCCAGTCAGTCTTAAAAGCGAGTTAAAAAGGTATTTGCTCTTCAAATATTGTTTATAATTTCGTAGTTTTCAAATTAAAACATTTAAAAATGATTCGATATACGTACAAAGTATGCCAAAATATATATCGTTTCTTTGGGGATGGTGCATGTCAATCTTTGGAAGTTCGATAGGTTTCATTAGTTGCCATAATTCATAATTATAATTGTTTCCCGGTGGTGAATTTTGTTTTGTGCATTAAAAGTTGTTCACTGAACTGTTGCCCATATTTGTGAGACAAGGACAATAAATTAATTTAGGGCAAAATTAAGGAAAGAGGCCATCAGCCTTCGCCTCGCAAATTTATTTTCAAATGTAAATAGATAGAATATGTACACTTTTGTATAATAATTATTACAATAACCTATACGAGGATGGCGCGAGAAGTACGCGTGTTTGGAGAAAGGTGGCGCTTTAGGTTAAAATCTGCATTACCCACTGTAAGTAGAATTCTCTAGTCGACGTCTCAAAATTTCGTCGAGTAGTATTGTTTTTCGAGCTGTTGAAAGAGAGTTTATGTATTTACGGAATCATGGAAAAAAAACAATACCGATCAGTGACTCAACTGCAGAAATCAAAGAGGCAAATGAATGCAGTTTACGAGGACTATCCGCCTTTGATGACTACGGTTTAATGAATTTAAGCATCCCACTGAGGTGACTTGGGACGATATGATAAAGTTCATGCCATCAGACCACAGGCTGAATATTAGAGAGATTGCTAATATGGTAAACATCTCAACTGAACGTGTGCGAAACACCCTTGAAAATTGAATATGAGAAAGTTATTTGCGAGATGATGTCGCGTCTGCTAACGATCAAATCGGAATCGCGTGATAATTTCAAAGCAATGTGTGGACATGTTTAAACGCAATACGAGTAAGTTTCTGCGACGTTATGTGACTGCAGATGAGACATATATACGTCACTACAAGCCAGAAACCAACGTCACGTCAAATGAAGACGTCATTGTGGAAATAGAAGCTTATTTTGCAGAGTTCGAATCCTATCGCTGGACTAAGTGTACTGAGCTATAAAGAGATTATGTCGAGGCATTTATCATACCAGCCTCGTACATATGTGATATTACCACGTATTCTAATATAGGTTAACATGTATGTATATTCATTTATATAAATATACACATAACAAATGTTTATCAAGGTCAAAGGATGGCAGATTACTGCCAATATGTAAGAGTAAGTGTTTAGTCATCAATCTGAAACGATTAATCACATAGGAAACCATAACCATAATGTTATATGATACATAGTTTCACGCACGTGCACGTGTTTGTGTAATAATAATAGGAAAGAAAATTTTGCAAATGGCATAAATTAGTTGTATCATGCATCGTTATAAAATGTAGTACCTATTTACTGCTCATCCCATTACGCTAAACAAGTGAGGTTGTTTCATAGACAAAAGAATTCTGTATGATTGTATTAGCGTGTTTTGTACTTTGCACTACTGAAAAATGACGTTGTGTATATGAAGTATGCGTGATCGTTGGATTTGGTTTATTATTTACAGTTTTGGTCTTATCAAAACCATTTAAAATAAATATAATGAAAAAGACGTCCTAAATTCATCCAGACGAAAGGAGATTAAGAAAGAGACGGATTCACGATAACAATTAGAGACTAGAGAGAGAAAACTGGAGCAACTGATCCCACCCAACAAGGATCCCCTTTCGAAGGCATTGACGAAAGGCGTATATTAACTGTGCGGGAAGAGCTGCTTCGGTCAACAGGAAGAAGGATTCAAACAGAGTAAAGAAATATCGATGAAACGCGTAACTTGGACACAAATCCTCAGTATTTGAACATCTCTATCACAATGGATACCAACTACAACAACATGAAGGTATTACCTAGGGCAATCCACTACCACCAAGGGCTGGTACACGAATCTTTAAAAGTTATGAAGAATTTCAATTATGGAGATGAATATAAGATCACTAACACCTGAAGGTCAGCTCTGCAAGAATGCCGAAGAAGCAACTACAATATGACGAAAGCGGCCCATCAATCCGGAATGTCTCTAGAAACCTTCTGAAGAAGCTGACAGTATGATCAACGAAACGTCATAAGTAAAGTCCACGATATAGCAACACCCGACGGATTATTCTCCAACATAGCATCTCGCGATACGTATGTATATGGTTGTGACTATGTATTGCAGTTATAAAATTGAAAAATTGTTTTCTAATTAAGATGCGGGAGTATTACGTAAATACTTTCTCGGCAGTTTAAATCAGAAAATTACAAATAACTACTCGAAATTCAACGTTTACGCGGTCTCTACGCTAGCCCGTCACGCCGCAAAACCAAAGGTTCGTTCATACGACAGAATTGGAAGTGATTGATCTTAAAATAAAATTTTAATACTATGGTATACACAAATTGCATTGACAATAATTAAAAGAAATGTTTAAATTTAACACCATTTACTTCTTGCTGGTTACGTTTCTAACCAGCGAATAATTTAATTTTGCACGTCTCTGATTACCTAACTCTTCTTATACATTTACTACTATCTTTTTCGAAAATTGACGCATGTCTATGTAGTTAGGAATAAAGGATTTTTTCCAAATGAATTAGCTAACTGTTGGTTAATTTTGATTATTGTTAGCCAAAACTTTCGTCTAATTGTCTTCACCCTAAAATGGAAAGTAATGGAAATGCTCCATTTGTAGAAATACCCAAAATCGGATATAATGCAGAGCAATGCAATATGTAACAAATTTTGGATCATGCACTAAATTTCACTTTTATGATGCTTAACAAATAGAATGTACATTCTGTTCTATTCATAACTGTTTATGAAAATATAATATAGTAAAGTAAATTGTGTATCTAATTATCATTATTTTAAGTTAATTGTTCTTCCATGTAACTAAAAGCAAAAGAACAGTTGGTGTAGTTACGTTAGTTGGTTGACTGTGTTTGAGTAGGTTTAAGGATTTACAGCAACAAGATTTTTCCTATATGCTTTTTTTTTTTTTTTGCAATTCTTCAGGAAATTTCGTCCTAGCTCACTAAACACTTGACTAACACTGGATGCAGCAATAAAACTGAACCAGCTCAGTGTTAGTACGCATAAATAAACTAATAGTGTAAAGTACTATCGTCTACTTTCGCGGTTAGCGCAGTTATCGTGTTTATCTTAAAGTGAAAGATTATATCCAGAAAAGCAATAGCCAAGGTCACTACACGAACGAAATAGTTAAAAAGGAAAAACAAAGTTGGTAATGTTCATAGAAAAAAGATATTGTAACGATATTCAAGAAGTTTTTGTTTTTTTTTTGTACACGATACAGTGTTGTATCGTGTTGTATATGTAACCTCGACATTTCAGACCTGCTTCAGCGTGTCAGTCTTCGAGTAAATGATTTGTTTCATCAATTCACATACTTTGACGAAAGTTTAATTTTAATAGTGTTATAAGTTTAATTTTAATGATGTTGCTAAGTCGATGGTCCGAAATACGTATTTGCCATTTTGAATTAAAAAAATCAATAGATTATTACCATAATGACATACCTATATGTATATTTCTTTTGCTACCCAAAAAAGTCTTTTAGAACTTCGAACAACAAATTTAGTTTTACGCTTTGGTTTTTTCTTGGTCTTTGAAACCTTGAACCTTAAAAGTGACTATATTACTCATACTCTATATAAGTCGACCATAAATTGTGAGAATTTCGCATTATCTTTTTCACTACGAATAGAAACAGAATGGATATTGGACATTTACCACCGTCGTATATTAAATTTATAGAAATGTATGTATTTTTATATTTGGGATGCTACCAATGCTTTCATGCTTTCAAATATCTTGCTCTTGACAATTCATAAAATTTAACAACAATTTTTTTGTAGTATTAAAGATTCAAAAACAAACAGCTATAGAAAATATTCAAAAACCCAATAGTTTTCGTTTAATGTCCAACTATAAATTAACGGCTTATAAAGTGCATACTAGCCGTATAGATATAAAACCAACGGTTAGAAAGAAAATAGTGATTATTCCGAAGTCTGCGAAAATTCATGGCATAGAAAATCCATGGCAAACTTTTTATTATTAAGTTAAGACCTATTTTAAAAGAAGGGCATGCGTATAATTACAGTAATTACATTGCATTGCATTCTAATGCTCCATATTGAAGAGGTAACTGTTTCATACTTTATTTAGAATGTATAAGCCAACCATTTATTAGAGCTGTTAATATTCATTTGAACGTATTCCTTTTTGTACCAAAAACCAATAAAATTACGTTAAATAACTCGATGATTTAGTCGTAAACCAGTTCAAATTCTCAGATAATAGTAGTTTTCCGTTAAGAGTTACTTTTACCTAGGTATCTCATCGCCGATATTTGGAATATGTGTGATAGTATGGACAACAGAGAAAAAAGTCCCTTTGGTGAAGTTTTCCATAAATATCGGCAAGTGATCGTTAAAACTTGAACTATACATTTGCATTTAAAGCCAGTTATCATTAGCAACTAATTAGCTACTTATCAACACCTGAAGCACTGTAGTCTATAACTACAAAATAATATTATTTCCGATGCAGATACCTACTGCTAAGAGGCTAAATAATACATGAGAACAATTACAACACACTATTTTGCGCTCAATGAGAGTAATAATAAACAGTAATCGTAAAATAAGTAATCTTCTACTAATCTAGATTTAAATGCTTGAGGTAAAATGTAATATAATTTACGTTGTCTTTATTTTTCATATTTCTTGTTTCGTTGGAAGTGATGCCAGCCTTGAACAGACTTCTAAAATTGAACATCCTACACACTATTACGTTTCTTAAAAAGATAATGAAGAGGCAAATCCAATAGTAAAATTATCTAGCAAAACCGTCAGATTATTGCCTATGACAATACGTTTGTCGAAAGAGCTTGTTGCTAGGCGACAAAATTATAACAACCAATAGCATCCAAACTTCAACTCCACAAGCTTAAATTACTTATATATTTCCTATTGTCGACTATGTCTTGATTGGGGCTTGCAATTTACGGATTATGTACCGTGGTAACAAATGCTGCAAATTTTTTGAAATTTTGGGTCGGTGCGGTAGTACAAGAACATCTAACATGGCACTGCAAAATCACCCTGGATGAGAATCAAAGATGCATAATTTTTCTAAGAAACCACGTTGTCTTTTATCTGTCTGTTTTTTTCAATAAAAGGTGTGTAGAGTAAGCGATCAAAAATATCAAAAGCGTTTGAAGAAAAATGTTGCACAGTTAACCAGCGTTTATTATTTCACTTTAATTACTAAGGTGCTTCCATCGCGGTGTTGAAGAAATTAATTTAGCCTGCTCGGCAAGGATCTTATACAAAGTGACTGATGTGGTTTTCTGGTATATCGTCCCAGTTATAGCTCATGGCAAAAAACCTCCAAGGGATAGGAGAACGATGTAAGATGGTGAGTCTTCTGCTATGTGAGTTGCCGCGGTAAAAAAATGATTTGGATATTTTGAGAGTGATTCAGAATTTCCTTAGCCAGGTGTGGGCGAGTATTCCCTTGCTGGAATATGATGAACATTCGAAAATTTGGGGTAAGATGACAATTCATTGTCTTTTAAATATAGTTTGACTTGTCATATTCTCTAGGAATAACAAATGCAATAATCATCCAAACCATTATAACAATAGTGGAACCTAAATACCAAAAACGAATTATTATTAATGTTGAATTGCGACATAACGGTAGCCACCTGCCACATCTCGCTGTAGCGCTGATTCTTCTAATAATTTTGAAAATTGCAAAACAACAACTGTTGTAAATTATGTCATCGTGCCTGCTTCTGATATGTACAGATCACAAATCTTTCGAAAGCAGACGTTTAGATTCCTGCATCTTTTATAATAATAAGTGCAAACATGAAAAGAAAATAATTGTATTAAATCATTTCATCGTCTTTCTTCTTAATATTTTTATCCTCGGTAAAAAAAATACATAAAAGCAGAAAGACATGGAGGTTTCTGATTAAAGGTATATTTCGTAAAACAAGTATTTGGAGTCTTTAAATTTTAAATTTATTTTATTACACAACATAATTTTCTACCTCGTTTTCATCTTGTAACATTTTAATGAAGTTAATACCTTTTAAACCGCACGTTTGCTCTATCCGGAAATTTTTTGCATAGTGAATTAAAAAACGTCCGCCTTCCAAAAATTAGCATTGAAATTGCTTACCTTTCTTATTTTTATGCGTTTCATAATTACTATTGCTATACACTTAAAGGCAGATAGAATGAAATAATTTTATTTTTTTATAACACATTTACAATATTGTAGCTTTCTAATACAACACTATTTAGATGGTAGAAGTAATATTTTCTGCCTTTTGTAATATAATTTTAATAATTAACACAATCTGCCTGACGATCAAATATTTTTATACCATAATCAGAAAAAAAAAGATCATTCTTAGGGGCAGCAGGAACAAAGTCTGCTACTTAACCTATTTTTGGGAGTAAAGCTAATTTAATACAACAACATATAATTTAATTTACTCGATACTTTATTTTCATCAATTTCTACCATACAATTAAATCATTTAAACATTACCGCCATTAGCTCTGTAACTATTGAAACTTAACAAAAATTATGATCGTAAATGAGGCTATAAAAACAATCTTTAGAAATATTTTCGAATTCTGAAGTTGCAACGAGATGGCAAGAAAATTTACTACTTCGTTTTTATTGTTTTCTTAATTATTTCCTATTATATATATATATATAGGCCGCTTGTAATTATGCACAAGTTTGGTTCATGATATATTATGGTTACGCCTATTATAAAATAGGAAGCATACTTTTTATCACATAAAATGTCCTTGTAACTCGAAGGGGATTTCACTGCTGTATAAACCATTAAAGTTATCTGGCATTGCACGGCATTGTGAAGGAATTGTTTGGAATTGCGACACTGAATTTTTGTAAAACTGCGCATATATTTCCGTTAGAAATTTGTTAAAACTCCTCTCTAATTCTGCCATCGGTTTAGTCGGTTTTGAACTAGCAAATTATAAGTTGTCGCCATCCGAAAATAAAAATTTGCCGACATATTTTGTAGCGTTTACAAAATCTGTAGGTAAGTGCAATATAGTAAATTTCAAATATAAATCAAACAATCTGAAAGAACTGGCTCACCCCGTATATAATCAGACACTAATACAGTATTGTATTTTGAGCTGCTGCGGAAACGGATAACAAACTATTTTGAGTTCCTTTTAACTAAATTAATTTGTTTGATAACATATTACCAAGTTCCTCTTACTTCTTTAAAAAAGTGGTTCTATTTGGAATGTATGTTGTACATCTTGTAAAGGAAATTACTTACCAAATTTAACATCTCAAATTGCATAATATTTTAACTAACTAAAGGCTGCATTAGAATTATGTGGGACAGGATGTAAGAAAGCGAGCGAACTAGCAAGACCTCGATAAATGCATAAGATATAAGTGAACGCAACACACATTCTTTCTAGAGTCTCCCTTTTTAAATTTCTCTAAATGTAGGTAAAAGCAGTTTCTCAATATACTTTTTATACTTCTGCGTTGGATTACAGATTATAAAAAAGAAATCAATTTCATATAATCGTTTAAAAAATATGAAATTCGATTCATTTCCTTTATTGTTTTTATCAGCAAGCACGCGTTCCTTAATTTCTATTTTCACAGATGTACAAGGTTCAATGTATGTTCTGTTGACTATTCTGAACGCATTCTATCGCTAATTCACATCGATTGTCCTTGACATATTCGTCTATTTAATTGTTTCGATAAAATTGTCTTGGAAACAATGCTATTTATCCCGTTCTCGTTTACAAATGTATAGAATTGAATTGCTTATAAGTATACACATCTCTCAATAAGTCTCTATAAAAGATTTTAAACCTAGCAAGAGCTAAATGCTCTACTAAACTAAATACTCGCGCTTGTTTGTCCATTTTTTATTTTTACTTTACAAGTATCCGTGTCAATTAAGTTTAAAAAGATGGTATTGGTGCTTGCATTTGACGAATTGCTTAATAATAACAATTAAAAAAGTAAATGAATACTTTCTCTTCCACAAACAATCATCGTTTTCAATTTACGTTATTGATGATAATTGAAACCCAGATTTACACTTTTTGAACCTCTTTCATGTTCTACGTAGCCAGTACCTTATTTAATGATATATCAATAAAACAGGATTTAGTACTGTTTAAATATACGTGCAACATTTTGGTTATAAATGCAGGTTCAGTACACTGCATAAGAATTGCCTTTTAAAAATACAAATATTACGTACTTACGTATTTACTTCTAATATTATCGGATTTAGCTATTATTAGCAAATGAATTTGAAATTAAAGAGTAAATAGCAAATTTGAATCACCTATCTGCGGTATGTTTGGTTAAAAAATATATACCTAGGCAATTTATATTGTTATGTATATTTTTCTAATTAAGTTATAAAATATCCGTATATGATTCCCTAATTAGATTTATCAACATTAGACTATTGTCAACATAAAACTGTATGATCCAAATGTTTAGTTAATTAGATCTAGTTACTATTATTATTCATATAATACTTACAAATATGTTAGGGCACTACCGTATATTTTATATTTCTCCGTAACTACCACCACATTATTGAACGCCATGTTTCACGAACCGACTGCGCAATATTTCTGAAGCAGGTAGCTTTGGGGTGAACTTATGAACGCAAATTTAAACCCTACGTGCAGTTATACATATACAGGATGAGTTGGGGGAACGAACGAAACTCAAGAAGTCTATTATATATCCGAAGATAATGTAAAGAACTCATATTCGAAATAAAAACTGACCGGAAGTGGAGATTTTCGTTTCTATTGTCACGTGTTCACAAAATAAGACTACATAGGATATTTCAGTACGCCATCCTTAAAAGAAGTCCACCAGCAAACGCCGCTGGCGAGGGTGAAAAAGAAACTGACCAGAAGTGAAGTTTTTCGTTTCTATTGCCGTTAATGTTTCGTGTTCACAAAATATGACTACAGAGATTTTTTTTTCGCTCTCGTTGACGACGATCCAATCGAGTTTGCTGCTGGACTTGCTTTAAAGATGGCGTACTGTAAAATTCTCAGTAGCCATATTTTCTGAACACGAAATGTTAACGGCAGCAGAAACGAAAAATGTATCTTTCTTTTATATTTATCATTCTGATGTTTAAAGGAACATTCTCTGCTAGTACTTGTAATTAATTTTGTAGAAAATGTAAGTAGTGATCTCCTGTGAGACGATTCTCTAAAAGGAAAGGGCCAATTAAGCAACTACAGCCCACACCATATAACACGTTTCCCGAAAATTTGAGCTGAAAATTCCATTCGGTTATTGCGTGGGGATTTTCGACTGACCATACATGAGAATTCCGAGTATTATTAATGCCGTTACGGGTGAATGTTGCTCAATCCGTAAAAATTAGGCACCATATAACACGACGATTGTTATTTAACCACCGACAAAATTATATATGCTTGGCACAACTTGGTAGCAGGTGTTGTATACACTGAATATGATATTTATATAAGCCTTGCTCGAGGAGCGTGTTTGCTATCTTTTGTGGAGTACTCAATTGAGTACCGACTTCTCGTGAGCTGGTCGTTGCATCTCCTTCTACTAAATCCAGAATAATTTCTACTTCTACTTTGTTAAAAATTCGTCTTTGCCAAGAATTTTCTGATGAGAAAACAGTTGACGATATTCCGGAAGAGCAGCTATAACATTCCCATTACATAAACCATAAACAAACACAATATTTTCATATTCTAAGTTTCAATATATGTACCACTTTCTAAAAAAATAATGTACAAACTCGAAAACAAACGCCAAATCACTGACACATCAGAACAACAAAATTATAATCGAAAGAATTGATTCAAAGAGCCGGTACGTCATATGTGATAAGAAGCGAAAAAGTTTTTAATGTAGAACGTACCTGATTTTTTTGATTTACATGAGTAGTTAAAATTTCGGCCAAATAATCGATTGTTTGACAAAGAACGATACTTGAAATGCTTTAATTACGCTAGAATTTGAAAATAAATGTAAATCGGATAACATATCAGTTCTTTTACAGTATTTTTACGTGTGCAATACACTGCTGGAGTTTGGTCCATTCCTCCCGTGTTTGCTATAGGTTTCAAAACAATAGAGAATAGGTAATATTTTAAAACAAAGTAGTGCTCCAACTTAATTGCTCATTACTCGAAAGCTGTAAATATCTCCTGGCAGACATAATGTGTAAAACTATAAGAAAAACAAAGTACTGCGTTGTAAAAAAAATAACAAAATCAAAACAATTTTATATCTTAATCACTTAATGCAACTGGTCTCGCGTACTGTCAATAAACTATACCTTTATTGTTTATATTTATACTTTACGCGCACAAACTTATTTTTGCACACACATATGTACATATATCCTTTCAACTGAGTCGTAAAAACATACTCATATATAATGCATACATACACATATGTACAAAGAATGTACTTCCTGAATTGTATAAATATTATAGAATAAATATTTACTGTTAATGTATGAAATATTTGAGTTGCTGGGAATGGTAAAATCATTTACATTGACTTATTAATATATTTAATAAATAAAGCGTATTTTGGATTGTTTGACCAATCAGTCAGTGTAGTCGGTTAACACAATTACATATTTGCAAATACGTACTGTAATAATAATTTACGATTCCACTTGTCTTCTACCAAATGAAATAAAATTCAATTAACAGTAATTTTACGCCCCAAAGGCGCTGTAAAGACAATATTTTTTAACATCCTTGTGACTTGTCGAATATTTTAAGTGCCTTTTATCATGTAATGCTATTTACAAAACTGGTTGATGCACTTCGATGCAAGATTAAGTACAAATCGTTTTATTGATTTTCCTCTTTAAAGGTGGTATCTCTAAAAGATGGTTTTTGAAGGCTTCGACGGCCTCTTGAGGTGATAATCATCTCTGTTCGCGCATTTTTTTGTTTAACATTCGGGAACAAAGACAAGTCGCTATGCCATAAGTCAGACGAGTATGGGCAATGTGACAATAATTCGACGTTTTTTCCTTCAAATAATCAATTGATCAATTTGATGTGCTGCCATTATTCATTTTGAAGGATGATGCGATGTTGTCGATTGCTTTTTCTGATTTCGCTCATGACTTTTGGCAAACAAATTGTTGTATACCATTCAGCATCAACTGTTCTTCGATTCTCCAAACCAATACTTGCCATATATTAAATACAACGAAAAAAAACCTTTTTTTCGTTGTATTTCCTGAACGAACAACCTGTATTGGATTCGGTTCATCTGAAACACATTTTATACCCTCATTTTACCAAGCCGACTAGTTTTGTCCAAGGTTTGTTTTACTTTTCAGTACGTTTCAACCAGCGAGTTGGTGAGGTTGAAAACCTGTCGTTTAGAAATTATTTTACCAACATGTTTGGAGAGAAGGATTTTCTTCTCTTGGCGTGTGGTTGGTAACAACAGTCGACTTTTTGGTCAAAGCATATAGTTTTACTGCACCTTAGTAGATTTTTGTTACAAAATAAGTTGACGAGGGAAAATTATAAAACACAACTGCAACAAACTGTTTCCACTGAACACACTTTTTCATGCAGTTTCGAAGCTCGCTAAGTCACATTGTTATTACCTGTTTACATGAGAACCCTTTTTCCATTGTTTAGAAAGAAACCATTGCCGAAATCAAATAAACCATCTCAATTTAGTGACTTTTGCCCAATAAGAATTTTACCGGTTGTGAATAAAGAAGAAATAGAAAAAGTTGTATTTAACATCTTCTCAAATGTGATTTACTGCTACATGCCAGATGCCAGAGATACCAATAAGTTGTCATTATTGATTTTATTAGACTTCCGATACGATCGACCACACTACCCTGCTTTCAAATTGTATTCAGTGATTCAGCGAATGCATTGCTCAGTCATTTCTGTCTAACAAATATCAATTTATTCCTGTTGCTGGTGTTGTGTCTGAACCATTACAATTATTACAAAGCGCGACTCTAGACTCCATATTGGGTCTACTATTATTTTTTATTTATATTTTGTTGCTTCCAGCGACACTGAATTACTACAAGTTACAAATTCACACGAATGACACGCAAGTTTGATATGGGGATGAACGATATTGACAGTGAATTTGGATGGTACCAGGAGCTTTGCTGTATTGGGTTGTTGGGGCTGTTTATAGTAATTTTAAGTTGCTGTATCCTCATAGAGAGATCCTCAACATTTCGACTAGAATCATGCTACCATTACTTACTATAGGTCTGGTTTACTAGACTTACCTTGATTGTTTTTATCTTATGTGCAAACACCACAGATTTCAAAATGAGGCTTAGCTTCAATTTTAGGGAATATTACTGAGATTTTTCTTTCTTTTTTAAACAAGAATTTGGTTCGAAAGCAGGGATCTGTGTCTCGATGCCACCAACTCCTTAAGGTTTTACCGAATCATCTTCTCTGTTCTAATCGTGTTCATATTGAGTATGGTATGTGTATTGTGATGACATGACACATTATTGCTATTATCATTATTATTATTATTATTATTATTATCATCATTAAATTTAAAAACAGTAGGCGACCGCCTCACTGCTTAATAATATCGCAGGATCCTGGTTGTGTAGACAATTCAAGGACAAACAAACATTTGGGAAAAATGTTTATCTTAAATATCATCCATGAAAGTGTATATTCAACAAAAATGCTATTAATTTCCATTGAGTGCTTAGCCATTGGAGATAAATTATAAAAAAAAATTGTTATAGCATGTTATAGATGCATCTACAAAAATCTGTGGTAATAGAACAAGTACATACATGTGGGTAATAGCGCAATTAGTACATTACTAAATATTTAATTTTAACAATTCTTTTATTATTTCTTTAATACCGTCATTTCTAGTAAATATAACAATTTAGATTTAGGCGTGTGGGTAATTGGGATGACAAATTTGACTATACATTAATTGTCAATTATAAACGCATTACTGTGATAATGCATAAAAATAATAACGTTGTGCAATGAAGTTAATTAAGTATATTAAATGGGTTATTATGTTATTAATGGAACACACAATTGTGCGTTGACGTAAAAGATTATTATAAAACTATCACAGATAAAAATGTATTATTAGTTCAAGTATATCCATCCAATCATCTTCAAGCAAAAAAAAATATTTTCTGAATTAAACAGATTGATTTTTATGGTCGGTAAAACTGTAAATGGCGTCTAGACTCTCATTCCGCAATTTAAAGAGATCTTAAATTGCAAATAATAGAGTTTTATAGAATTTGTACAAATTTATACAATTTCCAAGTATTTTAAATGTACTGCTTTACTTGAAAAATAAAACACTTACCTAAAAATATCTTGTCTCATCTACTCGCTTGTTTGTTGCCGATAGCATTTGTCAGAAATCATGGCAATTACGGCACGTGTTTTATAATAGACGATTTTTTAAATAAAATAGAATTTATTCTGTGCCTGTTTATAGGAAAACACTACATTAAAGACTAACTTTAAGGGGCGTGAAAAAAATGGAGCGAAGGCGAGTAATATTGCCGTTCTTTCGGAATTATCGTGGTCCGTAGATAGGATTTCCAATCAAACTCCATGGATAGGGAGAAGGGAGCCCGAGACTATAAGAGTCGCTGAAGAATTCAACAAGAGATCGGTACGCTCTGCCAGAAGATGTGTGGACATTGACCGAGTGACACTGCACATGACGCTAATAACAACTATCTTCGATGTAATATTTAATACTACAATATATTAGAATGTTATACTCTAAACGATTAGTAAGTAAATGATTCTTGTACAAAAACTACAAGAATAAGATAGATTCAAGAATTCCGATTCACATATAGTGATAACTCCAAAAGCACAAAAAAAAATCATAAAATTGGAATCAAGTAAAGTCTACAACTTTTGCCGATATTCCGGAAAACCGACTAGAAGCATCAGAAGAGCAAAAAAAGGCGACAAAAGAATCTTAAAAACCGAAAAAGCGTTGAGATGCTAAATCAAAAAAATAAAAACGAGTTTTAGTAGCAGTGAAAGCGATCCATTTGTAGAGGACCACGTTTCTCTATCTCAGGATGAAATAAAGAAAAATAAATGCGAAGAACCAAGAAAGCAAAGAAAGAATATTAAAGCAGATGATTTTTTACTAGACAAATTCCAGAGGAACACTAAGTCGTTGAAACTAAACGTGTTCCGGGTTTGAACCGTGTCATGTCGTTGGTTAAAATAAAACTCGACGTTTCGGCCAAAAATCGTTTGGGGCTTCTTCAGGAGAATTATGGCAATAGTTATTTTAACCAACGACATGACGCGGTTCAAACCCG
Organism: Oryctes borbonicus; assembly: GCA_902654985.2. Classification (NCBI taxonomy): domain Eukaryota; kingdom Metazoa; phylum Arthropoda; class Insecta; order Coleoptera; family Scarabaeidae; genus Oryctes; species Oryctes borbonicus. The sequence goes on along the minus strand of LR736879.1, from coordinate 3,877,737 downwards.
GGACACGTTTAGCTTCAACTAACTCTGGCCGTGGAAGCCTACGTTTTTATTAACACTAAGTCGATTATATTGGAAAGGCAGATAAGGTTCTCGAAATCAGACGTTTCATATTTAAGAACAGACCAAATTTTATTTTTCTAGATGTTCTAGATAAGGCATCAATCGACGCGGCTCTACCAGAGCCAAATATTGTTATAGAGACCAAACGAACAAATTCCCTTTCTGTTTCTATTATACTATTCAAATATGTATCTTAAACATTAAGAGCAAACTGTTCCCATTGTGCCCCACGATCTGTATCAAATTACCCCGCCTCTTGGATGTAGTCGTAGCACATACCATTATATAAACTTTTAAAATTAATTATACATATGTTTTAAATTTGTATAATAAAATACCTTCGCATATGAAGCTTGGCGTCGATAGTATATTCACAAGCAAAGTTTGTAGTCTACATTTTACTGCGGATTAGATTAATTAATTCTTTAAACAAGTATTAACAAACAGTACTTATTAAAATTCATTGAACTAAATACGTCGGTTCATTCTTATTTAACCTTTTAGGCTCTTTATTTAACCTTTATTGGTATTTTAATTAATCTGAATTAACGAAAATTATCAGTTTAAAGGCAATATAAAATAATGGTAATCAAATGAACGCTCGGCAACCCACAAAATACAGCAGTCCGTAGAAATGTTTCGATCTTCTAGGAACTTATACATATGTATACGTATGTTAGGTATATAATTTACAATTGCCACTAGATTTGAGGAAACATAAATCTAATTTTATTATTATTCCTCTTTCCACCTATAGCATTTAGGTATAAGCCACGTCTTTCTTAATTTATATTCTAGGAAAATTGCGCTTTACTATTTCTTCTTTTTTGAATAAAGGAGGTTAGTTTTTTTTATATTATCGTGGTACTTATTTTATGCAACCTTGGTACGCCCACAATCATCGATGAAATTTATTAATATCGTTAGAAAAAAAATAAAAGACAATTTTAGTATATTTGCATGTAAATGTTAATTTTTGAAATCCTGTGGTGAAGCAAACCGACACAAACACTATTTTTTCGCGTCGGGAATGGCGTAGATTTAAGCAATTACAAGTGCAGAAAAATGTTTCTACTATAATTTATGAACGTATAAATCACGGTTAGCCAAGGATTTTCTTACCATTTTTCAACATGATTACTTAGTTAGTGGCTTTCGAATTTATACTGCCAATACGTAGTTTGTAACCCATAAGTTGTTGAATTATTGATATTTACGGAGTGGATACCTTTTCCAATATTATGTTCGACATGTTTAATCTAAATATAGACAGTCACGAATATAGAAAATATACGGCGCTGTATGGGCAATCCCGTCGGCATTGAACATTCAAAGCAATATATCTTGAAAGCTATTGAAAATAATCTAGCCATAGGCGAAATAGTAACTGTGTGTGGACCAATATCACGTTGTAGCATTTAGTTTCAAGTGAGACACTAATCATCCACATAGCACAACTCAATGCAAAAGATGTTCAAATACTGCATTCATCGTAGTAGCACATTTTGATGTAGAACACATCAACAAAACAAGATTTCCAGAATACATTCCTTACGTGGCTGGAGCGCTGGGATCAGTGTTTGCACTCCCAACTACCGCCTTGAAGATAATGGTGGTGGATGAAATCATGCTATTCTTCAATTTTGTTTCCGCCACATTTCCGGATCTTTTCACACTCCGTTTTTATGGAAGGCACTACGCAGTATGCTATATATATGTTTGAACTCAGTGTTATTCACAGTCAACTAGGGAAAACAAATCCGTACATTGAAGAACATTAAAAATTTTTACAAAAAGACTGCAATATAAATGAAACTATTTATTGCTGGTCTTTCTTTCTTTCGGAATTTTAACAATCTTAGGGACCATCATTTAACGGCTCTTTATCGATAACACCTAACTTAAACGCGTTAATCTTTAGAGTTATCCATACTGCAGTATCTGAGTCTTCAGTTGTTTTCCAACAAAAATGTACACAGATCTCATAAAGCAGGGACTTCATTGCTTTTCTAAATATTGTACATTTGGTACCCGATGGTATTCACTTGAATAGCATTTAATTTCTTGCACGTGCCTTTACTGCACTTTTCTGTTAAAGATCCCAAAGTCCCAAATTTTATACTGCAGTGTATGGAAGCTCTGTTCATGTAGATGTTCTAATTAACTATTTTTAATGCTAAAAGACATAAATGAATTTTTACAAGAACCGAAACATTTTTTAAAGTAACATTGTCGGTTGTTGACAGAGTTCTGTTGTATATTTTTTCATTTTCGCAATCTTGATCCTGCAAACACACCATCAAATTCGAAAAGCTCACTTTAATCATTTAAATTTAACAAAAAAAAATTCAAATTAACAAACCAACCAAAATATTGATATATGTATATAACTTCCAAGTAAAGCGAGTTTTTTTTACTCTTATAGGTCAAAACACATTAATCTTAATTGGTACATATACTTCAAAGTACAAGTACCTTATAAATGTAAAACTTACTTGTGACACTTTAGATATAACTCTGCATTTCACAAATTACGAAAGTAAATAGTTTGAGTTGTTAAACAACTTTTATTTGGGAAGATCATAAATAACGGAAAATAACGGAAATGGTTTAGTGTTTACAACTGTTGTGAAGTTGATTGGCAGACTAAGCTAAGTAATTTAGGAGATAAGACTAGGGTTACCACACGTCGTCACTTAGATACTTTGTCCTCTTATCGTCGTCTGACAATAAAAATTCACGCAAGAGAAGCTCTTCAATCTCTCAGTGAGAAATAAATAATAATACTTGCATCATTTATTAAAGTTACTGGTAATGTAAAACAAATCTAACAAACATTTTTGTCAAATTAAATGCACCAAACTCCTTTCACTCTTGGTACAGACTTGGCCCCGTCGAACACATAGGTGGCAACCTTAAACTTTTAGCCGTCGCAGATCCGCCCCGATCTGCTATCCGGATTCAAAATTATAGTTTACCAGATATTACAGCAAAATTTATTACAACTTAAACACTATAACAAATAAATTACAACTTGAAATGTATATTAGCAATCAGCTCTAATAAACTCTTTAATCCCTATTAACAGTGCCAAAGGTTGTAATTTATGTCGAGGAAACTAAAAGTAGAAATGCAAGATAAAATGCCTACGATACTTTCTTTAAAATATAATCATTAGATAATGCGCTTAATAATTCATTTTCTATCGGCATTATTCCGAAATTCGATAATCAGACATTTGTCATAAGATTCTCCATGTACCGAAGTGTGGCCATACTCCTACTATTTACAATTGTAGCAGATATTATGAGCATTAGTTGTAGTAGAAGAGAGTAGAAGAAGATCTATCCAAAAGTAGATCAATTAATAGTTTTTACCAAAAAAGCTTTTATTAAATCTCCAAAATGCATTTAAACGAGCTTGTCCGGGCATTCCTCGGCCACCACAGTCAGTATTGACAAGTTGGAGAACGTGGCTTAAAGCTGCTTTATATTATGAAAAATTTGCACATTATTAAACCTTGAATTTGAATCCTCAGGTGGGTTTCCTGAGGATTCAAATTCAAGCAATTTCAGTAAACTAGCGGTTGGTTTCAAATGCCGAAATCCGTACTCAAATAGAGCAAATTTCCGAAAATTATTCAACTCTTTTAGAGACTATTTCTAAATTAGAGTACACCAAGTTGGCATGACATGAAGCGCTAAATATAGTAGATGATCTCAAAGCCTCGTTAGGAAATCTAACTAAATCTTCCAAATACACCTTGCCGTAAGAATATGACTGAGTTATCAATGGAAGCCATGCTAATGATACAATACTACAGCGATTTTTACGTCAGTCTACATCAACGACACAAACAAACTAAAATAGTAAGTAATTACATACATTATTTTTAATATTGATAGTAACCGAGCCGTACGCTACTGCGAAAACACTCGTTACTGCAGGCTTAGTTGTAAGCTATAGTTATTGATTTGCCTTTTTTCTATGGTTTTTTAATTTTCTTTCCTGTAATTTTGTGTATAACTTGTAGGAAAATACAGAATTATTACTAGTATTATTATTATTGTATTATCATGAAAAGCTCCACTTTTCTCCTGTCATGTGTAATTCTTCTTTTTTACTTTTATTTATAAAAGAAAATTAGAAAGTATATTTAAATTTGATTTTATTATTACTGTTGTTTCTATTGTTATGTACCTATTGCAATTAACTAAAATTTAACTAATAACAAATACTTTTTCTTTCATTAAACGTTTTCGATTTATTATTTATATATATATTATATAATTCTACAACATAATTCACACAAAATGTAATATTGCAACTGGAATACTTGCTTCATTGAGAAAGTTATTAATGTCTCGTATAATTATCTAAGTAAACCCATAACATCTTTAATATGACTCATCGGTTCATAATATAAAAAATAACGTATTCTATTCTATTTAGCGACTCTTTAACGTAAATGCTTCTATAATTTATCCATAAAGTGAATATGCATTTCGACTATGTGCTGTTGACGCGAAACATTGTGTCTGCATAAGTTTGCATAATTTATTTTTTAAAATATGCTATAAATATTTGGATATTATTTACATTAAATATCGCATCTGCAATTTGAGCCGATGAAGGTATTACATATATAGATACTACAGGATTATAAACTTAATTTAGCCTTTTTTTTTAACACAACAAATGTTATTTTCAGACATATTATGTAATGTATATGTTATATTCACTACATAATATGTCATATCGAATACCTATCGATAAACTTAAAAAATGGTAGTATGACGTCCAGTTGGTGACATTCATATATATATAGACATACAATTCGCATATAAAGTGCTCTGTAAAATCACTTACGTTAGGCATACGTAACTAGAAGTCATTCTTTAGAACATTCTTCGTCTGACGTAAATGAAACTTTCTGAGATTTACAATTGCTAAGAAACCAGTAGATGAATATTAAAATACTGTTTCCTGACTTAGAGCACGAAAACTTATAATTTATGTCGCTAGCTTTTTAGTGCTAAAGGTTTCAGGTTCTAAGAATACAACATGCTAGCGACTACTTCTTAATAGAATCACAATAAAAAAAAAACAATTAATTTCGTTATGAATTATTGTTATAGCCCTATTACCATATACATACTTCTTTTGCCTTGATAATTACGTGTTTTAGACCACGTATGGATACCCCGAATGTAAAGCATGAACTTGACGTATCGCGCTTTTTAGTTAAATTAGCACCAAAGACCATAAATTGTTTCTATTTTATTACCTGCTTAAAATCTTGTTACAGTGGAACGTATGCATGGGAATTTGATATCCATGTTCGGATATGCTATTTATTTCAGAAGGTCGTCTGGAAATGTACTACAAGTAGGTTTAAATTATATATCCTTAAACTTATCAAACGCCACGAAATTGCGTTCGTTGGATTACATTTAGTTATTGCTGTCTGCTAACAATTATAGTTGAAATAGAATCTACTTTAGTTATTGTGGAAATTTTTGAGAAAGTAAAAGAACTTACAAAGAAGAACAAGTTCTAGAAGCAATGAAACTGTCAACTAGAATTTGTTATGCCAAATATTTAAATGGGTGATAATGAGGTGATAGTGAAATACGCGACACCGACGTATTTCAAAAGATTAATGAAAAGATTGAGGAACTAGATAAAGAATTCATTGGAGAAATAAAGAAGAATAGAACGCAATAAAACTAATCAACTAAATGCCAAGCAATGCATTAATACTGCTGACAGATTCAGTCGCAACAATCTACTACAAGGTTATCTAGCAGTGCCAAACAATTTGTGTTCGTTTTTACATAATTTAAATTGAACGATTTATTATATGGGTAAGCCGAGGCAATAAATATTACGTAGCAAAAAATTGCTTTTTTTTTTACGGAGCTGTTTTGCATTGTTAAAATATCATTCTTTTTACAATTCACAATACCAGTGATATAGGTAAAGGAACAAGAAATTACGTAATATCAAGGCGGAATTGGAAAGTAAGGGAAAATATATTGGTATCAGGGCTACCTGACGCGGGTGACATGGTAATTAAAGCAAAAGACGAAAAAAAACTTAACAGAAATGGGGAAGTATATAGGAAAACACTAGAGAAGATAAATATGAAAATCAGTGAAGAAAAAACGAAAACGATAATCATAGGCAACACAGAATAACAACATGCAATAAGAATAGAGAATGAACAACCGGAACAAGTACACAAATTCATATACTTGGGATCGACATTAGCAGAAAATGGAAGAAATAAAAGAAAAAGTAACAGCTGAAGGAAAATTATTTGAGAGTGTTAAGAACTCACTTTTGGGCAAAAAAGAAGTGCCTAATGTAGAAATGTCTTTCGTGTAGTTAATATTTTACTTGACGTTTCGCTGACCATGCTGTCAGCTTCTTCAGAAGATTTCTAAAGACTGGTGTTGTTGTCTCTTGCTCCTCGTTATATATCCTATTTCTATTCCGCTTTGCTGATCCATAACCGTTCCGCTTTGCTGATCCATAACGGTTCCGCTTTGCTGGTCCATAACCGTTCCGCTTTGCTGATCCACAACCGTTCCGTTCCGCTGAATCGCGTCGTTCGTTATGACGACTCCGTAGTGCTAACTTCCACGTGTTGCTGATCTTGTATCCGTCTTCGCGATTGAAGTTGTTGGTGATCTTCATTATTTCTATGGATTCGCGTATTATCCTCGGGTAGTAGTGGCTGGTCCTGGCTAATACCTTAACGTCGCTGTAGGTTATGCGGTTGTCTCCTTGTTGGTGCAGGTGTTCTGCTACTGCAGATTTTTCAATATGCCTAAGACGTGTTAGGCATATTGAAACGTTGAACGTCCTACCGATATGCCATGGACAATAATTAAAAAACGCCACAGTAAAATATCTGTCATAGAAATGAGACAAATGTGTCAATTATAAATCTTGTTCCCAATCTGGATCCCTGCGGAACGAATGCTTTTTTATCAGATAAATATGATAAAGTTTACCACAGAAACCCAGTCCTAAAACTCAATTCTCCGAACAGACGTTCATTACATGAGCATTAGATTTCGTCGCCCAATCACGTAAGACGTCGCTGTTTGAACAATACTAATCACAAAATCTTCGAGAGTCTGAAGAAGTCATGCAATTGTCGCTATACGTTTAAGAAGTATATGCGACAATATGTATTTAATAAACAATATAACAGATATAACGCTGTTTATTTTTTTGTTCTGGGCTCATCACAGAATTAATTACTAAATTAGTTTGAAACACGAAAGCTTTATACGTTTTTCGCTTATATGCCAAGGTTAGATGAAGCAATGGTTACAGTGTTGGCCACTCGAACCAAATCCAACCTTTTTTTCCTTGGGTCATTATTGTTCCGTGTTTCTCTTTGTGAAATTATTTGTATTAGACGCAAATATTTAGAGTTTTAAATCCAAATGCCACCTTTGTTTTATAATATTTGTATTCGTATTTTAATGTTTATCAAATGGTTTAGTGCGATATCGTTCAAATTTTGTTTAACAAAAACTGGCTTTTGTAGTGCAAAATTGTTACTAAAACTTTTTTATTTTTCTGGAATACATTGAAAGGAAAAATGTATACCTTACAGCAATATTTAATTGCTACACATTATACCCTTACCTTCATATACCATTCCATACAATAATTATGCTAGTTCAAATACATGTAGTCAACCTTAACTCTACAAAAATTTGAAAAATAGTAATCATTCCGTATGAACGTTGAATGTATAGAATTTATGCATATTGCAGTGATATCGATATCTGCGAAGAATTTGTGACGCATATTTGAGATTATGTATACATTTACTATGATTAACTTGCACAAACATACAACTTTTAACAAGAAATTGTGATCGTTGATATCTGAACTACAAACAAAATTGCAATATTTTTTATTTTATTTAGCTGCAAAATATTCTGATAATTCTAAGCTTTTGGAAGAGAATAAGGTTATAGAACATAAAGAGAGAATATGTGTATGTAAAATTTGGAATAAAACATTTCACCCTATTTGGTTATTGATTATTTTTTATTTTAACGAACATTCCTATTATTTTTAAAATTTAAAGTAATTAACAATATAACAGTCAAGCGACATCTGTAATTAGAAAGACACGTTTAGTATAGTCAATTGATGCAGAGCATAATGCAGAGCTCTAAGAGATATACTCTCACTTCATTTAGTATGCCACGTATGTAACTGACTATTTATAGATGGCACGCCATGTTGCAAGTTATAGAAATTGATTTTGGTATGCATTCTTTATATTCACATATTTGCATATTGAAATAATTTCTCTTCAATGAACAATAAATTTAAATTGGCAAAAAATTAAGATATATTACGTGGTTTTGTACTTGGAAAAGAAGTGAAACCCGTTGAGATATACTGTTGCGATATCAGTCACGATGTTTCTAGTGATTGTTTAAACCTTCAACGATAAAATTTAGTGATAATTTGTTACTGATTTTTTTTTGACTTTTCATTTACTCTGAAGGGTACTATGATAAGGGCAACCACTCCACAGCAACCTCCAAGAACAAGTTTCGAATGTTAACGAAAGATTTATTCTGAAAATATGAATGATAATGAAACAATTGATTTTGAAAATAATGTCTTAGAAGCATTCGAAAATATAGAGTTAATTTTTTAATTTCCCGCGATTTTACTTTAACCTGATGTTTTCTTAAATACCTTTTTTTGTTATAAAGATTTTCAAGTATCTGTAAATATATATGTATTAAACAAAACAAATAAAAGATTCTCTAAATAAAATAAAAATTTGGTTACTTTTAAAAAATACCTCAATTTTAGCAACTTTCTCGTGCTTGCTTAAAGACATATACAAGGGGCTACACCTAGTTCCATTGTAATATTTCAAAACAGCAAGAAGGGTTTATATTACAGTTCTTACTAGTATTTGTAAGAATCTTGCTTACTTGGACAGTAAATACCATAATAATAAAAAGAAATAAATAATTAAAAACAACAGCATCTCACATTATCATTATCTGTAGATAAAGTATTCAGTTATTGTTTTTTTTGATTATATAGAAGTTGTACGAAGGATCCCCAAGTATTCTTCTTCATGAAATTTCCATTAACGAAGGGAGTTATCGTCAGCAGAACAAATAAAATCGATTGCGGAAAGTTTCAATTACCATATTGATAACTTCCAGGAACCGTAATTAATTTTAAATTACTCCAGCACAGATAATTTTCTTTTTATGAGGAAAATTTATCCCCAGATTATCCCCAGATTTTTCTTGCATATTAAACCACTAAAATTCAAGGGGAGAACAAATATATCTGTTGTTTTTTTAGTTACGTAATGTACACAGAGAGATAAATACTTCCTCTGCAATTTAGAGGAAAGATTTTCAAATAAAAATATTCCACAAAAAAGACAAATCCTGCACAACGCAAAATTATACTGCAGTATACAGAGAATTTAGTTTCCCCTGCGTGCGATACAAATTTGCTTTTTTTTTAAATGGAATATTCCATTTAAAATAGTTAGATTACCATGAATCAAAGATGGCAACGATTACAATGGCTATCTCATACCTCTAACGTGTCAGACCTTTAAGGTATCGGCTGTTACTGAACAGCGATATATCGCAAAAATCGCAAATTATGTCAATTAATTATAAGGTAAATAGGTATAAAAACGTAATAATATACTAGATGTTCCATTTAAAGCTGTACACTTGAGTATAACTTCATGTACTTGCTTTACGAATATTTTCCGTTTGAAAACTTTTACTTTAAAGTACTCAGGCATTGAACTATCTGCCACCCACGCACTAGCTAGACATGCTGTATATATATATATATATTATTGATATGTTTTCTAAAATTAAATAACAAATTAAATGATAATATGTCGATATTGTAGATGACATTGTGCTGATTATTGCCCATAAAGTAATATTAATGGAGTTTTTTTTAAGAAATAAAGAATTAACAGTATATTTCAGTAGTCAAAAACACCAGATTTGGAATAACAAAATAATTCGAATTCTGCAAAATATTAAATTAAAAATTGATAATTAACGAATGTTGGAATTAAAATAATAACAATTGTTTATTAAGGGGTAAATGCGTACACTTCATCCCAATATCCCACTACAGTATACCTTGTTTTAATCTTCGCCTCTTTTACCCTTATGGGTGTCGAACCATACAATATATATCTTATGTAAATAATGCGAAAAATACGGGTACATTTAAGTATTCATACATGTTTCAAAATTTAAAGGCTCCAAATACTAAATTTACTAATAAAGATACTGCAACCTATATCATGATTACCATCCCAATATAATTTTCTGTAAGAAAAATTATTTGATACTGCATACCTGATGTTTATACAATCGTATATATCCAGTTCTAGGAATTTCTGTAACACAAAAGATTCAAAGCATCGTGAAAATGTATAAACAAATTCATGGAGGTTACGTTGAAAAAGACGGAATTTTGTGTGAATGTTATTTAATCAACAAATGCGTATAAATGTACAAAATGTGGATTGATGAAAGGCCCTATCGTTGTAATTTCCGATTGTGCGTTTCCACATATGAAGTTTTATAAAAATATTTCGCACTTTGCAAATGTATACAATAATTAACAGATCACATATCAATATGTTCGCTGAACTAGCAGGGGGCCATTCTATTGTATACTATATCATCATTACTAGAGTACAACATTCTCGCTTGCCTTCCAGTGGTGTTTAACCGAGAAAGGTTGGGGGGATACAGAACTGCTTCGTTACATGTCGGCACTTCCCGGGTGATTTAACGATGATGCTAAGTGCGTGCAATATACTGTTTGCAAAAATCGGGCAAACAATGTTTCGTCAGTTTTGGAAGAAATACAATTCAACTTGGGAACTCCGTAGCAAGTCCGCAGACGCTACGTAGGTATTCGCCGTCAGTGCGCGAGAAGATTGAGAATTAAGCGAAAACCGCAGTAAAAAACGAACGGTTGTGGCTAACTATAGATGAAACTACAGATATTTAAAAAAATTCCATGGTATCGATTGCAACACGGACAATAACCTTGAAAGCACCGTCACACCCTTATTTGCTAGCCTGTAAAAGACAGCAAAGATGTATTGCCGAAGCTGTTCATAATGTATTAATTAGAATACTGGACAACTTTGAAATTTCACCAAAGCAAGTGTGAATGATGGTTACCGATGCTGCCGCTGTTATGCTTCGCACAGGTCAATTATTCAAAGCTGTTCAACCGAATTTGCTGCACATAACATGTCTGCTTCGTGCTTTACACCTTGTAGCAGACACTATACGAAAATGTTATCCCGATGTGGATCAACTAATAGCACAGACGAAAGCGGTTTTTCTCAAATCACCGTTGAAAAATTGAAATTTTGCAGAATATTCACTTATCATCTTGGTATTTCACATTGTTCACCCATCGAGTATGAGGGTTCATTTGTTGGTAGGCCAATCCCTGTAGAAAGATTCCTGTTCTTAGCCGAATGTTAAAGGGGCGTAAAAATATTAAAATTAATAGAAGTCCAGCTAGAGACAATCGTGGGGAAGACTTATATTAACTACTTCTATCTGTCATTCTCTTTCTCATTAAATTAATGTCAGAAATGTCTACAGCAAGTTCTGGTGCATACGTTAGTCGTATATGAGTTATCTCTGTCAATTAAAAGTCTTTCGGTCCGTTTCATCTAAATTCTCGGTGTAATTTAACGTTGTAGTGTTGCATGTGGTCAAGAGTGTCATCAAAGAACACAGAATCCCAGCATTAGTTGCGTTCCTGCATCATGCTACGGCAAAAATCGTTCGCTTCCGCATCTATTTCATTAATTGTAATTAAATAGTAAAAAAAATTATCATAGGAGACAATGGAATAAAACAATTGCGAATGTAGTATAACAATGGTGAAGAACCACGGCAATTTTATTTGTGACTTTATTATGTCTAACTGTCGTCCAGGCACATTGTACATTTCCTCGAAATTTAATAGTGTTGATTAATTATTTAAATTTAAAATTTATTCAAAAGTGTGTTGAATAGTATATTATTGGAGAAGAGGTGTTCGAAGAAGGACATAAAATTTTAACGATCAAAAATTTCTCAAATTTCATATTGTTAAAACATGGTTAATAGCTTTTGTTACTTGCTCCAGCATCAACATCTCTTTAATACACGAGCTATGCTTTTTTAGAATACCAAATTAGCAAGTCATTCTTTTTATTTTTAGATTGGAGTTTAGTGTCCAAGAAAGTAGTCGCCAATATAAATACCTTCTTTAAGAGTTGGCCAGATTGCAAGAATTGGATTGAGGTTGACCCCAATGTATGCATTTTTTCTTATATTGAACTCTTCGCACAGTATTATGCATTACACTCTTTCAGTCATACTTGTCCAAATAAATATTTTGGTTATTTCAACAACGTGTTTTTTATCTCATGTAACTAATATAATATTTTCCATATTCCAGATTATATATTTGTTGATGTACATGTAAATATTTTTAAAATGGGTTGTACCAAATTGGAGGAGAAATACAAGGAAATCATTGAATTCACCGAACTAAAGAACAAATCAAAATCTTGAGTACTAGAAAGAAGGAGTGGTATCATTAATTTAGCTTTATAGTACTTTATTAATAGCTACCTTTAGAAGCGTTTGCAATTATTACAAAAGGAAAGGCCAGATTGCACAATTTTGATGACAATAGGTCTTTAAAAGATTGGTGACGTGAGGTGACTATTTTAACTATTTTAATTGAGAATCTGAGAAAAGGATAATCATCTGTTAGACGCTGCAATCTTCTTGTTATCCAACCGTACACATATCCAGTTAAGAATTTTCAGACTAGTTTAAGTGTCGAAAGTAATTTTTCACATCATCCAGACCCTCTCCAACCAGCTCCCCTTTTTACTACAGGATGACGTAATCGTGGTACAACATTTGATTCAAGAGAGAGCATGTACGTGACTCACGTGCACAATAGCGAGACGGAGGGAAAATAGAAATTCTTATTAGACAAAACGCTGCAGGGGTGGATATCGTATAGAGGGTAAATACTACCGGTGGATGTGTGCGTGTTTTGTATACGAGAGTGTACCGCCATGCAATTTCAGAAACGCTAGTTGGAGGATCACGTGGTATCAACAAGAAAGAGGGGAACTAAAACAGAAACGCACTGACGCATTGCAACATACACAAGAACTTGGAATGGTTGTACACAGAGCGTAGAGTATAGCGTTGTAGTTTAGTCGTGTGTAGTATCCCAAAAGTGACGAAAATTACATAAACTGTGCGACGATTTCGAGAATTTTAAAACCTATACACGTTCAAGAATAAAAACTTTTATAACGAATTTTTGATGTAGAAAATTTAAAAAAATAATTCGAAAAATCAGAATAAAATTTTAATTTTATAATTGAGAAAGCAATAATAAAAAGAACTTTAATAATATGTGCGAAGTTATTTAATTTACATCCGCAACTTCCTTGTGTAAAATGGACGAGTAAGTTATTTTATTGCAATTTTAATATATTTTGCAACAATCTCGCTAATTTTTGTTTACATTTACACGTTTTATTTACATAGTCATCCGCTTCGAAGTAAACCTAAGCACTTCATTGTCATTAAGTTAAATCAACATTTTCGAGTACACTGTTTACTATTTTGCATATTTACTGTCGCTAATCACGCAATTTTATTGTTTTGAACGGATATTTTCAGTAAGACTAGTACAGTACGACGTTCGATCGACGTCTACGGCGTCGTGGCTCTTCTTTGTTCGAAACAGGTGTTTAAGGAGGGATGCACATACGACCCCCTAAGCAATTAAAGTGCACTTCTAGGATGCATTTCTATTCACACGACTTTTCCAATAGTTCCTGAAACAAAGCTCGTGTAATTCCCTTTTTTGCGTAAGGGAAGGAATGTAGATTTAATCCTGGAATTATACTCATTTCGTTAAGTATTCTTCAACCGACCAAATCGCACTGTTAAATACGTTTTACAAAATAAAATTTCAATGACTATCTTTGTTTAATAGACCAGAACTTTAAACGATAGTAATTTAATTAGCACAAACAACTTTTTATACATTTTTTAATATAAATTCTTCATAACAATAGTTTGTATATATATTGTATTCGTGAACAGGTCTCTAAAAAGAATGTAATTTTCAAATTTTTTCGTGCGAGGAAAAGTATCGCAGCCTTGGCTTGATAGAAACTTATGTTACGCGTTCTTACCTTAGCATTGAAATTCCATATTGATTCGTTATGCAAAACTAGACACATAGACCTGCTGCACGGTTAAAATTTTCATGCGCGTCATAATAGTAAATTAGTTTCTGTTTTTTATTCATTAAAAAACTTAAAGCTTAATGTAATGTACTGCGTAAATATATAATTGAAAACTAGAGTTGAAGCCATTTTCTGTGATATTAATTTTATATTCGAACATATACATGATTAGGTTTGAAAAAGAAATACTTAGAGCTAACTTCGGTGATGCGTGTCGATATTAAACTATTATTTAGACTAAGAACCAGTTTAATTTAAAATTAGCTAGCTATAAAATTGTTGCTATGAATTAATTAGCAATAATAATCTAACGTTGGTGGTTTCAAAATACAGAAATTAGAATAAATACAATTAGTTTTGTTTCAACAAATAACTACATATTTTGGTGAAAGATATCAAATTCCCCAAATTATTTTTCGAAATCATCTTCTCGTGCCCAAAATATAACAACAATATGGTCTAAATTCGCGTAACCAATCATAAGCCATTAAAATGCAATACCTTCTTCAATAAAAACGATGGCTTCATAAAATGCTGAGGAGTGTTTTAAAATTTCGCATTTCCAACTGCTCGTGCCTATACTATTCAATTTTATATTATTAAGCAGACAGCAATTCCAATAAATAAATTCTAGATGTTTACTTAAAAATAATCCAAATAACTAAAAAAACTTCCTCAAAGACATCGTAATCAAAATTACTAATAATTACTAGGCAGAAACCTAGAGTGGCATAATTCAGACGGCGACAAACTTTGAGGAGAACAGAAGAAAATGTAATCCTAAAATTTGTGTTCCTAATATTACACTTCCTCAATTCTTCCAGGACTGTAACATTGAGTAATATTTGTTGTTTTTCAAATTTATCTATTGTATTCGAAAAAGCTTTTGAAAACTTAATAACTTTACATGTTAGTGAAACTTTCAATTAACAGTGGGTTGGCTCAAGAAGTAAGCAGAATATATCATCTAATCTTATAGTACTTACTCTAAATCTTGATAAAATAAATAAATTCCACACAAATTCTAATTACATGTAACAACATGCAACTTTGATTATATTATAATTATTAATCCAGATAATGTTATAATTTTTCAAAGGGACACGTTCGAAACTTGTCTGTTATAAACATTTAGATAAATATTAAAAGATGAGACCAATTGGATTGATTATTGAACTATCGAAAAGAATAGTGTTGGTTGATGAAAATTGTTACAGTTTCGGCAAAAGTTGTGTTATTATCATTATCCGAGAAAAAAAGCATAAATCCAAAGTTCATTTTAACTTATTCCGTTAAATTGACCTTTATTGAAGGTGTATTTATTCAAGTTTATGTTTCTTCCGCTTTTCTAATTGAAAAGGGATCGGTATATATATATATATATATATATATATATATATATATTCTTCACGTAGGTTGGCACAATATTTTGGACTGGTGCTGGTTGTAGTCGAATGTATAAGTACAATATGCAGACGAGTAATTTTGAAATAACTTACTGAATGGGCCCACAATAAAATCAGCGGCCTGTTTAATTTATTTATTGCTACACAGTAAGCTCTTAAGACCACAAGCCTGTCCTTTCAATAGCTGCAAACTTGTTTGTACTGCTTTCGAATAATAACTGCTCACTAGAATTAATATACCAGAGATATTTCGTCCTGAAAACCGATTACTTCTGCGCATTGTTTCCTGAAAATTACTTGTTACAAATATCTTTCAAAACATATTCCTTTATTTCAATTACTTTTGCTTCTAGTTTACAAACACTTGAATGTTGGTCGGCCTGATAAAATATTTATGCTTAAGATAACAGATATTATGAATGTAATGCCTTAAAATTATTCACGAATATTTGGTTCTAGTATTTCGCCTAGATCGGGTTTTTCATCCATGTTTTACACATTAAGTAAGATAGGTTTTGTAAAAAAAAGTCCAATAAACAACTTGTACTGCGAGAAATTAAAATTACTAACGTAAATCAATGTTATATTTCTTATGAAAATTTCTCAATCATCAAATTCAGACACGCGTATTGTTGTTCATATGTAACAATCAAAATCAGTATCATTATCATGGTAACCCACATAATCTCGATGTAAGTGACAAGACCGTACTAGAACTTATACATGGTATCGCAAAGCTTTTAAAATGGTTGTTATTACATCAAGGGTGTGACTTATTCGATTTAGTAATTTATGGGTGGAGAGGAAAAAAGTAATCGAGAAATGAGCAATCTTCTTTCGACGGCTTTACAAAATTTCCTCTAGGAAACTTTAAATTAAGATACTTTGATGAAAACTTCTGCATAAACACACCACCTACGGATTTAGAATCATTCGGACCCGGGTTCGCAAGGATTTCGAGACTGGGAAGGACTTCTGGATTTGGATTTGTATACTAGGATATCACAGGTACCGAAAAATTAAACATTTGAAATTCAATTTTCTTTTAAAAATCAGTTACTAAATTAAATAAGTTTTTATATTTATATTAATTTTGAAAGAAATTTTCAAAATATTGTAAGGGAAGTATAATTTCAAAAATTTGATAAAATAAACATTAACCCGCACACCTAATTTGTTCAATCGTTTTCAATTTGCAAAGCAACAAGTAGATCGTACGATTCAAAATATTAAGAAACCCTGAATATTAAATTTTAATTCATTTTTAAAAAAGAGACTCATTATAATATCTTCAATTCTATTTTGTACAATCTACTTAGTTCTATTTTAGCCCTATAGATAGACATCCTTTTCAACAACAAAACACAATCAAATTTTTACAACTATGCAATCTACAAAGATCGCGTAACTTATTCTCATACACACAATCATCAGTTTTATACTCCGCACTTTCAAATGTGCAAAGCAATACTTGTTGCAGAATTCTCCCATAATTCAAAAAAGACAATTATTTCTAATTAACGATTGTGATGTCTACTTGTACGTTAGAAGTTCTCGTTTGAAGTCGTTTTATTACCTAATTAGAATGCGAGGAAATATTATGGTCACATAGTAATCACTTAAAAATGCAATTTAAAGTATCACACATTTGTTCTTTACGGAAGTAGCTTCTATCAAACTGTCAAGCAGCAATGATAGGTAGCAATAACCGGTTAGAACTTTTGCAGACGACTTCAATAAAACAGTTATTTTGCTACCGATACATAATTTATAGACCTGCTCAGATCGACCTAGAGACAGAAAACGCTGCGAAAAATAAAATCAGCAGAGTTCAAAGTAAACAGTAGACGTCGGTTATTTTGAAATTCGCTATGTATATTTTTGCATATTATTACTGTAGACGCGTAACCAAAAATAGAAATAAAATAGCAGACATGACGTAATACTTCAAGATTTATATGCAAATACATACATAAATCGCGCAGAATTAATGTAAATGAGTTCAATATCACAGGTAGCATATAAAATATGTTGGAAAACGTTATTTTTTATACATTATATATTTGATTGTGAACGTAGATGTTGAATGAATTATCAAAACAAATGAAAACACACGAAATACCATAAAAATTGATCCATTTAAAAATTAATCAAAAGAAATAGTTTGTGGAGCTTGTGTATATGAAATAATTTTAAAAAATCACTCTAAAGTAATAATCAAATTAAGATGATATCAAAGGAAAATAAGCTATTTAAGGAAAAAATATAAAAGAAGATACGACTAACAATAAGTATATCAAACATCAAAGTGATTTAAAGTAAATGTACATATACACAAATAACAGGAAGAATCACACGTTCCAGTTTCGGTTTAATTAATTAAAATTAGAAAGTATATTATAGTTCCTTGTTCACCACACTTAATTAAGATTATCACAAAATTGTAAGACATCTATTTTACATATGTGTGTGTATGCCGCAATATTCAGGCATTCAACCATGGATAGAAGAATCTACTCTAAACAGTTGATGCATTTATTGCGGTAATTACACGTAAAAAAATATTAATTATTACTAGCTTGGAACTATGCAAGTTCGGTAATACAATTTTATTTCACTATATACAGTATAATTTAATTTATGGTGCGCTATAGTTTACAATGAAAGTATTCTGGATCAGAGGAACCGATTTTAACAAAATTTGGAACCGTATCGTTTTCTGTTTCGGCTAATAAATTTTTCTTAAATTAAATCGGAATTATCGAGGATATTTATACACGTTACAACAGTGCTATCGATTTGCTTTTAGATCATTTTTGCTGCTTCAGAAACAGCTTTGCCCTTTTCCTTCCACTTTTGTTACGATTACGCATGCAATTTAAATTTGTCGCCCTATGATCTTGCATATTTGTATTAATACCTATTGTATATGTTTATTATGAACAATATGAATAATCTAAACTGTTAGTTTATCAAGATCTATGGTCTAAAGCTTAAAAGTTGTGTCTTTACTTCATTACACGGCTGTCCGGCGAATGAGAGATGGATTCGAGTCCCTACCGGAGCTATTTCAAAAACTTAATTATGTCGGGTTCTTGCATTGACTACCCATGTGGAACAAAAAGTCAGCTACGTTCTGCATTAAAAGTTCTTTTCGCTTCTCATAATAAAGCAATCAGGAGAGCAACAGGCGCCTTCGTAGACGAAGCATAAAATGGAGATCAGAACGCTACGATTAAAAAATTCTAATGAACAAAATTCTGTGTATTTGTAATTACCCTATAATTTGAACAAATAAAAATGGGATAAGGACATCTTTTACGTCACTTTCATGTGAATAATACATTCCTGGACTTTGGTTCCTTGCACCCAATTCATCCTGTATATTCTGCTGTAATTACTGAAATTGCTCTTGCTGAAAATGCTGTTTATTACCCATATGCTAACGTAAATGGAATACTAGATTGTGGAAATTTCTATTATCTGTATGCGTATATGAGATACTAGTTATATATACATTTTTAACCAAGTTCTTTAATTGTTAAAAGCTTTTCCTACTAATATATTAACCACACCTCAACCAAAAGTACATTTTTAGCGTAAACATATTGAATTACATATTCCTTGAAAAGCCGAATATTGGCATTTCGGAATAATATTTCAATAAAAGCAGTACTGACAGTTGATTCGGGAACATAATAACACGTATATAGATTGTGCTAAAATAATTGCTGGGGTTTTATTTAGTGCCTATCTTCGTAGGAACAATAAATTTGATATTATGACATTTTCTATAAAGACATGTCTATCTTATAATATACATCCCGTGGGAGTATCGACCCTTGTTACCCAGGACTCGGAATAATCATATCAAAGAAGCCCAATGATATTTAAAGTACACGAGAGGTTTAACGTGGGCGTAGAGACCACGACGAGGGGTGTTCTTCGCAATGACCTGTCGCGAATATAGAATTATCAATCTGATGTGACCTTATAATGCATCGCTTGTCCCTGTACGATACAAATCGCTTTCGTATATACCTGAATAGTCACACGCGGATCCCGAACGAATGTTAAATGAAGTATCTAATGCGTTCTTTGACGCACATCGTACGGCCGCTGTTTCGTGCGTACCATCGCAGACAGCGCGGCGCTGAAATCCAGAGGGTGGCGCCCCCACGACGTCGAACGGTGGAGAAGCGAATCAACAGGAATAACATCGGGAGCGCATAACGATTGCAGTCTTCTCTCGGTTCGAACACACTTGTACATATCGCGCACATCTCACCGATCATTCTAATTTGATTCATTGCATCACAAGAAATAATACTTCTTTCTTCCGTTTAAGTTAAAGGCAACTTTAACGTACCGCTCGGCACGAACAAAATAATGAATCAATCAAGAGGAAGAGGATACATATCAGTATGAGTACCACTAGCGAGAAAGTACAAAACAAAGTTCGAATTCAGAACGGTAGCGATAGATTTCAGGAAACACAGAAGTGTAAAGTTAAAATTGTAAGTGATACAGTATAATATTTATTGTCTTTTTCTTGTACTATTTAATCCACGCTTTGTATTTAACCTTTATTCGTTAATTGTGCTGTCTATATTGTGTATTTCTGTACATGTTAAACGCTCCTATTTTCCGGGCGTGTTTTAAATTATTTCCCGAATTAGGTCAAACGGATTGCAAGGCTTCTGTTTTATCTGTGAATACTATCGGCGGTGTCCGCTTACGTATTGTACCATTATTGAAACCATATCCGATATGATCCAATGCTTGAAGAGATTGGTTTCAATGTTAAACGGAAAATAAAAATTCTGTGATATTAACATATGGTTGCCTATTTAAGGAATTCCCATTGCTAAAGTATTTATTATTTCACTAATTTAATTCCGAACATTTTTAGATGATTCTATTTAAAAAAAAAAAAACAGGAAATTTATTATTAAACGGATCGATAAATCGAAGCAATGATTTCAAAATATAATTAATTATTTACATAGGTCATATGTCAAGGAAGTAAGCATGTGCGTCTAAAGTGTAAATTTTAAACAAACAATTCACTTTGGATATCCAAAATACGATTAACATTTCTTTACGTTTCATAGATCTCCTTATAGCAACATACTTATTTAACATGTTAGTATAAGCACCATCACTACTTAGATTAAGCATATGATCACTTGTTGCGCATACACTCTATTCCTGAAAACTGTACACGCATCTGAGGTTGTTTTAAATTTAAAATACGTTTTAGTGCGATCCGTTCCATTGTTATCCAAGTGATTAATAGTTATTTTTACTAGTCTGTAATTGTATAGCTTTCCTATTTTGTTTTCCGTGCGCGAAGCCTAGGAAACATAAGGAAAGTCAGCTGAATTTTGTCATGTATATTTATATAACGTTATCGATTAATATTGATGCCTAAGATTGCATTGATTGAATGTTTAATTATAGTTGCTTGCTACATACATGTGTAATGACATGTCATTTACTTATTTTTAGCAAATTATTCGATCAAGACCGTTGTTTGTAACGCAGAAGTGTTATTTTTAAAAATTACACTGTTTGAAAGATATCTTTTGGTAAATATGTTTATATTATTTTAAAATTCAAAATATATCCAGATATGTCTATAGTTAGTTACTTATATTGCATTTGTCATCGTTATTAAGGTTGCGGCGATAAAATGCTGAAATTTTAATGATTTGTTGCCTGTTTGTTGAAGTTTATGCATTTGTTTTCAAGCACATTTAATATATTAATTTGTGCAATAACACTTTTTAATTGTTGGTTTTTTATGTCAAGGCCTATAATATGTACACTTGCTAGATGAAGAAGCAATAAGATGAATTAATTGGGCCATTAAATATGTTAAGGGAATACTTGATTAAATCATTATTTTCTCTAAGTAACGAAAATTACATGCATTTAGCTTGGTCGTAAGTATAATGAACACAAAATTTTGTAAAAGCTGCAGAAATTTGGCAAAACGCTTAAATTTTTATACAAGTTGACTTTGATTTCTGATTAATTTTTTAAAACTTACCCAAAAGTCTAAATACATTCACGAGATCCGAAGATCATTAAGAGTCATTAATGTTATTGTCAGTTAGCTATGAAATAACAAATGATAATTTAAAATCAAGTTACAACTTGACAGAAAACATTCGATAAACAGCAAAAAGTACTGTTAGTTATTTAAAAACGTTTATCCGAATAAGGATCCGATTTCATGATCTACTGCTTGGAAAATCTTAAGGCGATTCGAACAAATAGGTACATATAATAAAAATATCTCGGAGCGTGGAAGACCACAAAAGGTTGAAGCCTTACAAGGTTTAGCTTGTTCATTATTGAAGATGATTTTGATAGGAAGTTCTAATTTTGCGAGGAAATATACAATAACAATTAAGATTTTGTAAATAATATTATTTTCTCAGACGAGGCTGAGTTTTGCTTGAATTGTGATGGATTGTAGAATATTATTTCCAGTTTTCGCAGAAAATTAACGTTTAGTTTGGTATTTTAAAAGCAAACAGATACCTGTAATTATAGCAAAGTCAAATTATACCTGCCTGTGTTGTCCTCTTTTCTAATGAAATGGATTCAAATCTACCTAACAATAATATCTGGTTCCAACAGGCTCCATCACACTATAGTGTAAACGTATGTGAATACCTGGACCGTGTATTTCCAAATAGGTGGACTGGAGTACGACGACAAATAGAATGGCCAGCCCAATCTCCAGATCTAAACTCGTTAGATTTTTTTTTGTCGGGCATCTTAAGTCCAAACGCCATAGAATAGACGATTTGCGAGACCGAGGTACTAGAGTAGTAGAAGTAATTTTCCCTGAATTTCTAAGAAATACTCTGAAGGGTTTCGCAGATCGATTGGCTCAATGATATCTTCACCATAAAAAGGGCTTTATATTTTATCAAACTATTGAAAAACAGTAACAGGTTCGTATTTAAAAAAGGATCGGGGGACGTCAGAGACAACAGTTGAACGGAAATAAAATCTTTTGTCAGTTATATCGACAAGAATTTCTTGCACAACTTAAAAAAAAGCAAAAATGCTTAAATTTTGTTCTTTTTTTAAATGAATTTGGCGTAGAGAAAATACAGACACATTTTTCAGAAGCCCACGGTTTCCATAATCTAATTATGAATTAGACATGTCAACCCTCCCTAATTAACTTAAACATATTGCATGTATGGTAGTACATGAGGAGATATATTTTCCACCTAGTCATGCAGAAAAACAAAAGATATTTTTTCGACATACATGTTCCACTAATGATCACATACGTATTCCAACATTTCTCTAATAAACCCAAATCCTCAAAAAAAGTCTTTCGGTAGGTCCTCAAAATATTCTATAACCACCGCTTTCAAGCATTCATCTGAAGGAAAATGCCGTCTTCTCAAATGTTTTTTAATTCCAGAAAGAGATAATAGTCGCTTGGTGCTGCCTCCATAAAACTGACTTTGTGAGCATTCTGGATTCTGACATGGTTTCGGAGCAGCATAATTTTCCGTTGTTTTCTGTTATTGTAGTACCTTTCTTCATACATTCAATTAGCAACATCCCTGTTGGATCTCAAAACACCACAGCGACCAGATTTCCTGTTGAAAACTGCGTTCTTTCTTTTTTTGGTGCAAGAGATCCTTTATGAGTCCATTGCATGGATTCTTGTTTTGTCGGTGGGCCCCAGTGATTCAGCCACGTCTCATCACCCATTACAATTAAAAAAAATCTTTGTCGTCAATCAATGGCGCCAAGTCTCCCTCACAAATTTCTTGCCTACACAATTTTTTTCAGGAGTAACCAATTTCGCAATCCGACGTGCAGACACCTTATTCATTATTTTTCGATCTGGTAAGACCGGTTCTTCAACATTCTTGATGTTATCGTTGGTGCTTGCTTCAACAGGCCTTTCACATCTTGGGTCACTTTGAACTGATTCCTTGCTCCATCGAAATTGTTTACACATCGACATTAATCATCCTGTTATAGATGGTCCACTTCCCTCCTTCTTTAGGAGCTTGATACCATTTCTGCGCTAAATTTCACTCATTTTTTGTTGATTAAATCTTTATAAAAACAACACAATCTTTTGAATACGAGCGAAACTTAAACCTAAATCTTAGGAAACGTTTGACATCTATTACTGGAAACAGCAACCACCTTAGTTGTGACTGAAAACCCACATATTATTACTTGTTGCTATCAATTGGACGCCCTGTATAAACTGTTTAACGTATTATCAATACTTACAATTAGTAACATTTAATTTTAGTACTCGCGTATACCTATTATTAAGTTATTGAAAAAATACTTCGAAGGTATCTTTCACTATATTCAACACATGCCAATTTACTTATATCTATTTAAACGTAATTATTTTTACAGAGAGCGTACTCAAAGGAACCTGTCATTTTACTTCATTCATTTACTATTATTTATGTAATTAAATTATGTATTTACTATCTATTTTCCGTCGTATATTCCTATTATACCGTAATAAATCGCCAATAATGCTACTACGGATATAAGATTCTGATTTCATTTTTTTATTTCGGTGTCTCAAGAGTTCGGCGTTATGTATTAATAAAATTTATTACGCAATAACTTTTGTTTATGATCGAATAGTAAGGTTGCTGGCAGGTTAATGTTACACCGGATTGTAATACCATGAAAACTACATATATCACCAAAAACTAAAGTCTATGCCTTAGATACTTAAATTTAATAAATAGTATACAAGGGAATGAATACCTGATGAAGCCACAGTATGGTGAAAACATTGTAGTGGAGGCTATAATAAATTATTTGAAACTTCCAGTTCAGTATACTTTATTTATTACGTTATGGAGTTTTAACAAGTATGTCCCTTATACTTACATTTATGTAACTTTTCAACTGAATAGAATCTAATGAGTAAAAGGTAGGAAGAATAATACATTATAATTATGATTCTCTAAGGTCACAGTCTAAGGTGTCTTAAAAGTTTTCATTTTAGATATGCACTTCGAAATATGGCGAGTTAGAAGAAACTCCAAGGTGTACACGTAAAAATAATTCAAAAAACCTCAAATCTTGTTACTCGATTTTTTTTGGAGTTATGATGTAATAACAAACTTTCCTTCGCACATTACTTTAATTGCAACTTTCAAGTAATAGTTTGCCAATATCAGTTAATTGGAACCGCAAATATGATGTTTGTTTATGGCTTCATGTCGTCGTCAAAACAAATAAAAATCGCAGACGCTGTTAAAACAGTACAGTTTCAATTTTAAAGGCATTTCATAAAATTATTGCAATCTTTAAAGCAAATGCTTGATAAGTTGCAAATTTGATCTTAAGAGTATACTTGCTACTGAAAAATATCAAATATCAAAGATTTTTTTAATATCTATGTATATAGTATATTTACTTTCCATGCAACGACTTCGCGTAATCGTTTCGATTCATGGCCAAAGGAACTTTCAGGACTGTGTACACACTGGCTGGTTTGATTGCGCTTCCTAGCAGAGTACACATATTCAATATTAGCTCCACTCTCCAAAGAAACGGTTTTAGGGATAGCACTTAATTATTAATAGGATAACATGTAGGCTATAGGTTATGGGTGTATGCTTTATATAGATGTTGGATCATCTATAATTATGTACCTATCCTCTCCGCATACTTATATCCCCTTCCAATATGCATATGTGTTGATGGGGAAGATCCCATTTTTATAATGCCTTCAATAGAGTTAAAAATAGACAGGGTTCTTGTACGTGCTAAATCGATTTGTAACGCATATCGATTAAGCAAGATATATTTAAAATGTGTTGATCAAAGCAGGAACTAAAAGCACAATGAATTTTAAAGACATATAGCATGTGATAACAATCATTTAGTAGACTTCTTACGATGGTGATCGAATGATTTCAACGTTAAATTTAAATAAATACCTTGCAGTACTTGACTAGCATACTTATGAAATCTCTTGCCTTTGAATTAAATTGCAAACTGATAATGGATCACTAACAAATTTCTCATTAATGATTCGAGAATCCTGAAATGGCGCTACAGTAGAATAAATCCAAGAGTCTGACTTATACATGCCAGCATACTTTACTACCTACCACAGGACAAGCAATTTCTGGCTGTTTTAAGAATACAGAAGAGCTGCGATAATGCGATAATGCTTGCGAGTACAAAATTTTGAAAAGGTTAACAACTGTATAGATAGAGTGTACCTTTCATTTTGTTAATTTTCACTAATTGGACAACAAAAGTTAATTGTTATTATACCAACTTTAAAGGACGAATATTATGAAGAAAACTTATGGGCATTTATTAAGAAACAAGGCAATTTCTAAAAAAAGAAAAAGTACGAGTGTTTAACAGTGTATACGTACCAATTCTTACGTAAGGGTACGAAATATGAAACCATGTGTGATCGAAACAGAAGCAAAATATAAGCATATAAGATGAAGTATTTAAGAGTTATGGAAGGAGTGACTAGAAGGGCCAGGCGTTTACGATTAAATCGATACAAGGGTAGTGCAAAGTGGAACCAGTAATCGACACAGTGCAGTGGAGGCAATTGGGACATATAAGGATGGATGAACAAAGAAAAATTAAGGAAATCTGGAAGGCAGTCAGTGGCAACAAACGTAAAAGAGAAAGAATTGGCAGAACATGGAATGGCAAAATGGGAAAACTTCTGATGAAAAGGAAGCTATGGCATTGGTCTGAACAAGATGGAAAAAACTCAACTTCAGCTCCTCTACACCGCAAGGTAGATGGTGGACGACTAAGTTATGTTACGTAAATAAGTACAAAAATTATAAAGAGAAATAACAACACAATGTCTCCTTCAAGTTAAAGCGTCATGTCATTCTAATAAAGACTGTACTAGAGGGTGTCAGATTTCTACTAACATATATCTGTATTACAAACGACAATATTCAAAAATATCGCTCATCACAAAATTAAACATCGCATCCTTACATAAAAGAAATACACGAACACAGTTCTATTGAGTTAAAAAAACACTCTAATTTTGACCTAATTTAAAAGAAACTGATTAACTAGCGAGGCACACTGAAAAGTGGCCAAATGTATAAAGAAGTTCGCTGTTAGAAGGAGTTAATCACAATTGCCAAAAATTATTTTCTTTTGCACTAATGCAATGAACAGCTTCACACATCGACAAAATCAACCAATATGCTCTGATTCACCTGGACATAAATACTGGCTAGTGTTAGAACGGTTTAGAAACCTCACAAGTGCTAATTTTTTAATATATTAAAGCAAGTAGTTCATATTTATAAACAATATACCAATATGTTGGTTTTAAATAGATATCGTCATATGACGTACAACGCGAAATAAATATCTTTGAACGTCGATGGATCGATCCCAATAGACCTTGGCTTAGGTCACCTTATTATTATTGCTATATAAAATTTACTTCAAGTACTTGAACTTGGCTCTTTTGAAGACTTTTTGTAAAAAAGTTTGGGCATTAGATAATATCATTTATAGTTTCGCAACTGCTTTAGATTAATTTTTCCACAGCTAACTGTTGAAAAATTTTAATTGATATAAATAATCGATTAATAACTCTTAAATTAAACAAGGCAGATATTGAAATACTTAATATACATCGACTGCTCACGGTAGTGTACCCAAAAATCAAAATAACTCAAAATCAGTTAATTTTAGAGGCAGGGAACTTGAATAAATCATTTCAAATGACCCATGGAATCTAAGGGCACTAGAATGTATGTCGCTCCATTAAAAACATCAAAGTTGGTTATGACTTTCGGTACAACCGAAATCAATACGAGTCTAAAAATAAATTTGTTATAATAGAGCGGATGCGCTCATTCCTTGCTACAAATTTTCAAGTCTAGGCTAAGATGCTAGCGGGTTGGGAGGAAAACCTTGTATATTTTTCAAATGTGAAAGAAATATGTTACTGTTAACATTTACGTAACTTTACAAAATTTAATTTTGTAGCGGCAGAAAATGACCTCATAAGTTAATTAAAACGCTTACTATCTACATATAGTATAACGCGAAATGTTGGTCACGTTGCACTAAAGGCCAGGATATTAATTACTACATTTTCATTATTCGCGCATAATATTCTTTCTATACCGTATGACAGACGTATTCATTCCACGTACGTTATAACAAAAATTTGTATAGTCACTTGGTGTACGTATTAATTAGTGTAACTGCATACAACTGTTTGTATGTTGTACATCTGGATCAAAATAAGCGTTAATAATCGGTATGTGCAACAGTGCGACGACCTAATCTCGATGAGGCACCAGCAGACACGCACCTTTGCCGCTGCAGTTGGTATTGCTTTCATTCATTGAGTTCTTTATTTCCGGCTTGTTGCAGACAGCGGTCAGCTTCCGCCCCCGGTTTCTAAATAATGAATGTATTTCAACACGACCGCTTTTACACGAAGTTAATGACATGTCTGGTTATTCAAAACTGAATGCGACTAATATAGTAGTATTTTAATGCTTTTTTTCCTTTCCTTCGCAAACTTGATATCCAATCTTACTTACAACACGCGGCATTTTTATTGCTATTTTTTAATTAAGTAATTAAGTAATTGTAGTAATGTAACAACAGTTTTTTAGTTTCATAAATCCATGAGTATAAATATGCCTTACCTATCAGTGACTGAATAATATGAGTTGAAGTCATCTAAAAAATTAACAGATTACTAACACTCGTGATGCCGAGTCATTTAAAACACTTTGACATGCCTGTTGGCTGCATGCCGGTTACCATGGAAATAACCACCGATTTGCTTATTTTTAACGGAAAATACTTCATAAATTATTCCATTTGTTCTCATTAATGCTTCGAAATTTTTAATTCCATTTTGAAATTTTGTAGTGCAGGTTTAGATGTATTGTTGTGCAAACTAATATTCTGTATTTGGTTGCGAAAGCTGGATCACTAGCAACAAAATAAAATCAAGAAGAAAGTAGAAATGAAAGTTGTGGGCATAACTGGGCGTGACCGTGTAAGAATCAATGCGGTACATACAATACTAAAAATAACTTCTATCACAACCAAGGTAGCTAAGATGGTATGGTAGATGTGGAAAGCGTTAAGCCAGCAAAGCAGTAGACAACACGAACCCTTTCTTATGAGACGAATAGACACGAGTCTGTCTAATCGCTACAAAAAAGTAATAATTTCACCTTTCTAGAAATTGTTAGATTTACGGTAGATGCATCAAATCTAAATTATTTAAATCCTTGTTAGTGGTTGTTCACCCTTATTGACCAATTCTAAGATTTCATTATCTTTAGCTTGAATAAAGTTGTTTTGGACAAACAACTTTTAAACCATTAGCTACACTACGTATTTCAGGATTCACAATCAAATGATTTCATTAAATTAATTAATGAATCCAAGAATATCTCACTTTAAATCACTTACTATACGGTTACACAAACAACACAAGAAAAAACCTTTTGAACGCCAATCCTGTCAGTCTTTGTGTCAAGTTTGAGAATGTTTAGATCAACCGGAAGAGAATTAAAACATTTCACGCTACTAGCTCTCTATTTTTACCACAATTACCTTGTCAGATGATAGTCGGTTCATCGGTAAACGGGGAACATGAATAAACTGTTATTATTATCTCTCCGTAGTAATTTCTATGTAGTCCATGGAATTCTGAAAATAAGAGGGGAACCTTTAGAAAAGTTTGTTTTTGTATGAAATGAGAGTGTTTTGTTTACACTCGTATAATTTTCGATTACGTGTGGAGTTCTTTATTCGAAACGATATCGTAGCATTCAGAATTCGCGTTGTATACAAAATTTCCAGGTGGATTGTATGATCTGTTTGGTATTAAAACTGTACGCTTATTTTATATTTTCTGAAAAACTACATTTACTTTTTTATATAAGAAATCCTTTCAAAAATGATTAAAATTAACGTTAGTTGAAATGAGGTTTCTAGATTATACCTCGTGTAAAACCTAGTAGCCTGTAATAAGCGTGATATTTGGGTTAGACAAGATAATCAGTATTGTGCGATTGAATATATTTAAAGGTTAGCCATAATGTTAAAATAAAATTAATCACAATGTAGGCAATCACCAAATGTATGATGTTAGACTCTATGTTAAAATAAATGTTTTTTCATATTTTGCTCCCTGGGTAGAACACAAATATAGGACCAATATTGCCTGGGTACATACATTTTGTACAACTTATCTCTTTTTAAAATAAAGCAGTTACAATCAATTCTTGAATTAGTTACTGCAGTAGCGAGTTATTAGTTAATATAAAATTTTATAAATTACATACAATAATGTTACAGATACAGAGTACGTGATAAAGAACTATGTTATTCATTATTTTTTAAACATTATAATAAATAATTAGACGCGACATTCGCTAATACCAGAAAGAACAAATGGCAATAGTGTATTAACATAGATGCGTTTCAAAAATGAGTAGATATAATTTTCTTGGGTTCTAGAGGTTCGAGTCACCACTCTTATTTCAAAGGATTTCCTGCGTCATTCTTAAAACGATAGTAATAGTAAATATGCTTTGCAAATGAAAGAACAGCCGAATAGACTGATGAATCTTAACTCGAGAATCGCGAAATAAGTTGAACTTTTAAAATCAATAATATTTAAAATACAATTTTTCTTCGTAATCTATATAGATATAGATGCCATATGGCAGCAGCATGCGTTGTCTACGACTGAAAATATTTGACTGAATTTTAAACATCAGACGAAGGGGTAAAGCTTTAAATATACGAAAATGCATCGACTTACATTATATCATATTTACTTATTCATAACTTCCTTTTAATGTAGCCCATAAGATTATCCTCGTATGGATATTGATTCTAATTATTTATTTTTTTATACACTTTAGTTCAACACTGCAAATAGGCTATTGCTTATTGCTAGCAACAATAAGCGATAGCGCTGATAAGAATCGTTGATATATGTATTTTGAAGTCTGAGGAACTGAATCTAAAAGATTAAATGTAACTTTGATCTTTACATATATAAAAAATTAACAAACAGACAAATACAGCTCAGTCGTGGAAATCATTTAATAATAATAGCAGATATTTTATTACCAAAATAACCATTCATAATAAAATAAAAAAGCTAAAATTAACAGAATTTTTGTTTCGAAGAATCAGAATAATCTGCTTACATTAACCTTGAAAATAATAAAAATAAAAACATAATTATATAATAACCACAACAAATGCGTAATTTAATTTGAAAATAAAGAAAAAGAATACGGATATAAAAATATATTTAAAATTTAAATATGCTTAGCATAGAAAGTGTTAGGAATAGAACAAATAAGAATTAGTATGTACACTTGAAATCGACTATCAGACGCATTTTTTTACATATGAAATTTAAAGACATTAACACTTGACACTTATAAGGTAACATCTGCAACTGCTTTATATGTTATATAACAATTAATGTTTAAGTAATGTCGCTTGTCTACCCTCTTTTATGTCCTTCAAACTTCGTAGCAATTTTATCAATATCAGCCTTAAACCTTATATTCTGATACACTTTATAACATTTTAGGTTCTCGTCTATTTTTCATATTTAACCAAGCATCTCTTAACCAAAATCTCTTAACTTGTGGGAGACAGAACCTTACTTCCGAATGTCGAATATAAGACGTAGACGCGAATTTTATATTTTTAACACGACTACATGTACCACTATCGATTGGACTATGGTATGTGGGAGAATACTAATTAAATTAGGACCATACCAAAGCTTTACGTAGTTTAATTTCAACATTAACAAGCAAAGCAGTTCCGTGAACATATAGTTTTTTTCAGACTTACGTATATACGAAGGCTTTCTGAAAAATTTCCAGCCTAACACAGAAACGAGGCCTTTGTCTCATTGTCTCTTTGTAGGTCCCCAGCGATGTTCTCATCTCTTTAGTCAGTGTAAATACTAATAGGTATCCTGTTCTACAAAATAGGCATTTACGAATATGTTGGCCTCCTTATTCGATGAAAATTTCTGTTCTCCGACCGAAGCTTGGGTCAGATCTGGTGATTAAAGTAGGTGGTCTATCAATTCAAGCCCCAATTCGTGAATTTTAGAGGAAATAGATTAACCTCAAAATTATATTTTAAACAATTATTAGAAGGGATACCAACACATCACATGCATTATGAGCATTAATACAACAGTATTTGCAAAAATAATGACATAAATTCATCACACGTTTAAGTCAAAGTTGCTGCAGAGAAATATGCACTATAACCAAGCCATTTAAGTAAATTGTCGCCCGTCCTATGTAGATTTGCATATTTATTGTATTTTGTCATATCTATTTACTACAAACTAATGTTGCAGATGCAATAGCATTTTATATAAATTGAAGGTTACATCTGCGTTACAGCACTAATTTCTGAATTTTTCATACAATACTTATCGCTTAACTAATCTTGCGCATATGTATTTATGAAAGTATCACATTCATTTTTTTAACAAAGAACATCTTTAGTGCCCATTCTTAATTTACATAATTAATTAAGATTGCACATTACGATCGCTTATGAAACCAAGAATCAGGAAGCTGTGCGCTCTGATTGCTCGTGTTGTTTTATGTGTAATTTAGTGAATTCTTCTGGGTTATAAATCTAATTTGGGATATGTTAGCTATGTGGTTTGAATCTGAGACGACTTTAGACTACGTTTATTCACCACTAATAGCATGGTTTTATTGCATTGCATTTATTGTGTGCTGTGCAATTCAATAAATTCTTCTGCCTTATACATTTAGCGTAAGACGTGCAATTCTACGCGAATTGAATATATGATGAAAATCAATACTAGTCCAGATTGCGCCTCCACTATCCAGGAAATAGTCTTATTAGATTTATTCCGGACAATTTGAAGATGCTAGAACATTTGTAGCTAGAGATTTAATATTATTATTAAATTACAATTTCCTATATTATGGTACAGAATGTAAAATATTTTGCTATTTGATAGCATATTCTTGTTTACAGTTTTTTTATTTTATGCTTAATCTACACCGTAAAAGCTCAGCTGAAAATTGCATACATTATGCAGTGAAAGATACGATAATTACACATTTTATTTAAAAATCCTATTTCTGTAGAAATTCAATCGACATAATAAAACAAATATAACTTGAAATTGTTATTTGTAAATATTATTAAAGAAAACTACTGAATGGATGTAAAAGTAACAATAATCAATTTCATTTTACAGAATCATTTATGTAAGGTTTAGTAATGTAAAGATGCAGAGTAATGAAGTAACAAAAAATGCTAAGAGATATAATAATTCAATTTACAGAATTTAGACGCTTAGAACAAACTCATGCTGGCTATCATAATTTAAAACTAAGTTAAACATTGCTTAAGTAACAATGCTGGGTGAAACTACATCCTCTTATAAACTACGAGGATGGTATGGCAAGTGCTTATAATTGGAGGCAGATAGGGGTTTGTGACAAAATCTGCATACTAGCTGCCTGTCAATATTTTGGAGATGTTCATTGACTGGTGTTATTTTGAGAGCTGTTGAAAGTGAGCAAGCTTAGATATTTGTAGAATCATGGAAAAGAATAAAACCGATCACCCAATCAGTTATTCGATTTTTTCTTTTCTATGACGAAACGTGTGCAGAAATCAAAGAGAAGCCGGATGCAGTTTATAAGGACTATGCGTCCTCAGTGACTGAGTCCATCAGATGCTGGCTTAAGGAACTCAAGCGTGACCGAATATAATTCGATGAGGAGCGGTCAGGTCGTCCCATTGATGTGACTATACGTGGGAATTACCGTTCGCAAAAAATTGAGTATGAGGAAGCTATCAGCGAGATGTGTCTGCTGACGATTGATCAAAAACGAAATCGCGTAATAACTTCAAAACAATGTTTGGACATATTTAAGCGCAATGCGAATGAGTTCCTGCGGCGTTTACCGGCTAATTATTAGTCAGCTGGCAAAATGGGTTTTTCCCAGCGAACGTGCACCCAAAAAGGCAAAGACGATTCCATCAGCCGAAAAAGTAATTGTGACGATTTTTTTGGGATTCGCAGGGCATAATCTTAATTGACTATGTGGAGAATGAAAAGACAAAGACTGTACTATGCTGATTTATTGGACCGATTCAACGCTGTACTGAAAACGGCCCTACCTAGGGATGAAAAATGTTATTTACCGTCATGAAAAGGCGTCGGCCTACTCACCGACAAATGCGACAACAAAGCGGTTTGGTGGCTCATTCTCCCAAATTTAAAAGTAACTAGTTGATAAATTTATTGCCGACCAACGTACTTAGTCGATAAATACACAATTAAAATATTAATCAAGTCAAATTCTAGCTGCTATTGTTTTCGGATAAACTCTAAATAAATAATGTTAAATAGTTCAAGTAATTACAAAATTCATCAACAAGACTTTGAATACAATATTTTACCTAATTGAGAAAATAATATTTCGTACAGATTGCTCCCCAAATGGTTCTGTAAATTCTCCTGTTTACTGCAATTGCTCTATACACAGACGTCAGCATGATATATCTCTTCCCCCTTAGCATTTTATAGTAACCTACTTATTAAAATTAATCTTAGAATATAAAATAAATATGTGCCTCGTATCTAACAAATCTATTTTTAAAAAGAGATCAAATACCAGAAAGCCAATGTACCTTATTACAAACAAACGCAACGCCGAAATTCCCGGAAATGCATGAGGCGCATTAATTAATAAATATCTAACGAAAAATCTGCTTCATGTTCTCGTCGCGAAGAACCAGTTTTGGAAACACTTTCCATCCAAGACGACGTAGAAGATAAATATTTTCTCGATATAGTACGGTTTAGGTTTCGTTACTTTTTATTGTATATCTATGTAAAATTAAAGAAGCGAAAGTAATAATTCGATCTGTCTGGTCGATTACTACAGTTCCATTTCAAGGTAGACATGAACCGTAAATATCAATTATAAAATCAGGCAAAGCTTTCATGCGGTCTCGGAACGTTGGTCCAAACCAGTTTATTGGCATCCAATCGCTGGTAAATCTTTTACGTCATATTAATTAAATGCAGATTAAGAAATCGAAGTTACGTAACTTTCTGAGAAGATGTTGGTTTCGTTCTATTGTTCATTAAAATTTTGTGGGTAGTTTAAATTGCAGAGATTTTTTTATAACCAATTAAAATAATTAGGAACAATACCAGAAATACTAAAAAATTTAATTAATGTAAAAAACGAGAAACGATTTGAAATTAACATTATAGGATTATTAAAACCATACATCATAAGCAAAATTTATTATTGGTTTACACATATTAAGGGTATATTTGAAATAATAGTCAATTATTATGAATACTTTAGTAAGTACTACTTGTCGCGCCAAACTCTTAAGAATATGAAGGTTGACTACCAAGTTCATAATACAAAAAATACATTCGCTACATGTAAAATTACTCAGTACTGTTTTTCCTTGATATTTCAACGCGAGCTTTACCTCATCAACATTATAATATATTAAGATGCTCTATCTTGGCAACATTAATATATGCTCGCAATTATCATTCACATATATAATAACTACGACAATATACAATACATTGAGTACTCATTTCTTCTGACATTCCAAGTTTTTGTTTAATAGGCTGTCATTTTTGAAAGGACAAAACTACCACTGTAGACGATTAGGCGAAAGAATAATGTAACAACAAAGATAACGTGTAATCAGAGCTGTGTGTCTCCAAAGTTATCTGGACAACATTATTAATTTATCATTATTTGATTAAATAACTTAAGCATGGTAAATTCGCATATTTTCACATGATTCGAATAATAGAGCTGTACGATATTAGGGATAGAGTTCTCTGGCTATTCACGGAGTTGTGCAACAAGATTCTTTTCTTTATAAATTAAGCAATAACATGCTTTTTACTCCGGAATATTAGAGTTTTTCAAATTTTAGGTTCCTCGACATTAAAATCTTTATCTGCCCATACTTTCGGCTAGATGTCACTCTTTTGCAGCTATTCTTTCTAATTGCAATATCAAATTAACAGATGATCACAAATCCTGTTTTTATTTTCATTACTCCATTTACAAAATAATTTTGGATTACTTGCAGTAAGTGTTATGTTTGAGTGCTTTTTTTAAATTTCTCTTTTAAATCGGATTTTCTTCCTTTTTTAGTTAATACTCTAGATCCTTTTGGTGTAAATTCTCCTCTAATTCCTTTTAATTTCTTTTATTTATTTTTCTTTCATATTTTGGAGGTGCTCATAACAAGTTTCTAAATCAACATAATTCTTTCAATGTTGTTTAAAATTGAATTTCTAGATAAGTTTTGCCGAAAGACGTCTGTTGTCAACATTTTTTTCTATCTTTCCATTTCAGTTATTCATTGTCACAGAAATGCCAATCCATACAGATACTTTTTGTGGTTGGCCTAACTATGATTATTTCCCATGTTATAGATGACGTTGTGAATTTTAACTGCGGAATTCTATATAATTTGCACTGTGCATGAATTTTGTGTTTTTTTACCAAAAATATTCTCAAAATGCAAATTATTGAAAATAACTTGTGACTTTGATTATCCCCCACAGAGTAATATTAATGGAATCTTAAAAAAAGAACTGGTAATATAAATTATCAAAATGTCAGAATTCAAATAATAATTAAAAATAATCTGAATTCTACAAATTTTAAATGGAATATTGATATTTAATGAACATTAAAATTAATTTAATAATAGTTAATAAATTAAGGTGCAAGTGCATGCACTTCATCTCAATATTCTACTAGAATACATTACGCTGATGTTGATATATTTAATATTTCACTTCCTTCACTTAAAAACCTGTTACATAAGATAAGTTTAAAGGAAGCCGTTGGTTTGTTTTCGTGTTATTGTATAACTGGCAACTGTTTATACTTCCTGCAATGTAATTATGTATTTTTTTATTTTACATTAAGCAGTTTGGCTGCTGGTGTATATAATATTATTTCATATAATCCTTTTTCTTGAAAAGTTTACTTGCAAGTCAACAAGGTTTTTGAGAATAAACTTTTTCAACTAACAAAACAGCTTTTCGAAGTTAAATAAATGTAATTGTATGTATTAGACCTAGGACCTATGCTTGCTCCAAGAAAACTCGAAATAAAATTGATTATTTTTGCACTAGTCTAAATACTTGACCAATTACAGATAACTTCGAAAACTTCTTCACAAATGATGTAGAACGTTACTGTGTATATTTTTTTAATGTGTTATTCTGATAACTTACTTTTTCTTTTCCTTTTGTATTATTTGTGAAATACTTTCACTTTATGTATTGATATTAGACGGTGTAATAAGCTTATTACTATTATTAATTGTTTAATTATAAATATAAATAAAATTACGAAGAAAGAATAGTTCTTAGATTAGTTTTAGTTTCACGTTCGTTGTTAACCGTTACACTATTACTTCCACCTATTGTTAGCAATATTTAACGCTTCGTGAACTATTGAAGGATGTCTACAAGCTTGCGTAACACCGTCCCATTCACCTGAAGCTACAGTCCATACATGGATCCCTTTTGTCTCGAAACTTATCATCAAGTAAAACGAACTAAAAATATTAAAATCTGGGTCTTATATACGCGAAACTTATATGTATTAAATATATATCTTAGGCTCTAACAATACATTAAAAAAAAGTATATGAATATTTTTATTTTAGCTTCGTTATTCGTTTTCCTTTATATTAACCTCACGAGAAGTCTCAATCCGAAACATAACGTTTTATGCTTTGCATGTGTTTAGATTCTCCTTCTTTATAGTTGTTACATCAATATTTTCCTCGGATATTTTTAGTTACCTTTTAGAAACATACCCAAAGCTAAGAACCAGACGAAATATTTGTTATATGAAGTTGAGTACGTACCCTAGTCATGTACTCAAGATTACGACATTAAATGCTAGCATTTAATGGCTTACTCTCTCATACCAGTAATCTATCGTCCCAGTTATATGTGCAACCTAGGGAGCGCTTCCGTTGAATTATTAAGAAAAACGCTTTGAATGGAGAAATGTTTGTAGTTACGTGTTCCGGTTCTTAATAGCGGCTTATTCGTTATTAAAATGGGAACGGGCGCTGGAAACGATGATTTTGAACCTGCCGCTGACATAAGAATGAAGTAACCAAACCAGATGTTCGTACAATGAGATAAGAAAACAAAAAGAAGTTTTTCCATTTTCGGACGTAGCATTTGCGATTTCATATCGGCTCTTATTGATATACAGTTGTTGAATGCATACGTACAACGTAACGTATGAATGGAGGAATCGAACGAGTTTCGATGTTTAAAACATATCAATGTAAAGTGAATCACAAAAGAAGTAATCTTTAGGTTTTGATAAAATCGGTACACGCTAGAAGATTGTTGAAGATATTATTGTTATTCACCCTCGTTCGTCCACTCATAAGAAAAATAAACAGAATTTTTTCTTGTTTTGTCAAACATATGTGGAATTGCTATGTCATGTGTTCTCCTAAAATGGTTACCACCCTGCTTATTTTATCTGAAAATTATTAGACTAAATAGTTAGCGCCAAGATATATGAAAACTTTATTAAAGTTTTGATTATTAAACTATAATACTGTAAATTGAACAAAAAAAAACTTTTAATTGTTTATTGGGGCTTGCATTTTGTCTCTTTGTGCGAATGTATAGACATTTATAATTAAGTGAACTACTGCGATGTAAGCAAACTAATTACATTTAACAATACTGTAAAATCTTAAAGACAGCAAAGTCAGTGATGCCAATTCGTGCAGAATTTTTCATTTTTCAAGGAAAATTTTATCGAAATTAAGAAAAAGTGGGAAAGATGGAAACATCTGTAATTTGATGCCTCTCTAACGTGCTATTAATATTGTTTCCTACCAAATGCAACAATGTCACATTTTTTCAAATTGCAGCAAAATCTAAAAAAATCTATGCTTTTATTTTTCTCTGCAAGTTCTTGTAACTGGATATTGATTATAAAAGATTAATTATCAATAAACATTCTGCAGACACACAGGAAGCTGTGACGCCAATAGCTACGTTGATGTTTAGTACAAATAAGGTATAGTAGTACATTGTTTGCTAATTTTAAATCTAAACCTATAAATTGTGACTACTTGTGCTTATAGGTTCAATTTATGAGTTTCTACTAATTTTCTGAATGAAAAACAGCCCATATTGCTACAAACTCTGAATATGTGGTAACAGTAAGATTGGCTTATTTATTTAAGGCGTCATTATTGTCTCGGTATCTATGCAGGAAATCTTCATTTGAAACTGTTTTTTGTACCTTTGAAATATCTCAAGATATGAAACAACATAATGAGAGTTATGGATACTTGATTTTCATGTTGTGAGCAAAATAATGAATTCTTGGCAGTTTCTCCATTAATTCACACATAACATTTATAGTTTTCAGTATTTACTTGACTTCGAAATTTAACACTGCTCCGTCTGACTACCACACATTAAAAGAAATGAGTTTAATAATATTCGTAATCTATAGAAAAATGCATGTCAATATAAGCCATCGAAAATAATAGCAGTAATAATAATAGTAATAATCATGAAAACAAGAGGAAATACAATTACATACAAATACGTTGATATTACATAGACAATAACAATCATGGTGCAGGGCATACAAGAAATAATAAATTTGTATTACACTTATGGACAATGTAATTTGACAATAGCAAGTTTAACGTTGTTGTCTTACTTACTTAAAGTTTTGAGAAACAACATTATAAAGGAAAAGATCCTGCATTACTGCATACATCAGTTCTAAAAGGCGGTACATAATTAAAGCAAAAAACAGCCAAATTTAAAGTTCTTCATGATTTCATATTCAACCATCCTGCCAGTGCATTTGTGGATAGCCCTATTTTAGATGAATGCATCTGATTTTTGTGCAGGCGCGGCATTTGCGAACTATAAATAACCAATGGCGATATAACATTAAATCCAGAGGTTGGGGGGTAAATCTCAATCGTTCAGTAATTAAATCTAGACATGTCAGATGGAGCTCGATTCGTTCGAAAGTTTTTAGTCGACGAAAGAGATTATTCTCGAAGCTAGGTTATGATGTTTGTTGTTTCCGTACCGATGAGTGTGGTGACATCTTAGAATGTTCCTTAAATTGTCGATCTATAAACCGGGGTACAATCTCATTTGAAAAATTATCAGTTTTCTGCAAACCAGCTACTTCGTCTTCATCGCATTATTATCAAAAATTATTTCATGACCTTGCACCGCCGCCAGAATGGCTTCGTTGAAGCTGGGCACGTAGTCAAAAACCACTAAAAAAAAATAGGTTATTAATTTAATCTCTGGTCGTTCGTTTATTGTCGATTGATCTACGTAGTCCGTAGTTACGAAACAAAAAATTACTGGGCATTTAGATTTTAATACCAAACGCGCTTTAATATAGGTTCTAGATATTATATTCGGGAAAAACCCGAACTTAGAATTTAATATCACAGCCATAGCTAGCTTGATCATTAGATGGCAGCAAACATTTACTTTATTTTACTTACCGTTTGATGTTATAAATTAATGTCTGCAAATCAATAACATTTAGGAGGAAAATATGGTGCCCTTTGCTAATTTTCCCGATTATAAAGCAAAATCAAAGAGAAAATGTATCAACAGCCATTGCGATGTAAACGAGCAGAATTTAGAACAATGTGGACTAAGTTATAAGCGTATAATGCAGTATTTTATAGACTCTTAATATAATCTAGCCATGTTTGAAGTACATGTATTACACCGGCAGAAAATAAATTAGATTCTAACATACTTATGGCTTCGCGGTGCGGTGATTTCCAGCATTTTGAATGTAAACGGCGTAATGTTTATTTATGGATCTCAGTTCTGAGGTTAAGGCTAAGGTTATATAAATATGAGAATTGCTTCTGTGCTATAAAAAAAAATTATCTATTTGTTTACTAACAGCTTTGCAATATCAATCAATGTCTCCGTTTAACGAGTATTATTTTAAAAATTAATGGTGCCCTTGGATCTAGCGATTCTTAATCTACAATTTTAGAACATAGATACTGGAGATTTTATTTCACTTTCTTGAAGCACAATATGGATGTTTTAGAAAGGTAGTCTTCCTTTGGTGTTTTAAAATCGACGTAAAGTAATATTCACATGTCATTATTTCATTTATCCATCAAATTGCTTTCACGTAATAATTATTCTAATTAAATCTAATATTATTTTTAATTAATTCCATTCAAATTCAACTGAAGGCAAATAATTTAAATTTCACGGTGGCTAATAGCGGTATTCACAGCATAAAATCCTGACAAATTATTTCGATTTTTCTTCGGTTAATACCATAATTACTTTAACTGAATCACTGACATATATATGTATTATACGTCATATGAGACCTAGGATTTGGATTCAAAAACAAATTGCGGCAAATATCTTTCAGTTCATCCATCGTGTTGTCCAAAGAATTGCCTAAAATTCTAATTCTGACTTGAAAAACAATCTTATTTGTACGTATGTATATGCGTTCCTAGTTCGAATATTTTAATCAATTCAGTGATTTATATTCCGATTGTGCTATTTTGACCACCAATATGGAACTGTCTGCTCTATATATTGCTGGCTTTCATTCTTTTAATGAACTTTAAGGAAAGTACTATAGATAAACGCTGTTTGTCCATGCCATGTTTATATACAATAGCTTGTAGGAGGAAGCAAATCAGAAAAAATGTCCCCTCACCTACGAATTTTCGCAACCTTGTTATTTATCGCCCACGGAGAAAATGATTTAATGTATTTTCTTTTTCTTCTATATACAAGAACATTCAGAACTCTACCGACAAACTGTCAGGGTCTAATCTATGCTAGAAAATGCGTTTAAGGTTTTAATGAATATGCGGTTAAAGACGCTTCGGATCTAAGATATTCGCTAATATAGGTTGTCAGAAACATGATCTAAAGAGAACAAGTAATAAAAGTAAATATAGATTATTTACGGAATGAACGTACCAGACATAAAACATTTAGTCAGACTGTGTTATAAAAAGGGCCCAAAATGTCTACCTCGTTTCTCAATGCACAATATTCATCGCCTTAATAGCGAACCGCGTACACGTTCGAACACTGCACAACTTTAATCAATAGTTACACAAGACAAATAGAAATTATGTTTATTCTTCTATTTCAGTATAGACTATCGAACATGCAACGCTGTCCGTACATTCATGAGATGAAGGAGCGTCTTTTAGGGGAACAAATACCGATGGAAATGATGCCTAAGAAAATACCCGACCCACCGCCTTTAATAATGGACCAACAACCAGTAGCAACTGTAGTAAAAGTAAGTTTCAAGCAAGTATAAACGTAATAATTACCTATAATATATTTGTTCTAAATATTTTTGGTGCGACTGTTTTTTCATGCTTTTGAAAGGAAAGTAATGGTCATGAAGACAACGATTTTCGAAATATGAGAAATACTGTGCGATTTTAAAGCCTAATTCTACCAAATTCGTTGGTTTATCTGGGATACTTTTTACAATGTCTAAAATTGTTTTTTTTTGCATTGAAAATTGGGGCAATACTGGTTCTGGAAGATTTTTTACCCGCCCTGGAAAACATAATAATTAAAAATATAATAAACTAAAATTGTTCTTAAAAAAATATCGTGTTATGAAAATTATTTGAGACATTAAAGAATTTTTCGTCATTATATCAACAAATTACATTCCTGAGTAAAGTTTGCTTACATTTACTTCAATAATGAATAAACATGAAAAAATATGATGATATGATGCAAAGCTTCCAGCCTACCCCAGAAACAAGCATTTTTATGTAAAACAACATTGAAGATATATATTCTTACTATGGATATCAAACACAATACTTAGGTACCACATGAGAAAGCTCTACATGAAAATTATTGCCACTGTATGAAAAAATATTACAATTTTTAAAATGTTGATTTTAACACATCACAAGGCGCATCGGAATTAATCGATTAGAACCCGTTGTGGTCTTTTAAAATCATCCATAACGCGAAATTCGCGTTATATACATGTCCGTCGCATTGTGGTTGTAAGCTACCGTCCAAAACGCGTTGTGGCATCTCTCAATGGCCACCACGCATATCGTAGGAACAATAACACGAACTTCGCTTTGTGGTCGTTTCGAGGTAGCCACAATGCATTCTGGTTGTTTTTGCAATTGCCATAACAGGAATTTCGCCCGATCTTTTCGCCCAATGCGCATTTCGGATCTTTGAACCTAACATACATACAACAGTTAATTTATCGAGGAAGGATATAATTACAACTTTAATTCAGTAACATTTACAATTTCGTTAGCTAATAGTTACGGTAATAGCAGACAAATTTTCATAATTTTGAAGTTTTAGTAGAGAAATGGTGAGTGGTACTAAGTTATTCGACCTGTATCATGTATGTAATTTACAATCCCAATATTACTACCAATAATAGTTGTGCGCATGTTCCGAAGCAATATTTTTGTAGTAACATTTTGCTGTATTGTTTAATTAATTTTCTTAATAATTTGGAATAGAAACAGATAAGAATTGTGCATTTTGCTGCCTAAAACACCTTGTGAAAAATTGCTCACATTATTGCATCGTTACAAATGGGCCTATGTATTGCTGCCTCCCGTAAAACTTGATCGCATATCTAATTTTAAAATAAGCGTGACTAAAATGGATTGAAACAAGTATAATATAGAGGAATATAGCGTTTCCTATTTACTAAATCTAGCCTTTCGACTATACTCGGTAGCCGGAAAAACACATGCAGCGTCGTTTATATTAGCTCGAAGTGTTTATGGAATCGCGTCCGCGATCAAAATACTCCCGTAAAACCGTGCTGAGTCAAGCGAACAAACTGCACATTACCTTCCGCTTTTTATTTATAATAAATTTTCACGCGGTCCTGCGCTTTGTTACTTAAAATATCTGTGCGATTTTCAGCTAAATTCGGACGGATACGGTTCACACACGTCTCCAACGCATCACCGCACTGACCGTACGCCACTGATGCCCAGATCTTCCACGAGCGACCTGGACAGTACTGATAGAAATAAGCATCCCAAAAATGCAAAGTAAGTAACGTATTTATTTCAATTTTGCATAGTAATTACAAGAAGTTGTCGATTTCCCAGATGAATGTGTTAATGAATATAAATATCAAAATTCCAAGACGAAACTATTTAACTAGGAACATCAACGTTCAAATATACGTAATAATAAAATATATCAGCATTTATGATCCAGTATAAACAATAAACTGAAAATATAGCTTCTTTTATTGCGAATATTTAAATGCCTTGACTGTTGGCAACGAAACAAAGTCGTAAAACTATTGTATATCTTAAATAAAATCAAAAATAGCTGCTTTAAACAAATTATTGTAGTATTGAGAATATAAGGTAAAGTAAACTGAAATGGAATTGCAAACTAGAATAAATATTTTTTGGTATAACGAGGGCGTTGAGAAGATCGAAATTCAAGATTAGAAAGAATCCGCGCATTTCTTCCTTTCAACGATGTTTTTCCATTGTTTATTTTCTTCAGCGTTTAGCTGTTTTAATATTTATGCTGCA
This sequence comes from Oryctes borbonicus, assembly GCA_902654985.2. NCBI lineage: Eukaryota > Metazoa > Arthropoda > Insecta > Coleoptera > Scarabaeidae > Oryctes > Oryctes borbonicus. The sequence continues at coordinate 3,833,169 of LR736879.1, read as the reverse complement.
AGAATTTATGCAACACGAAATAGACTTCTAGGGTATTTAAAATATTCAAAATTAAAACCAAAAAGATTTTCAAGGAATGTACCTGCTACATCTCTGTCATCTAATAGAATTTTAAGTATCTAAATTCGTTTCATTCTTTTACAACAAAAAATTCATGTTATGGTTTCCTTCGCCCACCTTAAACAAACTAAAGTTGGGGCAAAATTAATTTAACAGAACAACTTCTAGTTAACATGTAATTATATTTCTATCTAAAATCAATGTTATTAATTTTGTTACAACGTCCATATATTTATTTATTTTAGCTTTTATTTTAATTATATAAATCGTAATAAGTGTATTTTCAATTATAAATATCCTTTCTAAAATGTAATGACGTATAATCGATATTCTAGAAACACATAACATCAATAAACCTCTGATTTTTACGTAATTGTTCTTTTAGGAATATTCTATCAATGATAAGGTATATCAATCGTGTCGTTTTTCCACCCTCCGTGACGTTTTAAATTTTTCTTACTGCCGCCTGCGTTGGCAAAGAGAGTGACCAACGTTCGACGAAAACAATGTCCCGTATAAAGTAATGGTTCTGACAAATCCAGGTAATTTTATTTGGTACAGTTCCAAGAATATGGATTCTAACTGGTTGGGCTGTGCATTTGCCATTTCTATAAGCTAGGAAAAATCGGTAGTGAGGTGTCTATTTAGAACACAGGGCTAATTATTTGTTAAATAATTCTATGGATTTTATTTTCTCCTTCAAACTCTGAAGTGATCACAAATAATCGAAACCTTGTTGTGGTCTTTCCTTTAATTATATCACTTACTTTTAAATTTAATTTTCTTCATTACGTAAAGCCCCAGCATTGCCAAACATAGAAAAAATCCGAAATGATTACATTCACATCAAATTGATTTGTATAAATTGCCTTTATCATCAAGAAGATTTCATCCGGTGCAGTTAGTAGAAATTTAAGTATTTTTTCTTATGAAAGGGTTTTGGACTTTTTTGGAAAATGGTACCTTCATTTTTATTTAAAAAAAGCCTTATTCACTAATGTCAGCGTCATTTTTGCTGAAGTATTACTATAAATGCTGTGATTATTGACGAATTTCAACATTTTTATCCTTAAAAGTTAAATGTGAGAAATTCATTATTTTGTCAATCTATACTCCCATTCTATGTATTACATAGAACTTTGAAGTGAAACTACTCTTAAATTAAATCATGTAATACGTTCGAGTATAGTGGGTACTTCATTGGCGCAGTTACCAACTTTAGAATTAGATTCTGGATTTCACCAATCGCAATACCGAATGTAATTGCTACGTTGAGAGAATTCATGAATTTCCAAAGTGTTTGTTGCAAAAGAATTAATTAACTTGTGATGTGGGTTACCCCAACCTATCCAAAGCATGTGATACACTGCTATGTAGCTTTGGGTACTTACGCCTGAAAATTATCCATGTATCCCTTCATTAAAATTCAAATATTGGCACATTATTTAGTAAAATAATAGAGCATTTAAATACTCGAAACATATGTTTTCAGAGCGTTGAAATGACAGTATCAATTTTAATATTGCATCAGTTTTGTTTCTGCAAAGTTTGCACTTTGAAGGTTAATACAAAGGAATATAATAATAAATAATAAAAGGAAAATATCATTGCATTGAAGCTGCTCCGATGAATTGCAGGAATGCTAAAATTAATATTTTATTTACTTCCATAAATCTGGTTACTAGTTACAACAATAAAATCTATACTTAGTTTGAAGTAGACATGCATATTTGTAATCTTGTTTATATAATCTGTTTTCAATAATATATCTTTACCCCAATCAATGGAAAATTAAAAATATCTTAACTTCTGTCAATTACAACGAAACGAGGAATATATGCACCTAAACTTATTTTTAGCTATACAATGTTTACCTTCACTTTGAGTCTTTCTTTATCTCGATGTGTACAGTTGTACACCTGTAAAACGGCATTGTTATACATTCAATCGTACGCCCACGTTGAAAGTAATGTTCCCCAATTCAACACAACTGAATATCTGATAACATTTTGATGTGAAGATTTCAGCATGGTTGCTGGTGGCAAGAGATATGTGTGAACATACAATACAGATAAATATAGAACTGTAGCGAGAAGCTATTTATGTCTCCTTGTTACTTGTTTTACTTATGAAGGTATTGGTTTTCTAACAAAGTTATTGTTTAATTAAAACTTCTAATTCCTCTATTTAAGTCGAAGTACCTGCAATAAATTACCATAGACTTCAATGGATAATACCAACTTCGAAAGTTGTTAGAAAAGTTAACAGCATGCCTATATTTGCTTCGTTCTGAAATAGCGTTAAATGATATGATCGAAACTTTGTACATTTATTTCTCCGAAATAGGATCAGTATTCGACATATTTCCTACGAAAACTGTTGCAGGACTTCAAGTCATACCATAAATATCTTGAGAGCTTAGATCATTGTTTTACATGGGAAAACATGGAATTGCTAATGTAATTTACTTCGCAATATTTTTCAAGTTGCGACAGCTTAATCTAGCTTGTTCTCCTAAAGTTTTATAATCAAGAACAGCGATTACACATATTCCTAAACAGAGATGAAATTTAAATGACGTGGAGGACGTGGAATGGCGAGGAAAATCAATAAACATTATCAAGAATTAGCAAAATTGGCAATAATACAAACGTTCGTAATGAAATATTCTTCTCTAAACATGAAGAATTATCGTTTCAAGTATTACTTATTTAAATCTTCTAAGTATTATAATAGCAATGGTAAAGACAATGCAATCATGAGCATATTGAAGCACTTGATGTGAAACGCTGATTGCGTAATACGGAGGATAGAATCGTAGGTATTCATTATGAAATGAAATTATTTCAGGAAATTTGATCTGTAAACACTAGTAAACGCGCTACCATTACATTATCAACGTACGTACCATCGTTTTTGGAACGCTTCCAAGGAAACAAATACATTTAACTGCGGTAAATTGTCACAATGAAACTGAAACTGTTGCTACTTCTTTGTGTAAAACGGAAATTTGGAGAATCCTTAAGTGATTTTCTTAATTTGTATACAACTTTGTTGTACCTAAGGCAATGTTTGAATTTATTATAACTGGAGCGTGTTCCATTTGAAAAATCTATTGCCATCATGAAATTAATTTTATAATGGGTAACCTTGCTCTATATTTCATAGATCTGTAGAGCTTATTGTTACGTATCTGCATCCAAAGTAATTCCAATAAATATAAAAATTGGGGACGTAATGGTTTCTAATATTTAAATGAAATATACAGGAACTAGTTCAGAGAAAGACATATTGTAACGTTAAAGTTATAAACATTACATACATATGCATATTCATTGAAGTAACAGGCAGCAAATAAACAAAAGTTTCAAATAGTAACGTAGGCTTCCACGGCCAGAGTCAATTCAAACTAAACATGTTCCGGGTTTGAGCCATATTATAGTTAATCGCCTACAATAATATGGTATTTCTTCAGCAGAACGAAAGGTAAAAGGTCATAGTTAGCACGTTAACTGAACGTGTAATTCACCCCAGAGACGAAACTAAATGAGCGGGAAGCATTTGATCACGGTAAGTCAGCATGTGAACCACGCCAGAGGCTAAAATCAACTGCTGCAGTTCATTTTCGCCTTTGGTTTTTAATTTTCTTTCCAACAACAGATATTTGCAAACAGTGGTAGTATTTTCTAGTAGACATATATTTTCATAAATTTTCCTATAATAGTAATAATAGGTACTACTTTCGAAATTGTAGCCGCGGCAGGTTTTTTTTTGACTATTGTTTTAACCAATCTTATATTACCAGGCACACAAGCAGTTTGTAGTCAGTTTGTAACAGGATTTTGGACAAGGGAGAAGAAACGTGGAAGAGGAAGACTTGATAAATCCCTTTGCTACAGTGGCGCACCGTACTTTTAGAGGTCTTTAAAATTATTAAAAGAACTTTTAATTTTTGTTTAATTATAAGTGATTTTTATCTGGAACTTAATGTAAAATTTAATGCTCGTTCCCACAAAAAAACACATTTTCATCATTGTCCGCAATATAATCTCATTAAAATCTATAATTTTCACCATGTGGGATAATAATAACAATAAGAGAAGAGGGATCGTAAGGTAGATCTTTGCTTGTTACCGGAAAGTTCCTTTTACATTCTCACTAATCTTTATTACAGATGAATGCTGTCGATTGGGTCTTTTGTGGTCTGTATTTATTATGACGTCCTTGTTAGATATAGGTAAGGAGGACAGAAAACAATCAAGATTGTCTCGTGGGTACTTGAAAATGTCAAAGTTCTTGTTACTACAAATGAAGGCAAAGTTTTTTAACTTCAGGAAAATAAGAAGACATTTTTCAACGACTTTGTTGCAGTCGTATACATTTTGATTTGCAAATGCTACCTCTTGTGTAAATACCAACAACAATGCTCGTGTCAATTGGTGTAAGCAAATGCTCAAAAAATTCGACAAAAATTTTAGAATCTGTATACAACATCATGAAAGGTGATGAAACTTGGCTATATTCGTACGAGTCGGAAACTAAGCAACAATCAATTCTTTGGGTGTTCCCAAATAAATCGAATCTAACAAAAACACGAAGCAGTTCCAAGAACATTTATGCCTGTTTCTTTCGTTGTACTAGATATATCGCAGACTTGCTTTGGAGGATCGAAGAACAATGGTACTGAATAATAGACAGCAATTTGATGCTGATTCGATACAACCAGGAAGAACAATCGACAACGTCGCATCATTCTTCGTCATTATACTGACAACTCTCTCGCAGCACGTCAAACAATTGATTATTTGGAATAGAAAAACTTCGAATCGATGCCTGTATTCACCTGATTTATTGCTCAATAATTTCTCTTTGTTTCCGAATTTCAAACAAAAAACAACGATTTTTATCACGTCAAGGTCTTCGAAAGCCATTTTTTGAGATGCCACCTTTAGAGTGGAAAATGTTTGGTCGATTAGTTCGAATGCGTGCAAAAGTGTATAAGTCTCAGATGTGAATATTTCGATAGACAAAACAATTTGTAAGAAATAAATTTTCTCTCATTGTTTTTGTAAAAACTAAGAAGATATCCCTCCTATATTACAAATTGACAAACATTTCCTATTTTAAAAGAAAAGAAAAAGTGTTGGTACAATAAGACTATTGATTTTGGAGTTTTTAAAAGTGACTAAACCCCGAAACAAACAAGATATTAGATGAAAAGATTTCGGTCTTTCGAAGATAAAACTCGCAAAATGAAAAAAATGACAAATGTTTGAAGAATTAATCATTAGACATAAACAATACCATATTTATCAGATTTCCACATTAAATGTGCGACGATCACCATCTATTTCAATGACACGTCAATTGTCACATAAACTAACATCTCCTAATAAGACCCTGCGAAGATTGTTCATCTCCAAAATTTTCATAATAATTCATGTACTGTTGAATATTCTAATTTTATTACAAAAATTATACCAGATTTATAAACATATACGTTGTAAATTGAATTGTAAAATGAAAGTATAAACAGTTCTGATCTAAAGAATATGCTTATTAGATTACATAAAATCCGCACTGCCCACAATAACGCCCATTAATGTCCTATTTTTACAATCTGTAGATATTAAATGCTAAATGTAATTGCAATTGTACAACAGCACCTATTAAGAAATATCAAAAACCTTGATCTTTCATCTGCCTTTAGAGCTAGAGCAATTAAAGTAAACATTATATGTATAATTAAACTTATTAGAAACATATAATATGTATCCATTGCTTATTATACCACGTTAGTTTAAAATTTGTTCTGAATCACCCTCTAACTCTTTTTCGAAAGCATGTAGTGGACTTAATTAATGATAATAAATAGTAATCTAGAAGATTCAGATTTTTTTAAAATAATTTTTAACAGTTGGAAAATGATAGCGATATTGTACAGATGCTGCAGAAGAAAAGACTTAGTTTTTTAAACAGTAAACATTCTCAAAAATTGAGGTTGTCATTTAGAAAAGTAGTTTTTTTTTTGTTGAATATACATATCAGCGTTTGGACTAACATTTTATAACATTTTTCATATGTATTTACATGAATATAAATGATAATAAAGATCTCAAAACTAGTTTACATGGATAACATCGACTAGAAGATATTGATGTTTAAGTTAAACTCTGCTTTGTAAAATTTTTCAGAAAAAATTGACTAATTCGTCGTACATCTATAACACTGTATATAGTTGAACTTCTCTTTGAAAGGTTTGTCTGAAACATCCATAATATACAGGGTATACCAATGTCACAGACGTTCACTTTTGAATACTTAGATGCAAATACGCTAATTATGAAAATCTAGAATTTCTTTGGTATTTCTGACGTAATTAATTATTTGAGAAAGAACTTCATTCCGGTAAGGAATTGAGCCTGATATCTCTCGTTTGCCGGACGGTCGTGCTAACTAGCACATACCACTGAGACCTGATGCCAAATATTTTAATTATTTTCAAAAATATTTTGAATAGACCATTGTTGTGGGTGACCCTGACATAATTTTGGAAAACATAATTGGATAATTTTTCAATGTGTATAAATTAGACCTATTTTTCGGATCCAGATAATTTACTATCCGCATATCCGAAAGCTCAAATCCGGATCTGCTATTAAAAGCCTCAGATCCGAATCTGTTAACCGAATACCTGCAACAGGTAGAGTAATTATCAAACAATATAGCTGTAATAATTGCCAGATTTATTGAACACCCATGTAGTGCAAAGTAGCTTTGAATTGTGCGCATGGAAGCTCACTATTATTCTGAATGCACGAATTTAAAAAATTAATGCACTTCTTCATATAACACAAACTCGATTGTTTCTTTATTGAACACTTTCTTAACATAAATCGTTTGCTTTCAATATTACAAAATAATATCGGATTCGGATCACAGATTTGTATAGTGGATACGGATCCGAGAATTGGAGAGTGGATGCCGATCCGAGAATCGGATAATAGATCCTGATCCGAGATTTGAAGACATTTCAATACAATGAATGTTGGAATTTAAGATTTGGTTGTTAAGCAAACACTTAAATTAATTAACAAAATAATCATCAACTATTGTCGTAATGATGATGGGGCATCAATATGTAAAATAGTCCGAGATTCCTGGACTACTTGTAATGTAATCAATTGTTAGCAAACAAACTAAATGCAGGTAAATAAGATATGCCTATTGCAGAATATGTTTTATTATTTATTAATCAAATTTGGGGAGCACGTAAGCAGTGCTAATAATCCGACGTATTTTGGACAAAATGTATTTGATATCCAAGCTCTCTTAACAGTTTAAATCTCAACTGCTCCTTTAACAAAAACCATATCATGCTTTATTAGCTGTGTATCCACCCACAGAAATCACTTAAGTTCCAGTATTACCAAACAACAGTTCGCAAAGGTAAGCGATTGGCTTCAAATATCTTGTATTGGAAGATATAGCAATTGTTTCGCTGTAGAAACCACCTTGAACTTGTTATTAAACGAGCCGAGGTTATTAACAGCACTCGCTAGTTGCAAATTCATTAGCTTAGGTACACGTGTTTACTAGGGCACTTATACTATATTGTTCGCGAAAAGAATCTTGTTTGCTCCGGTCCAAGAACTACGAGCTCTCGTTTTGATTACCCATTCACCGACGTCAATAGCACTTCGTTTTCGCCGTTTTAGCGATAGTTAATCTCGGGCTTGAATTATATAAATCAGCAGACCTTTCGTATAAAAAAATATACTTATTAATTCAGAATTCTTAATAAACGGTAAACACACTGCTGATTTGCATATTTATGAAGAAAATTACACTGAACGAAAAAAATGATAAAATAGCAACGCCCAGAGAATAATTTTTTCAGTACTTAAATTATCTTTTCGTACTTTCTAAACACATTCTTTTTGGTTACTAAACACATTTATTATATCAATCATTACGTCAAATTTCTCATACGAAGTGGCAGGGCGTAGAAAAGCTTTCGAAAACTGCTCACACTTACTCGGAAATGCGATTAATGGAGGAAGATGTAATTTGTCACTTTAAACGCCAGCCGCACTCAAGTATTTTCAAACCCGTTAAGCAAATTTAATTGCGCGCCTCGTTAAGCGGTGTATCGACCAAAATACTGAACGAAAGATCGCACTAACAAATTGCAAACAATTTTAACGAATGTAGGTAACAACCAGCGAAGTCGAGGTACTTGAAAATTCATGTATTAATGCAGAAATGAACGTTTTACTTCGTTTGGATAAAAGATCACGTACTGTTGATTCTGTGTACTTAGCTTATAAATACAAATTGGAAATTGTGAATGTTGAATTTGTCATATTAAATTTTGACTAAAATCACTGTTTAATCAAATCCAACCTCTGATTTTCATCGTGATTAGTGAAGTTGAGATATTTCATAGGTGCTCTAATCCTATTCACACTATTGCTATTCGATTTTCCTCACGCGTTTTCGTCTGATAAATTATCTTTCTCCGTTTTTTTCTGTAATTTCTCTACTTAAATGTTTAACTAAAATTAGTTTCCTTTTGTTCCAAAGCATCCTTCATATGGTTATACATTCTACTGATTTAGTTATTCTGACTAGATTTTTCTTGATTACTTCTTCAATTTGATATTAGATATTAGATCTACCTCCTTCTTCCTTCCCCCTTTCATATTCCTCTTTTCTCATTGCTCCTTCCTTATTTCTTCTTTCTTTGCGAATAGAACCGCTTGTTTGGATTTGTAACCTCTTCTTCTAACAAACTTGAAATTATTGAACATCCAGATAGAAGAGAATTATAAAAATAGTTTCGTTGATCATTTATCTTACAGGTATATCAATTTAAATAAGCTTCAGGTTAAACCGAAGTACCTATAACTAAATTACTGAAACATACAAATACACTCTCTAGTAGAAGGATTGTAAGCTATGGAGGATTGCAGTTATACACTGCAATCTCACAGTTATGCACTGTAATTTGTTTACAAAGTTTGAGAACCTTGCTTAAGATATGGTTCTCAATGATCTGGGGTTGGCGTACCCTTTTTAGAGAGCAAGTATGGTTGACAAGACAGTTCTCATATTCGTTAATTTCTTAGCGCAATGTGATCCTTTTAGTAGTCTATAGAAATATCTTCGGGGTTAGCAAACAAGTATTTTCTCGTTTTACCTAATTGGTAAAAGTACTGAAATCGAAATTTAATCCGCAAAATACATGTAACAACCTGACAAGGATGTGTTTGCAGGATACTTGACAGACCAATAGATGCAATCTACAGGCATGTGTAATAAAAACTAATACCGTTCCCACACGTTCCAGTAAACATGTATTAGAGTAGTTTTATATTGCGCTATAATACATTAGTTCTATAATTAAAAAACGTTGTTAAGGTTACTTCAGATGACGTAAAGTAATTAGCAACATTCGATGTTTTGAAACATCTTCTTTGCTGTTATGTTGGTATAGAGATATCCAATAACTTTTTCATTTCAAAGTCAGGATTGGTAAGAACCAGCCCTTGCAATGTTTTCTCAAAGACGTATCAAAATGTTTATCTATGAATACTATCTTTTGCTCTAGTTCTAATTATAGAAACATTTATTACTGCAACAACACGCGGAGGAATAACAATAGCATCTAAGACAAGCTCTGTGATTGTAATTAAAATTTGCCAGACGGTAATGAAAGAAATACATTCTCACAACCCCTATCTATGTGTGCATAATTTATTAAACAGGTCCACGCATCCTAAAAGAAATAAGGTAAATTTTATTATACTTTCTACGGTGCGAGCTGAACAACTCAGGGGCACTTTGATAAGCTCTATTTGATGTTAAACGCGAGCTTCAGGGCATGTTCACCCCTACAGTATTATAGTGGGGAGAGGATCAATATCTTATGTATACAAAAATTCTGCTACATTTATTCTGCGTTAAATATATTAAAAGAGGCGTTTATTATTTGGAAAAAAAACGCAAGAATTGGAATGTGATGCATATTTCTTTAATTCCGTTTTCGCCTGGATTGATGCTTGGTTTTAGTAACTGTTCTACTTGAATTTCGTTTCATATTTTGAGCAATTCACAGGTATTTATTTTTTTAATATACCATGTTGAAATTCTAATATTTAAGTAATAATGTATATTGCATTTTGGGTGAGGTCATGTGAGGTCACTGGGTCGAATCCCGGGGACCAGCTATATTACGCATCCAATAGCATTCGAGATGAAGTATCACGTGACCCCCGCAGCATCCCTTCTCTTTCGCGCCGATCCTTCGAGCTTTCGAGTCCATTGTACGTTTGCATCTAAGCGCCTAGCTTTTATCTAACAACACATTCAAAAAGCCGCTCGTGTAAGAAAAAAAACTTGTTGTGAGTGGTGTTTGAATCCTATCCGCTGGGGGTCTAAACAGATCGAAAGAGTAGAAAATGTGATTGTTCCTATCCGTTTATCTGCCAATAATTCGTCCGACAAGCAGCAAAAACGGCTCAAAATGAAGCGAAATTCGACGAGACGTAAGCGGTAAAACTACCACTGCGTGCGTTTTCCCGGTTAAACCGTGGGTAAGCTATTCCGGCCTAACAACATCGATTATTCCTAAATTATGTGATTGAAGCATCGAAAAATTAGAAAATTCAGATAAAAAATTAGAGGGAATACTTTCGAAAATTTTAGAGGAAAATTGTTTTTAAATTACAATCTGCTTGAGAATTCATCAAGCGAAATGGTAGGCGGGGGCGAACTCAAAGTCGCCACTGTTGAGGTGGAGTCTGTGGACAACATGGCGACACTTCCGGTATCGAGGGCTCACGGCGGAAGCGATATTGTCGCAGAGAAAAACAATGCAACCAACAAGGAAATGGAACTGAAAAAGGTCCAATCCAAACCAGACAAAAGGTGAAATTATACTCTACTATAAAAGTGTCTTTCATCTCTTTTGGCTATTGTTTTCCTTAAGTACTGCTACCTATTTTTAATAAGAGCATGTAGAATTTAAGCGAAAACAAGGAACTTTATTTTTAAATGGTTTTCACAGTTTTTTTAAAAGCTTTCAATTTTTACACTATTAATAACTTCGTAATAAAACACAGCAATAAAATGGAACTCATTTATGTCATCAAAACTAACAGGTAAGGCCAAAAATCTTCGTTGTTAAATTGCAAATTAGCTGAACGCAATTGAAGTTTAAGCACTCTTATTGCATAATTTTGTGGTAAAATTATTTAAAGTGTATATTTGACAATAAAAATTATATGACCAGAGTTTTTGATATTAAGTATTCTTGGTATTTTGATGATATTTTTTGTACAAAATGCAGAAACCGTTTTGGATCATCATCAAGAATCTACACTTTTCAATTTTTAATTAGTGTTAATAAGGAAAAGCGAATTCACATTCTTATTGTTTGTACTTCGTGATATTTCTTAGTAAACAATGGCGTTCATTTAAAATGGAATATGTATAACAAAAAATCACAGTCTTGAGGGTTGGGGTTATTTTAAGTAAATATAGATACATTATGTTTCTGCTATGAAACCAAAACAAATATTTGATAAATTTTGTAACGCCATTCTTTTTTTCCATTTACTAGCTTTTAAATAGCACAAATAATTATTACCATAAAGCTTGCTTTCCTGAAAACCTCAGTTCAAAATATATTTTCTAGTCAATTAAAATTTACTGCAGCAATGAGCAAGACTTTTGTCAATTTCACATGTTGTACTATGCCGCAAGATAATAATTATCTCAATAACATCCTCATCATTAAGGGGAAACCGTTCTGGAACTAGCAATCGATAGAAATAATTAAACATTTCTAAACCATGGACACATTCTGGCAGAAAATTGGTACCAATTACGACTTTGAAACGGGCAGACAAAACGATCCCATCATGGTTCCCTAAATGTAAACCTACACCCAACAATTAGAGAGAGGATGTGTAGTTAATCAACTAATCGTATAGCGTAACCCCAATGAGTTCTAAATTATTTAGAAGCTGACTAGACCGAATTTATTGCTTGGTGTCCGAACGAGTCGTGTACATTAATTTTTAGGGAACCGAACACGCTTCACATGGTGAATGCAATAACATTAACGTAGAAGTCACACAATTTATTATTATTAAATAATTCCACTTACGTTGAGCGCATTGGCTTAATTATGTTATCATTGAAATCTATCACGCCAGCATAACTTGTCCAAGTAGGGTGGCTAACATCTAAGTATCAATTACACCGCTTGTTAAATTAGCCAGTGTCTTACAATTAGTAGGTAAATTCTGACCTAACAAGTGAAGTTGTTAGACAGCATCTGTTATTAATGTTACGCTTTTTATTGAACATCAATTGCTTATATCGCCAACATAGGGCTAAAAATAAATAAATCGATAGCGCTAATGAAATATTAAAAGGGATTTTTTTCGCTACAAAATATATAAATAAAAAAAATTGAGTACCGCTTTTATTAATGTTCACAAAAAGATAACTGAAATTATTATTTCAATATATAAATAAATCTATTCTAAAATTTCAGTAAAGGTAGTACAATGAATTTTTTACTAATTCAGCTTTAACATTTCAAAATGTTTCCAAAATCTTGTATGTCATTTGCCATTTATCCTTCTTAGTATCTTCTAGTTCTTAGTAGAATGTAATAACGTTAAAACCTTTTCTTACAATGTGTCAAAATTTTAATTTTCAACATCTATAATTATAATATAACGTGTTGCATTTAAAGTTTGTAAGTTTATTACCGTATTAACTGAAACTAACACGAGTCTAAACATTTTCTAAATAAAATGGGAAAAGACTAAAAAATGACCTAAGGTAATTTAATGTTACGTTTGATGTATTGGTCTGTATCCAAAGTACTCGAAAACAAAATTTTACACCATTGGCGCTGGCGTAATCCAAAATGGGACACCGATCGAAAAAATTATGAATACTTATCTAGAAGAAAAAAACGATTTGGTGAAACAAATGTTCTCCATATAAGTTTGGATATTTTCCAGAGTCCCTGTAATTAGACAAGTCTTCAATTGTTTCGGTGCCACATTAATTATCTTGTAACAAGGAGAAGAATTCATGACGTAATGAAAATCTTCTTCCAACAATTTTGCACTTCGCTGCGAGAAACAATATCAAGCAGAGAACATTTCACTCACAACCAGTTGTCGATTGTCGGTAATTTATTATAATTTAAAAAGTATTTATCAGAGAAAATGAGATAATTATATTACCAGAATTAACAAAAAAGAAAACTACATATTGCAGTTAACTCGTTAACCCAAATTATAATGTATGACTACAATTACATTGTCAATTGGCAATGAGACTAAGTATCATTTAGAATAGCGCAATTTTTAATTAGGGCTAACATGAATCCTTGACTTCCTTATCAAAGCATTTACACTGTAAATGCAACATGGAAATTGGGAATTCTAAACATGCAGAATCTCATACGTTTTTAAAATTCACGTTTTAAATAGTATACTTCTATTTGGTACACAAAAGAAGTCCTAATAGAGGTATTATTTTTTGTTAATATCCGATTATATACTTTCAAATCCATTATTTACGTAATTTTATTGTTGTTTTTGTAAACATTGCACAAAGAATGCTGCGCATACAAAGCCGTAATCCGAGACCCATACTTGTAATCTCGATTTTCACGTTCCGTGCTTTTCTTGTAAATTGAAACTGTTTAATCATTCAGAGTTTTACCACGGCCCAGTGAATAAGAAGGTTATTTTTTTACCAGGTCATGCATACGTTAAGACAAATAGAAAACAAATTAAAGTAAATTTGATGTGTTGTGCACAATGGTAAATTTAAATAATGCAATTGTGACATAATTTTCCTGTTGCTTCATATTTATTTCTGCTATTGTTTTTTATTTTCAATACATATAATTGTTGTAATTAATACTATCTAATTCCGGAGTGTTTTAATGCATTTGAACAAAGATATGCTTTGCAATGTAAGATATACCTACAGAAAAAAAAAACGAAATAAATTCAACAATTTCTTAACACCTTCGATCCTTCCCTCGCAATCACTCTGTTTTCGGGCTGTATTTGTGATGAAGTAAGCGTCTCAAGTACTGAAGGTGAACACTATTTAAATTACTACAAAATTATGAAATATTTCCACCACTTCTCGACAATTCTAGCATTACAGTCATACAAAAGTGTAACAAAGCTTGAACAAACTATGTAAATAAATATTGAGAGACGTGTACTACCTAATTATTCTGTATTTTACCAAATTATTTACGATCGATTTCGAGTAAGTTTATTCCCTCAGAAACAGTTTACCCAAAATTAAGAAGTACATATCTATCAATATTATATTATATTATTTCACGCTTAATTATTGACATAAATATTATTAATCAAGGTAGCTACAGTGCTTGTGTAAGTTATTTACATACAAAGTTGACGGAAAGTCTGGATGATGGTCTGACGTTAAAACGGTTTATTTTGTAGTACTGTGGTATAACCAAGCATTAGCTTTAATAAGTATTTTTGGCATGTGCTTTGCCATTTTGGGCTTTTTTAATAGAAATATGCATTTTGCTACACACAGAGAATGCTTCATACATCACGTAGTACTGTATGGCCACATTCTAAATTTTTCACAGAAGTTATCAAAAGTATTTTTTTATAACTTTTCAATAGCTTCACAAATTGGTTCTTTCAACTATTAACAAACGTGATTTTCTAGCTTTTTCACATTAAAAAAAATATTTTTTTTGGGAGTGAGGTATATATGTTCACTACAAGAATTGCTTTGATTTACAGATTATCTTAGGTGAATTACAGTTACGTTTCAGCGGAATTACGTAACTGTAAATGTGTAATATACGCAAGTATTTACAGCTTTATCTTCTTCAAAATGTACCAATTTGAATTGTATTTTAAAAGTCGTGCGAATTTTCAGACAATTTTTACCTATGACTGTTTACGTAATAAATAATAGCTCGGCCTGAGGAAGGTCAAATCAGTTTTGACTGCCAACCGATATATTACTTCGGTTAATACATCAATCTGTTTATATGACTGCCAGCCCGAATAATATATGTTGGAGAACAGCAATAACTGTACATTATTTTATGAATGTTATTAAATCATCAATTAACACGTGATTGCTAGGTAGAGATCGTATTCATATTTTGAAAGAAACATGTTTTTTAAGAAATTCTTCATGCTAGGATCCAAAAACGGAAAACTAAAGCAATATAACTAATCATTCTAGCAACACGCGATATCTCCTTTTGATTTGATAAGCTAGAATACGTGGTGACATACATTTTACAAAGTTGTTATAAAATTCTGCAATTAGCGTGATCCAGATTTACCTTAATTTGGCTCTTAAATCGGCAATTGTTATTTGAGGATTGTTCCTTAAGTTCTCATTTCATGGCATAAATTTTCGATGACACTTAAGTCCGGAGTAGTTAAGGGCCAAGACAAAACCTTGCAACAAGCTATCCTAAAAATATTTTGATTCTTTACAGCATCAACTCTAATTGGGCTAAAACTGCTGGCAGATATACAACGCCCTTTTGAAAATTGTCTTTTGAGACAACCCCTATAAAGCCTCTCCTCAATTTCTAATCACCCGTTTGCGATTATCCCTTACACAAACATCAAGCTTATAGACTTATCACTGAAAATAACTTTCTTCCATCATCAAAAGTCCAATTTGTTTTTGATTTTGCTCAAATCAACAGGTTTCGTTTCTAAACAGCAGTTAATAGGGGTTTTTCTCGGGCCCCAATAAGTACATATGTAATTTAGTTATATACATACATATCGATTCAGTTTTTCGTACATATTTCCAACAACACCCTCGGGACATATTAAAACCATTGCGCAAATTCCAAATGGCTGTAATTTCCTTTGTAACGCCTCTGCAATTTTCCTTCTAAATGTTGACCGAGCTTCTTTGGCTTCGCTCGGTTGTAATCCTTCGGTTTACTACTACTTTTTTCTTTAATTTTGGTTCCAGTGTATCTATGATGTTTAGCCATATTCCCCACAAAAGATTTTGCTATTCTTAATTCAGTGGCGATTTGCTTTGTTAATTATCCTCGACGATATTGGGGCATAATCATTCCGCGCAGTTTTTTGTGAAGTAGGAGGATACGTATTCAATTTTGTTGAGAAAAATAATTCTGCTGGCTAAAAGTATATTTATATTTATATATTTATATATATATATTTATATTTATCGTGTTTATTTGATCAATACAAATTTAATGTATGTGCATCACTAAACGTGTAATTTAACTTTCGCAAAATATAAAAACAAAAAAAAAATAGTTTCTTTCTGGTTGCTAAATTGTTTACTATTAAAAATTGAAAATATTAGCTTGGCACTAAAAAGACTAAAAAGTTCGAGTAAGGCTCCTTATCAAGCGATTAAAAATTAGAATTTATATTTTTAAACGGATTAAAATAATTCATTTTCTGGTTAGATTATTTTTTTTTTATAAAATTGTTATAACTAGGATTAGAAATACATATCTATAAAAGGGAAAAATCGCCATTTTGCAATAAAGATAAATTAGAAACATTATACATACAAGTTAACAGGATGAAATATATCTTACCCAAACTAAACATTACTTCTCTATCGAATTGTGATAAAAACAGCAATAAAATTCTACAACCTATGAAATACGAATGCCATTCCTCGTGTTTTCTTCTTCACTTCGTCGGCATTGAAAGGATTAGCATTTCATTTTAGAATTCTCAAGATATTACACATTCTCACATAAGTCAGGATCCTGGTATTTTGTGATTTGAGATCTGAACTTTTACGCATGCACAAAGAAAATCACATTATTGGCACCATGATCACGTTTTATTTCCTCAATGGACAGTTTTACTCTTGTATTGTCGTTCAGAAGTCTGGATTTAGAAGACATTCCATTCGCCATTCATGAATAATAAAATTTAACAGCTTACGATAACATCGGCGTTGGTAATATGTGGGTGAGGACCGATGTGTGCTATATTGGCATTGATCCTTATTTCTGAACATTTCTTGTTAAAATACTTAAGTATGGGAACGTAAATGCAAAAAGACAAAATATAACAGATTTTGAGAAGCATTTCATGGGGAACCAATAAAACATCAAAGATGATATTTTTATGTTATTTTTATTATATATTATATATTTATTTATTTTTATATTAAATTTAATGCGTACGCAATATTTTTATTATTAAAGACAACTAGACGAAATTTGACAAATTTGACATCATGCAAGAATTCATGTTGGTGTCTGTTTTAACAATTTTATGTTCAAATATATTTCTGTTAGTAACCAGCAATAATCCCAACAAAATATCTACAAATTTGCTACTGCTATTGCTATAGCTACAGGGACTAGGGTTATCCAAATTAGAAATAATTGTGGATCCCTCAATTGTTTCTAACTTATTGCAACATTGAATAGGTTTTAAGACACAAAAAATAAAATCTGAAAAATGTTTTAAAAGATAAACTTAACAGTTTCTTTGTAATTTTCTGATCATATAATGAATATATCGCGTTTTACTTCTATACATACGTCTCACTTACTACTTTTGCAAGAAAATGAATGGTTGATCCCCAATTTATACGTTACATATCGTATTGTATATTTTGTTGATAGGATCCCAGAACTTATTTGATATTATTTAAAATAAAGTGTATTAAAATAAACTTAAACTATTCGGAAACCAACCCAGATACAGTACAGGCTAAAAATTGGTGCAGAGTTAGATGGTGTCAAAATAACTAAGTCATGAATTTACTAATTAAAACATACAATACATAGGTTGTTTCAACACCTGTGCTTGGTACCTACGATAAATATTGGTAACTAGTAATACACAGTGTCATATAAAGACCGCATTATATTGGAAATTTCTTTATTAATCAATGTATATAAAATTTTACTTTACCATTTCATTTACTTCAAAAATGATGTTAAATAACATGTGCAAAGACAATCACGTGCTCTCTTTAACCACCAAATTTTATATTTTCTTTTGAAAATTTAGCTTTATTTTTATTAATTTGCAAATTTACAACACTCTAATACAGCTTTAATTTTTTTTAAATTTCCTTTAAGCTTAAGCATTCGAAATTCTAATAGAATCAAATTTGTATAAAATTATTTCTCTAGACAAAAGTCACCAAACAGATAACAAGAACCTGTTCTTGCTACTAAATATTGTTTTAGATACGCATTTTTTATGTAAATAAAAAATACTCTAATGAAACTACATTAATTTATATATTTTATTGTAGTGGAAAACGCATCTATATTTTTATTTGAAATTATTGTTTTCTTGACATTTTCTTTGCTCATGATTGCCAGATTGCGAAGTGCTCAAACCATTATAAACTTGTATGTACGGAGATTGATACACTTTTCCATTCTTGCGTTCTGACTGTTAAAGCACTTACAGCAGTCATTAGTTGGACCAGTCAAAACCATTTTAGAGGTCTCGACTACTTTTTCCGATGACTAGAATCGTTGACCACGCATCCCATGACTCTAAAGAACGGAAAAGCATCGTTGAGACTAGAGAGGATGATCTAATAACTCAACCTCGAAGGTTATAAAAAATTATTGCACGAACATTTTCTCGGTTCACTTCCATTCTTCGAGTTACTTGGTAGTTTTAAAAATCTACTATCGATAATTCACTTGCGGTATCTTAATGAAACTTTGGATTTAATCTCAATAAATCTTTTACGCGGCTTACACTTTTTACACGAAAATTTGTTTTCTTAAATATTGGATTTAAACACTTTACAGATCTTAAGTTCTGATTTTGGAAGTGATATATATTTCCATATCGTCATACTAATATTGTTATCGTTTGCAAAAGTTGGGGTTGAACGGAAAGTTGGTAGAGACGAAAGTAAAGAATCCTCGTGTTTTTTTTTTTTGTGTGAACCGTTCAAAGTATGTCAATTTCATTATGGTTGTTTTTCTTATCTTTCTAAAAGAAATTCGGCAATTTTGAGCTGTTGCGTGATGTGTTATTTCCATTATTTGACAATCAATTCGATACAAAATCCAAAGCTTTTCGCTATCGCCAAATCAAAAACATAAGAAATTCTTAGAGTCCATTTGTTGATCCTTGTGTTGATAAACAACTTGCCATAAAACATACCAACTGAAATAAAAACTATTGTATCACGCTGCTGTAAGTTCCGTTGGGATGGGCTTTTAGTTTTGGCTACAATATTTGGCTACCAACGAAATTGTAAACAATTGTAAACCGAATGTAAAATGAACATTCGGCCTCAGGAGTAGAATTTTTCTCATTTTGATATTGGATAAAATCTAGTAACCATTTTCTATCAAACTCTTAGAGCTTGACCGATCATCTAATCTTTGTTATTAATTGTAGTTTTTTTACGTCAATAAAAAACAAGCACTTGCACTTGCAAAATCGATTTAGTTCATGCGGTTAACGACAAAACTGACGTCATTACTATTTTGATAAAGTAATTGGAAATATAAATTGAACCATAAAAAAAGAAACAAAAAAATTCCTTTAATGGAATTTTAGGTAGTAACAATGCCTTCCTGTATTAAAAAATAAATGAAAAGGAAAAGTTTGCACTATGTTATTAAAATTTGGCAGATTGAAAAAAAAGAATTAGAGCAACTTTATCGTTTTGTAATTTTGTAATTTTCTGGAAAAGAAAACAAATTTGACGATTATGAACCATGTGATTGCTCGCGTGCAATGTTGCGATACAAGTTGGCATCATATTTTAAGCAAAAACAAACGACAAAATAAAAGTTTACGTATGTATATAAGTACATATATTGATTAACAAAAAAGATCCGTATGATACGAATTTCGTGTACAGCACTGCATAAAGGATATCGCTAAATATGTAGATGTTAATAAATAATTCAAATAAACTTGAACTAAAATGCAATCCAACTCACAGTAATTTGCACACCTACAAAGAATTGACCGTACATGTTATACTTACCACTGTAGCAGCAAATCCAGCAAAATGTCAAATCTATGCAATTATTCTTTTTATATCTTCTTGTAATTTATGAACACCAGATAACCTAAAATTCTCACTGAACCGTAACAAAATAGAAAACCGCCAATAAAACAAGCAAAATGATCTACGTTTCGCTTAAGATATTACGATGATGTGACGACCTAGCCAGTACACATCTTATTTATAGAATATTAGTGTTCAGTAGACTTCCGCCGTGTGCGAATGCAAAAATTGGATTACGACGGCGGTCCACTTAACGTCAACAATTTCGAAAAATGTAATTATCAACTATACTTAACTCAAACTACTGCCCAGCCCTATTAACAAATTTTGCTTCATTAAGAATTAAATGAACGCCTTTTGTCGAAGTTCTCTAATTTTACCAATAAAACATAAATCATGTGCTTGGCTTTTCTATTTTTGTAAATCAAATCTTCACTTGCTACCGCATTCATTTAAATTTATGTCTGAGATAAATAACATTAATGTTTTATAACAAAAATTTGACCTTGGTACATTTTATATTTCACCCAAATATATAACAGTTATTTCGATTTGGCATTGTTGATATTAGCACAAGCTATTGATTTCATCATCAATCACATTTTGTTTCCTTTATGAACTCTTTTCTTAGATTATTGTCATATGTCGTAAACAATAGGTGAACGATTTTTTCCAGAGATGTTTTTAAGTGCTCAAATGATAGATCTTATTCGGTAAATAATTTTTGACATTTTTAAACCTGTGTCAAAAAAAAGTGGTTCGTTCTTGGCACGAGTGGTGTGGTAGTTAGCACGTTTGTCCGATAAAAGAGAGATGCCAAGTTCGAGTCCTTACCGAGGTTGATATTTCTCAAAAATTTTATTACATCGGAAACACCAAGGAAACCACGAATTTTCACTTTTCATTGACGGAAGTCAATATATTAACTATTCGTCTTAAATTTAGTTAAAGTGTGTTAAATTTAAGTAAGCGAGATTCGAAAAATTTAATCTGTTGCAAGTGCTGAAATAATGTCAAATAGAAATTAATTAATCTTTTGTGAAAAATTTAAATTCAAAAGAGGTAGATATAGTCTCATACAAATACATTATCAAAACTAACCACTTCAACCTAAACAAGCACTAACATATACTGGCTGTCAATCAAATCTGATTTGGTAGCTACATACGTGTATCTAGTAGAGAACAGAACATTAACAGATAAACATCGTTTGCTCTGTTACGTACGTAATTATTAAATCAGTTTTAGTTAACAACTAGTATTTGAACAACTATTATACGCGCAGAGCAATGCCTACTAGAAGATAATCTGCTTAATCTTTTTGAAACCAAAAGAAATTGTTCATGATATTTTATAAATAACTCATATTTCCTTCGAAATTGTCTTTTGGTTGCTAGTTTTCTTAACTTTAGTTTAGGTAATAATTGAATGTAGGCTTTCACGAATTCACCGTAATACAAACATCAAATACGCGACAATACCTGAAAGACATTTCTACTTTAGTTTAGGTAAATTGGTTTACTTACTAAATAGTATTCTGCTAACAATGTTGTGCAAATGATAAGAAATAATGCTACCCAAACAAATAATTCATAGTCTCAATTAATACTTTGGTGCACATTAGTTTCGTTGTGTTGACTCAAATTTTGCACTTTATGTAACAGTTTAAAATATATTGTTTCTTTTGAGCACCAACGCGTTATAAACATTATCTGAAAAATCATTTTTCTCTGTAAAATATTCGTTCTGTCCTTTTATAGCAATAGGCTAAACGTACTGACGTCTAATGTCTAAAATTATTTTTATTTTGATAGATTTGACTTACAAATAAAATATATTTTTTCTTAGAAGAAAATTTATTTTCTATGTAAAATTGGTTTAAAACGCACGTCATACGTTGACATAACCACGGCTATGCATTAACACTTTCTACATTTGTTTCTGAATGTATGTGTTATGATTATTACAGAAACAATTAGGTCGCGTTCACATAGGGTAGTGCAAAATTATTGAAAGAATTTCATAACTGAGAATTGCTTATAACCTAAACCCAGTTTATCTGTTGATATTAACAATTGCTTTTGTAATGCACTGAATTGACACAGAGACGTTATTTCATAAACTTTTCTTTTGAAAAAGATGTCTTCCCTTCTAATCTTAAAATATTAACAACTAGATCTCTGTTTAAAAAAGGAAACCCAAACGATTTTTCAAATTATCGCCCTATAAGATTATTATCAGCATTTTCTAAAATTTACGAAGCCATTATGAACCAAAGACATTAAATATTCAATGTCCAATTTACTATGTCTTAATACAGCATGAGTTCTTTCCAAACAAATCTACTAATGTAGCTCTTTTTAATATCTTGAAACATATTTATGGTAATTTAGACGGTAAGTCAAGCATTTGATCTTGTCAATCGTCAAATTTTACTACGGAAATTGCAGCATTATGGTGTGAATGGTTTAACGCATTTCTCTCAAAGTGACAACAAAGCATAAAAATGGATAGACGCCTAATCGTTTTTTCTTCATACCGGCATTGGAATACTTCAAGAGTCTGTTTTAGGTCCTACACCTTTTTTAATATATGTAAATGATTTACCTATAAACTTATCGCAAGCACAAAAAGTGGTCCTATATGCTGATGACATAAACATACTTGTAAATTCTTTCAATGTAGCTCTGTTGCTGTGTAAGGCACTACAATATTTTCTAATGTTTGTAGACAACATATTCCTTGTTAACAAAAACAAAACTAAGTTTTTTTATTTTCATAATTAAATTAAATTAATTTCGCAAATGAATGTCAACGGTGATACGTGAAATATTGAATCATCAACAAAAATTTTAGGCTTAACAATCCATGAGAATTTAAATTTCTTCTTTTTATGACTTATTTCGAGCATTTACTTAGTTGTACACATTTCTCTGAAATAAACGGGTTATTATTACGCTATGTTTATCCACAGTTTCTGCAGTAATCATGACATACGAATTCAAGAATAGATGCAGAAGATAATGTCAAAGTTTGACGTGTTTCTTGTTACACTAATTTTGCACTGCCCTACGGGAATACCACTTTAATAAACATACCATACGTAATTCTGCGCATTATAAAAAGAAATTATTAATATGAACAGATAAATGTAGGTGGCGGTATCACAAAGAAAATCGCTGGTATCGGTTATCAAATTAATGCAAACAATAGCGCTAATTTCGCACTAATTCTTACGCTGATTTCCCATAATCCTATGTGAACGTGCTCTAAATCATTAAGCTCGATCATTTGTAGCGCAAATATATCACTAAACACTTTTTAAAGTAATAAAATTTAATGTTGGTGGAAATTGTGGTATTAATTTTCTTCTAGCTCCTAAATTTCACTCTGAATAGTTTACAGGATTGGGCTAACAAATGACAAATTTACGGTCAATAACATCGTTATATGTTCTTTCAATTGATAAAATAAGTCTATACGTATATCGATGATCAAAGAATGATGTTACAAAGTACACTTGTAACAGGAATAGACATATGTTGTTCAAAAACATTTTACTATTGTAACTGCTGTAGTGGATCCACAACCACAAATCGGAATATGTAAATTTGTATATCATAAATGCTAGACTAGACATTGAAAATCTTATCGGTACTGCTAAAGAATGTGGTACAACGTAGAATATTCGCGCATGTACATATATATCCATGTACTTACGTAATTATGCTAATACCAAGTTAATTCATTATTCCGTACACTTGATCATCCCATACATGCATAATCTCTAATTTCTGTACTGTTATGTTTTGTTTTCGTTGCAGGACTTCCCTGTTCATTATAATGAGTTTCGTATACGCAAAACTCCTAATAGTCGTGTGCATTGCATACGTGATATCGGACGTGGTCACGCATAGCATACCGTTATGGTACTACGAGGGATTCTTCACCTACCTGTACGGTATGAGTATCCTCTTCCTCTTGTATGTGTTCTGTTTTCTGCTACAAGAGAGTACGTGCTGTTCCGGCGAGAAAAAGGAAAAAGTGAAGAAACCACCTAAGGAGAAAGCAATTAAAGAAAAGGAAAAGAAGAAGGAGGAAAAGGATAAGAAGAAAGATGATAAGGAGAAGAAGAAGGATAAGAAGGATGATAAGAAAGATAAGGATAAAGATAAGAAGATTAAAAAGCAGGATAAGGTGAGATGAAGTTTAATGTTTCTCTTCGATAAGTGGACCATTACTAATTGTAAGGATTGCCGTTTGTTTAACAAATCACATTTATTTGGAGGATAACTATTTAAAACTACGAATTGATCTTAATTATAACTCGTTGAAGTAAAAAATAAATTGCAAAATTTATTTTTATACTCAATCAGAAAATAAGTTGAAAATTAAAGCAAATTTTAACCAGTTACCTTCCAATTTCGTGCACTCTCTCCATGTGTACATGTATCCCATAAGCTGTAGCTGTTTTATTTTTAACAAAGCTGTAACCGTAAACCAATTCGACACAAAAAAAAACAAATTTAATTGGGTGGGTCATTTCCTTTGTACATTTATGTTTTCCGTTTCTTTCATTCAAACATTTACATAATTTTCGTACTTTTATTTAATTCTCTCTTTTATTTACAATTTTCTTTTGGTTCCCTATTAATAATATTATTTTACGTTTAATTTTCTTGAGTTATTTTTGCGTTGCTGAGCATGTTGTGCGTGTAGCGGGAGGTGTTTCCTCGTAAGATGAAGGACCTGGTGCAGCAAAGGGCGACTACTCACATCCCCAAGGTGAGCGAAGGTTGGTTGCTAATTTTCTCCCCCTTAACCACCTGCGCTATATAGTTGTATACGCATTATAGGGTATCTAAAGTGAGTTGTTTTCGATGTTTAGTACAGCGATCTAGGAAAGTAGTGAAGCTAAAGAGATGATGAATCAGCAAAAGATTTGCAGCTTTATGGGTCCAATTTAAAACTATAATATTTTGAAAAAATAATGATTTTCTTTGATTTTGTTAAATACTCATATTTCCATTGTTTTTATTTTTTAAGAAAAAAAAACATAAGGAAAAGTCGATAATTAAAGACTTATGTACATATAGATAGCCCACTCAAGTTGTTATTATGAGCTGTCTTATAGTAATTAACACAATCTCGCATTTTTTTTAATGGGACGTCCCATAACACTTAATATGGTTATTTTAAAAATTAGAGGAATTAGGGACGTTTTTCTATTCCACAAATATGTTTTACTTACTTTGTTAACTGTACAAACTGGCCCAGGCTTTATAACGAGTAAAGATAAACTAACTTTGCTTCTTGGTGGAAATGCTGCTGGTGATTTGAAACTGAAACCACCTCTAGTATATAATGCGGAAAACCTTAGAGCATTAAAGAAAGCTCCAAAAACTTTATCACCAGTCCATTGGCGTTCTAATAGAAAAGATTGGATGACATAGGTCCTCTTTCGAGATTGAATTATTAACTGTGAAATTCCGGAGCTAAGGGCTTATTGTGTTGAGGAAAATTTCAATTTCAAGATTTCAAGATCATTTTAGATAATGCCCCCAGCCACGCAATTGACGTGATTGAACTCTCAGAAAATATAAAATTTATTTTTCTACCGCCTAATACAATAACTCTGATTCTATCCATTCACCAAGGTATGATATTGAATTTTATAGCACATTATTTACGTCGAACATTCAAACAAATGTTTAACGCTATAAGCAACAAACAGAATGTCAGTGCGATACTGTTTTGGAAATTTTTTTTATGCTATACCTTCTATCTATCTATACAAAATATTGTCTGGAGTCCTGGAAAGAAGATAGATTTACGTGCATGCTTCAACTAGTAGCTAACACACCAAGGGTAACTAATAATAATGAGCCAGCTACCAGCAATCACTATCTGTAGGCGCGCGTTTCACTGTATCACAGCTCATCAGGTACACTTGTGTGCAAGGTGATAATTGCAATTGAAATAGCTGTATATATCGAAACATCTTCGTATATATACAAGTATCAAAAACGTATTCGAATGAACATTTCCGAAGTACTGTAGAAGCAATTTAGGCGAAATAACGGAATTTTGGGGTCGATTAATAACTGATGAAACTTACATACACCAACGCGAAACAGTGAAGGCTGAATCGGTTCCAAGAAAGACGAAGGCTGTTCCGGGAAAGTAGTGGCGGCTGTTTTTTCGGTGTTTTTTGACAAGCTGAAGACATAAATTGCGGAAATCTAAAAAAGTATGGAAAGAAAGTTGTCTCACACTTCAATAGTTGTCTTGGCAAAAATTCACGAAATAGGGTTCGAATTAATAGGCTACTCACTCCACTCACCAGATCTGACCCGTAACGACTTTTTTCAATTTCCTAGACTGAAGGTTTCGCTCGGAGGACAGGGATTTTCATCGAATGAAGAGGCCCACACATTCATAAACGTCTATTTTGTAGATGTGCTATTTGAACTCGCAAGGAGGCTATATTGAGAAGTGAAATTGAATTTAACAAAAAATGCTTGTTTTTGTGTAAAAGTTTTAAATTCTATGGAATCTTTAGAAACATATGTCAAAACTCCGGCACGACAGATGTAGAGAAACCCTTGATTAGCCCGTCTTATAAAGAACTTTCTCCTAACATTTTTCTGACAAACAATAACGAAAACATACGTATTTATCAAAATCGTAGCAAAATTTCTAAGTATTTAGTTAGTTGTGATTATCTTTAGAAAAACAAATAGTGTTTTAAATTGGTTTCATAAAACTGCAAATCTTTTCTCATTTAACCGCTTCTCTAACTCCGCCGGTTTTCAAGATTGATATATTAAACAACGAAAAAAAACTCACACTGTATGCAAAATCTATTCGTGTTATTGCCTATAGAGATTGTCTGACACTTTTAATACTCTGTAATTGTCTTTTGTGCTTCATAGTGGACACACTAATAACCCTAGATAATAACTGTATTAATAATTGTGTAAATACTTTTATTAAGATGGTGTTTTACATGATGACCATATATTAATTTTCTTCTTGATAATTGTACACCTTTTTAATAAAGGTAATCATATACATACATGACGTTCTACATTCTAAAAGCCTTGTCCATTTTACACGCACAATATATGCGCACATTTCAATCAAACTTGTTTTTATATGATTTTCGTGAGCTATCAAAGTACTGCTGTACTAAATAAAATTGTATTAGTTTAAATAAATGGTTGAAAGAGTTAAAGATAACAGAATACACCGACCTCGTATCTCACATCACTAACGTCTAATTCACTAAACATAGAAATCAGCAAACCTGGTCAAGCCGTACAGGAGTACGTCATTGCTAGCAGAGCAGTCTTGCATAGATAATAGAAGGTGGTACGTCGTTCTGATGTCGAATTATATTTGTACACATACGTAGTTCCGCTGTTCCAAATATTTATATATATGCTCGTAAAATATCGTACTTTCATATTGTATTTGAAATTTGCTCCACCAACTAACTAGCCGCTATGTTAAAAGAACATTTTCTCCATTTAAAGAAGTACTAACGTCTAGAAGAACCAACTTTACAGCTGAAAACTCGGAACAGTCGCTTCTAGTAAGGATAAATTCGACCCTTCTTTCTATAAATTAAACATGTTGACATTATTCTACGTAGTAGATAACGACTTTCATTTAACGATGTTTTTCAATAACATTGTAAATAAGTACCCACAGATTCTGAAACCAGAACGATAAAACTCATTGCATGGCACGTCTATCGAAGTGAGAAAAATAACTGCCTGTGAGTCATCCCGTACGGCTTGACCAGCTTTGGTAATCAGTAAAGTTCGCCTCTTTTCGTGTGCTTTACGAAATTAGTAGAGAGTCGACAGACTCGTGTTTATTCGTCTCGTGAGAATAGATTTGTGTTGCCTACTGGTTTGCCCGAGAGTCGACAAAACACGAGTCTATCTAGTCTCTGCTAATTTCGTGAAGCGCACGGAAAGTGGAGAACTTTAAAATCAATTAAGTAACATACGCTTTTTCACCTTTCCGCAAGAATAAAACGTGTCAGTCCTTCAGTATTTCCAATGTGCAAGATCTTAAATTAAAATCCTATCTGTAAATGCAATGATTCTTCCGGAATATTTGCTATTAACAATTCTGAAAGCCATTTGGCTGTGGTTTTCAAATCATTATTTGCCTAAACAAATTTCGTCGAATTCTAGTGCATATTTACATAATATCGCAGATAACAGACCTAATATGGTCAAAACATTCGAACGCCACCCAACCATTGCTTTCAATGACGTCACAATAGACCTCTACCTATTGCAGTTAAATGCTTATTTCTTTTCAACTTGTTTAAATAGTAATCTAGTGTTGAATAACAAATTCAAAAATTACCAATACAATAAACCAGATTGATAGTTTTTTGAAAACCGTTTATTATTGACAACATTATAAAACTGGGCCGAATATTAACAATTAAATAAACAAACAAATTAAAAGAAAATAAAATGTTATTCAGTATGTATTCAGTACATTATTTAGTTCGCAAAAATAATAAAGTATTTTAAGTATGATGTGAATACCTTTGAACATTTAAATATTGTCAAAAACGTAGTTTACGCTTTTTCGTTAAACTTTTATTCAACTAAAAATAAAACACGCTAAAAAACCATACAGTTCGTAAAAGTTTAAATATTTAATTAAATGTATCGAACACATCAAAGTAGTTAAAAATGTTAAGTCACAACAATAAATCACTTGAAACTATTAGAAAACGGAGGTCTATTGTGACGTCGAATACTTACTATTTAAATAAATTCTGTTCAAATTGAAATTTCTAATAAATTTAATATAAGTGTCTGCCGTATTGTTATTCTAGATTTAGCGCAAGACCAACCATACTTCTTCAGGGGCTTTTAAATACGGTAATTTTATGAAAACAACTACGGCATAATCAGAAAAACAGTTCTATATTACTTCATCATCACTGTCCTTGGAACTTCCCAAAGAGAAATTTTCCAGTACTTCTGATGAAAGTGTCGCGGCATGATCAGTTAAACTCTAAATATAAGCAAACCTACTGGGAAGACACTTTATATTTTCTTCTTTCTTTGTTATTTCTTATTTAATTAGAAAAACTTTAAAACGAATTTTAACCTTCGCAAGCGGTTGCTTTAATCTGCCTTACAATCAAATAATGGTCGCTCAGCAACTTAACTGGACGAGGGTGTATACATTTTACGAATTAAGTCGAATGTCAAAGATTCGCGATTTCTGAACTAAATCTACATATCGGGTATTTCAATATCTTCGCCTTTCGTACAAGAAAAAATAAATCAAGTTAAGACGGCATTTCTTAAAATAGTAAACTGCAACTAACAAAATAGAATTGCATTTTCAATTATAATGCTACCTAAATTCATGCGAAAAGTACTTCCGGACATTTCTGTAAGTATGTGCAGACAACACATACCCTAGGCAAAGTAGGAACAATTTTTCCAACTTGCCGAGTGCGAAATGGCAGTCCATCGTAATAACATGGTATCTGATTCTACATGCCTTCCGCACTCTGTATGTAGTTACTTACGTACATACCGTTAATGGCGTCAGAATTAAAAGCAGATTTATCTTATTTCTGGTAACAAGCCGTCTCGTATAGAGAATATTTTTAGTAAACATCGAACAATCTCCCATCTCTCAGAAAGTGAATTAAATTTTTAATCGCCGATTATCAAGTTAATTTCTCATTAATTTTGTGATATCACTTATTTGCATAAATTTAACAATAATTTATTTAAAGTAGAAGAGATAATCTTGTAAGCGTAGCTCGTAACACATACTAATATATTTTTGTACGGCCAATTGCTAAAAATGTCATTTTAGTTCTCATTAGTTAATCACGATCTAAACCCGCTCAAAATGTATGTGTGAACAGTAATTAATTTAATCACGAACTGGGAAATTACTTAATTGTGGATTAATTTGTTTTATAAACCGGGGTAAATATTCTTCATAAATAGTACTTGGTTTTCATAGAAATTGTAATTAAATTCGAAAGAAAAAAAAAACATTATTGTTTTTATTGTAATACTAGTGCAAAAAGGGCATACGAAAATAATTAAATTATTAACAACAACAATCCGAACCAATAAACGTACGAATTTAAAAAAGACTAAATTGTAGTGTTTCTTACAACTAGTTATATACATAACAACGACCAGATTACAGGTTTTTAATCAGAGTTCAAGCTAGAATGTAACCTTGTTCCATACCGCCATACCATACCGCGATATTTGGTATCTTAAATTATTATTAAAACTAATCTAGGACTATCTTTGAATAACTGCTTGCACTAAGATTTCACATACACATTTATCTACATATGTATCTAATCTATGCACTAAGCAATCACACGCAGCATAATTATAAAAGTGAATAATAATCAATGCACAGTGGTACTTTGGTAACTCGTTTCACGTTCTTATTGTTTGCTTGTTCTTATTTGGTTATTTGCGGGGATAGAGTACTTATCGTCGCAACTCAGAGGGGGTGGTTGATGCTGGGTTATCTGGGGTACCGGTGCCCGTCGCTGAACTTGAAGCACAATCTGAACACCCTGTTGATCTTCAGGAACAGCAGCAACAACAAGTCCAACAGCAACAGCAGCAGCAACAAGCGAATTCAAATACAGACGTAGAGGTTGGACTCAACTTGAAGAAACGCAAGCGAAAAACGACTCAAAACGATCAAAGTCACGGGAGCTTTTTCTTAAGAATTGGCGCTATAGGTAATTATAATTATTTCAGTATAACTGATTGTTAATATATCAATGAATAATAATTTTGGATTGGTAATAAAAAGCAGATAGAAACTGTTATCTGCCAAAAATATCTCAAAATAGTGAAAAGCTCTTGTCCCAGAAATATATTACACACTTCAAATAAAGGAAAAGTAACAAGAATTAAAAAGTGTTTTTTCTGCTGACTTCAAATCTGTGCATAATTTTGCAGCAATAGGGATTTCGACTTTGTCAAATTTTTAATATAGTAATACAGCTACAGTGGATACCAACTTGTGTCATCTATCGACAAAGGATACCAAAAATGTTATAGTCTTAAGTCATATATCGTGTATCTAAGCACGAATTGAGGACTGGAGGAAGAAGAAATGAATATTAGAACACACTTATTAGCAGTAGGTGAGGAATATGCTTCATATTCCTTACCTACTTATTTCGCTAATTATTAATCTGTAGCTCGCGTTTAAGTAGTCAATATGCAATTCACCATAATTTTATTACTACGTTCAAAACCAGCGTTGACAAGTTTTTAAAATATTTCCGTTTAACTTTTGTCCAACGAAGAAGTTAACCTAAGGAAACTAGTTGCTGACCGCCAGCGTAGTCAGCAACCAAACCATTAGTTGTAGTCAGTAGTGGCTGGTAGTGACAAAAATGGGAGGTCAATAATAAAGTCTCGACTCTCTCGTGTATTTCCGTTGCATATCGTGCACATTAGGCTCGACAAAAAAAAATACATGAGGAAATCGAAGCATTATCCTTTTGTGTTCTGCGGCTCGGCAGCCGAGTGTACCGGTCACCACTGGTAGCAGTCACTCATATTGAACGCTATAGTAGATATACAGGCTGGTATAAAGTACTGAACCAAGTGTGCAAACCGTAATACTTTAAGTCTGATATTTGGTAACATTAAACTATTTATGATACCCCACTTCTTGATACAAGCTTCACTTTTTAATCTATCTAGTTTTCTAAATGGGCACAAGGATTTAACTTCGTTTCATTTGAAAGGTATTTATCCCACAAATACAGAAAACTATTGTCCTAGCAATAGTGAAATTAGTGCCACTTTTTTGCTAATAATTGTTGGTTGCGATGATCCCAGAACTTATTAGAAAGCTTATTATGTATTTAATGATACTCGTCCAAACAGACCCGCAATTAGTAAATCAAGAGTATCTAGAACAATTCAACGATTTTAGGAGTTAAAAAGCGTAAACGTTCGTTCAACTTTTGGAAGACCAAAAACAACAATTGATGATATTATTTTAGACTTAATGTTTTCGACAACTTGGTACTAATCATAATAATTCACAAATATCAGCAAGACAAATACTAAAGCGGTCTAAATGGTACCCTCACAAACCACAACTAGTGCAAGAACTATCAGAAGACAATTTTGACCGTAAGATAGAATTTGCGGAAATTATGACTAATAAACTAGAAATTAATTAAAGTTTTATCAATAGTTATTTTTTTGGATGAAGTTACGTTTATGTTAAACGGTTCTGTAAATAAGCCTATTGCAGGTGTTTGTACACCAATAATCCAACGTCGAGGTTCGCACATAACGTCCACAAAAGGTTAATATATCGTGTGATATACTAAATGGAAATATCATTGAGCCAATACAAGAAATTATTTTTTTCTAAAAGGAAATTAAACATAAACCAGTGAATCTGCAACTTATAGATCCAGACAGCTGGTTTCAACAAGATAATCAGTCAACAAGTTCAGGATTGTTTGAATAAGACGCGTATGATGTGCTTTTCTGTATTTTTGTAGTAAACACCTTTCAGGTGATGCAAAGTTAACTCTTGTTCCTATTTAAAAAAAAAAAAACGAGATGACGGCATCCTGCAAATATCAATTACGCAAAACAAGTAGAGTGTGATAATGAACAGTTTAACGCTACCAAACATCAAACCTAAATGAGTTGCCGTTTGCACGATCTTCCTTTTAGTGCAATGCTTAATACGCTATCTGTATTTCTCTTTAGTAGCTAGTTTCTTAAGCTCAAGGAGGCTTTCCTCGATCATCCGATAAAGTTGCCCAAATTTTACAGTGTCTTTAAATTCATTTACAATCTTAAATCACCACGTTCCATTGCTTTGCTTTTTTTCAATTTTTAAGTATACACCCATCAGCTAGCCTATTTTCCTCAGACAACATATGTATCTATCTAAAATTTATTTTAAGAGATGCAAAAGAGAAAGTGGCGGAAATATTTTTTCGTGTTGAAGGTTTCTCTTTGATGTACCCATTTTATTTCTAATACAAATACGCTAGACTATACAAAGTCCTCCATGAAGCTAGATAAACACATCACTATGGATGCAACGTTGTATATTTTTATAACAGAGCCTATTTTGGGATATTTTTCATACATACATAAATTAATATTTACCTAAATAAGCCCGACTGTACTGTGATTTTCTGATTTCAATTAGAATAATTGAAATCAGAAAACAATTAGAATATTTTAAAGGTCATCATTATTTCAGCATTCGGTTTGGGCACCATGATCTACAACGGATTAGAATTCGGATCATTCTTCGAAATACCCTTTACATCGCCTTGCTACATGATACTTAAGGGTGTAAATCCGGTGCTTCAGATGGTTTTCACGTTCATGCAGATGTACTTTATTTTCATGAATTCTCGTGTGAGTAGGAGATTATTTACAATATCACCTATTACGAGTTGTAGTACGGCAACGAAACCATATATGGTGTTTAATTATCTTTTTAGTTGAACATACATCGTTTCAAAGTCATCGCTAGATTTGGTTTAATGCACGTCGTCGCGACCAACATTTGCGTTTGGTTTAGAACGTTAGTCATCGAGTACCTCAAAGAAATCACCGTTTACCATAAAAAGAACGCGCTTGCAGGTGAGTTCTTCAGAAGTGTCCGTACAACTACACGTTTCTTTTTTCAAAGCAATTCTAGACATGCTTTCATCACATGCTTTTTTTAGAATTATGTCAATTATAATGCCATTACAAAAGGAATTCAATCGTGGTTAATTACGCTGTAGTACTAGAAAAAGAGCAGATTTATAGCATTTGGAGAAACGGTACTAGATAGATTGAGTAGCGGTGTCTTGATAATCCTTTCTCATTCCTAGAATTTTGTATAAAAACATAGTAAAATTAAGGATACGGATAGATAGAACATCTAACTTCATTAAAATTTCGACAGTAGATAAGTTCAAAAAAATAATTAAGTACAACAGAGAATTCGTTTTTAGAAACACTAGAATTATTCAAAGCGAATCCATGAGAATCACATTTCAGTAATGAAGAGAATTTAGTATCACACGATCGTAAACCTTATTACAACTGCATTGCACTTCTACAAACATACATATATCAATGCAGCTGTTTATTTGTATAATCTCCATGAAAAACTTGCAATCCAGAGAGCTTTTTCTGACCAACATGTGCTTATAGATATCTAATTTCATTTTAATGTTATGATACGACATACATAAAAACATAAACGTTAATGTCAGTCAAAGAAACAAACCGTATTGCCTTAGATTTTGTAATCACGATATTAAATTTAAAAGCTCCGAAATTAGGGTATTGGGTTTAAATTACTGCGACCAATTTCGTAATCGAACAAGTGTTTTATTATACATACGCGGAGAAGCGTAACGAATATGAGCCACTCTCGATATTTGTAGTAGTTCTATTTATACGTTCCTATAAGTGTTTTCCCGTTAAGTAGGTTAAAATGAGATCATAGTTACTCAACGGAACAACTCACCGAACCATTTTCATATAAATTTCAACGGTTTCACCAAAATATTTTGATTCGAAATTCAATGTTAAGGTCGTCGTACTTCCTGAATGCCCTTTGTGTTCGGTTCAATCCCTATCCGTTCTAGCCATCAGAACCATCCAAATGTTATCTCTTTTATGTACAGGAAAGCTCCTTTTACCTACCATTTGTGTTTAGCATACTACACAGTAACGTTTCATAAACATAAAGACGTACACAAAGCGACGTAGATGTATGTAAAAGTGGACAGACAGAAGCAAGCAAAAATACAACCAAAAATTTTCGACAAAGGAACAGGTATTGGAAGACTACCAAAGTAGAATAAATAAAAAATTGACCCAAGGAATAAATAAAGAAAATATAAATGAAACCTGGAAAAACTATATTAATTGGAGTCCGAAAGTTAGAAAAGAATATCAGAGAAAAAGGAAGGCTGGTTTGATGGAGAATGTTGAAAGCTCAAAAAGCTCTCAAAGGGAAGAAGAAAATGGTGGTTAAAAACGATGAACGGAACAGGAACGGAAAGGCTTTAAAAAAATGTGCAGAAAAAAGGATAGTGAATTGTTGGAAGCAGCAAGTTGATGAAAATGGAAAACAATTTCAACAGGGATACTAAGAAACGTTATGAAGGAATTACAAACGTAAAGATATGATATCAAGCGAGACGGCTTTCTATCGATGACGAGTGAAGAGGAAAATATGAAATATGGACGGAAAAACTATTTCCCACAAGTATTTAAGGATTTTTGGAAAGTAAAAAAAGGTGGAATATGACGAAGAAGAACAAATTTGGAACTGTTCGAACTGTAAGCACAAAATAATGCAAATAAAGTGCCAAAGTGAAATAGTTAGGACATATCATTAGAATAGTAAATGAAATAAAAATAATTATACAAGCTTTGAATGATGAAGTAGATCAGATAGGTAGATGGAGAAAGAACTATTCAAACTCTACACTGATAGGCTTCTAGCGTCTTACATACATATACACCACGCCGCGGTCCTTGCTTTCATTGTTCCCTTACTCCAATCATAATCCATTTTTACAAGATATTCCTTTTGCTTCTTGAGACTATGCGCAAGTGACGATGGAGTTTTTATTCCCACAGAAACGCTTCGAAAAATTAATGAATTGTTTATTATGAAACACCCAAATGCAGTTTTTGGAGTTTGGATTCCGCACGAAGATTTTCATTAAATTGCCTACTCCCTTGATGACCTGCTCAATATAACATTTTCCTAGCTTGCTAGTTGTTGCTCTTGCCATAATCTTCAGAAAAACCGCTGTTTAATTGTCTGGCGATCTCTTTAAAACCTTTTCTAACACTCAGAATCTTAAGTTTTTGCAAATCACAAACAACAGCGAATGATATCAACACTTTCAGAATTTAGACAGGCGACTTTATTGTTTTGGAAAATGGGTGATGATTTTGCTTCTAGGAACATATTTGTTTATTTTTCTGGTCTCCCTTAATATATACTCCAAATTTAACTTTATATTTTGGCAAACGTAAACAAAAACAAAAACAGTACCAGCCATACTTTCAATATGGGGTACATAGTCCAAAAGTTGTGAACAGTGAATTTTTGGAATCCTATAGATCAAATTAGTATACGGAAAACATTTTTTTGCCCTCACCAGTGTATATACATACATAACATTACAGAAAGTATTCGTTCGCACGCAATGCGGAATGCTAACACTGTTTTGGGAACGCATATGGCAATTCCCGATTCTGTGACTACCGCAACCTCTACTTTGACGACTCCGACCGTAAGTTCTACTGTAAAAGATATCGCTTCGTCAACAGTTCAGGCTATTACGACAACGTTACGTAGCGTTCCAACGACAACTCCTACGGTGCCGACGACCACT
The DNA here is from genome assembly GCA_902654985.2 of Oryctes borbonicus. Classification (NCBI taxonomy): domain Eukaryota; kingdom Metazoa; phylum Arthropoda; class Insecta; order Coleoptera; family Scarabaeidae; genus Oryctes; species Oryctes borbonicus. The sequence goes on along the minus strand of LR736879.1, from coordinate 3,796,574 downwards.
GAACGTAAGTACAAGAGCAACGCTTCACGTAGTCGGCTTCACATAGTACAAATAAATAACTACTAATGAGCATTGTAAATAACTTTATCCTGCATATGTTGTGTATATAGCTCTTGTAATGAAAATATGCAGCACTTAACGTTTATGACTGCAGGGTGTGGTGGATTCTTTTGGAATAGTAAATCTGCAAAAGAAATACAGGTTGCGTTTGAAGGAATAAGAACACAATAATAATCTTAAGTGCTACATTATTTTCTACAGCTTTTGCTTTTTTTTAACTTTTACTAACAATATTAACATTTAATCTTAAGGTCTTTTCACAACGCCGTCTACTATTCCAACTACGCTGTTCAGGGTAATCAGAACTAATCCCACCACCACCATGTCCACCACTAAATTCTCTACTCCGACCACTACTACGCCCTTTCAAATTTTCACAACACCTACTACAACTCCAACAACCACAACCGCAACTACTACCACCTCAACTACTAGCCTTCCTATTACCATTGAACGATTTTGGGAGGCAGTTACCCATTCCCTATCAACAACTGCAAATCCCTATAAAGGCTTTTTTGATTATAGAGGCATGAATAACTTTGATAACAATATATTAAATGGTAATGGGTATATAAATGTTTTTTGGTAGTATAGTAAAGGGAACATTTGTAGTTGCAGATGAACCAGTTACAGTATTTAATGATACAAGCGATGAAGTCATTCACGAGATTTTCCCTCAAGCTCTTATTTATTCGAATAATACAGTGGTGAATAACATAAATAATTCTATTGTTACTGCAAGTTGCGGCAGGATTAACATTATGGGAACTATCGTGCAGGATTCTGCACCTTATTTGTATCCTTTCATTATTGAATATTCACTAATTGGCGCAGCTGTTATATACGTCATGTGGAAGCATATAGGTCGAAATCCTAGGTAAGTTCAATTGCATTTAAAATTTCAGCAAGGTACGACTGTAACATGCTATGTCTTCAGCTTCTGCTGCTATAATTTTAGGTTCATAACTGAGGAAGACTTAGAACACAGACTGGAAGTGATGCTTTCAAGACGAGCAGTTGCAATGGCTCAGGCACAACAGGGTCGAGTTGATTGTGTTGGAGCATCTAAGGGATTATTCTTTGGGTTACTTCTGTTAGTTGGATCGCTCATATGCTTAATATTGTTCTTCGTTCTGATCCACCATCCAGATTTGGGCCTTTTGGCCATATATCTTGCAGATGTGTCTCATTGCGTGTTGATGGTGTTGAGCATAATAGCCATAATTGTTGGTTTTGTGAGGTGAGTTTAAATAAATCTGTTGGTGCTACTGCTTCTTAAATGTTATTTTATTTTGCGAAAAATTTTATTAACTGCGGGATCTGATCATAAATTAATATATCTGCGTTAAAGGAAACTGTTGCTTAAGTAGATGCATGTATGTTGTAGCAGTTGAGAAAATCATTCTTACCAATATTTTTCTTTTTCTTACCTTCTGCATTTATTAGATTTATTTTCAAGCTTATCAGTACACGTATACGTTTTGAAGATATTCAACGTTCTTTTATAATTAGAACCATTTTCTATTGGTGAATGTACCTAGCATGCTCATTTGCGAATGCTTCTTTATTTTTAGTTTGCTTCTTTTTATTTTTCATTCATAGGACTCGTAAGATGAAATCCGACCTCAATTCTAGGGTTCAACATCTCAAATTCAGAATAGAAGAACAGAGTGATTTAAACGACATTCTATTACGCGTGTCTGCATTTGGATTGTTCCTTTATGCTACATTTAGCGTAATCGCAGGATCTTTGAACGCCTTTACCAAAGAACCAAATCTGTTGGTCATGATAACTGGCGCATTATCAATTATACAAGTAAGAATTTGTATTGAAGGAAGCGATAGGTTCTTGTTGTAACGTAAACTTTCTTAGGTCGTGTTGCAACTGTTATTCATAGCTGATGTGTCGCGTCGTCGAGTACATCTACCAGAACACGATCGCTCTAAACCAGGCAGGCAAGTTGTTACGTTCTTGCTGATTTGCAATATTACAATGTGGATCATATATACATTCGAGATGCAAAAGGTAGAGGCTAATCCGGTTCAGTTGGAGTTCTACGGATTCTTAACTTGGGCAATGGTACAACGTATCGCGTTACCTTTATGCATTTTCCACAGATTCCATTCAGCTGTAACGCTAGCTGAAATATGGAAAACTAGTTATAAAGCTAGACTCGAATAATTCTTTTTTCATAAATATACTGTTACTTTTACTTGTTTTATTCTTTATGAAAATAATTTCGGCTCAATATCGTGTATTTTAAATATACATATAAAAGAAGGAAACAAATCTACAAAATATACGTTTGCTCACCTGTTGAAAGTGTTAGCAACCATAAATTGTTGGATATATTTGTTAAGACGTTTTTAAACCCTGTCTTTTCGTAATTCACTTGTAAATATTTTCACATATCTTATTACTATACTTGAGGAATTATTTTTGAAAACACAACGCACAGATATTAATAAAAAGAAAGTTGAACCATATATAGTTAAATAATAATAATATTCGCAATGAAATAACAATAATTTAGCCATCCATCGATGTTCAAAGGTGTATCTGAAGTAAAGCTCATGATCATTAGCAAGGATTAATTACTCATCTCCGAGTAGGATTTAAAATTTTGTAAAACTAACTAAAACGAAACTTAAATCGTGTAGATTAGGCATTTCGGTGTTGGTACATGTGTGCAAAAAATCGTTTCAAATATAAGAATATTCCAATTATCGTAAAATAAGTATGAATGACCATTGAAAATTGAATCACTTTTCATCGTAAAAATGGCAGTTCAGAAGCGTACGCGTAATTTTCCATTTCTACTTTTATATACACGGAACACCTACATATAAGAACCATAGCAAAAAGACGGGAAACCTATATGTATTGTATGTAATTTAAGTGGACCACACCATATACCAGATATTTGTACTTATAAGACGAGGAAAATAAAATACATCTACTTACCAAGAAACTTAACTCTCTATTGTGGTTTTGTAGTTTTAAGTTCATGTGCTGAACTCATTTTAAGTTAGTTTAATATGCGAAAACGCACCATAAAAGACGTATTTGCGTATATTTACTAACTTATTTGCATTAGTATAATGTGGCCCAAGTTTTTAAATAGCATTTGATATCCTACAAGAACTCCAAAAGAAAATCCAAAGAATCTAACGACATTCCTTTAATTTTCTAGTAGGTTTTTATATTTTCGAATAAGCATTTAATGTAGAAGGCATCATCACCAATTCAAAGATCAAATATTTAAATCAAACTCTTTGGAATATCTCTTTATAAAAAATAATAGTTCATATTTTTTTCATTAATTGGGAGATGATGTTTTGTGCATTTAAAAACTAAATTACAAATTAAAAATTCGTGCTACATTATCGATCATTACAAAATGTGATTCCATTACCAATGTAAAAAATCTTAGGCTAAGTCGAAAATAAAAGTACTCAATTGTTGTAACATCACATCTACGTGTATACATTCTATATGTTCGTGACTTACGTGTTAAAATAAAAAGAATATATTATATGAATAAACAAAAAGAGCATAACATATTATATTGTATAGGTACTGTTATAGATTTAGAGTCTGAGAAAATATAGTCATATATGTATATATTATTATATTTTAAATCTTTACTACTATTTATTTTTCATAGGTATATTTATTAAATTATTTATAACAGGAGCATGTATGTGTGCATTTTCGGCCACGAATGCACACACGTACACAGATTATTGATGACGTGAAAATGTGTAGTTTTTTAAATGTAAGCTCAAATGTCCAAACAAATGAAATATCTGAGAACTTACGTATTTATAGCGAAAGGGCTTTGAAAAGTACTCAACACTGCCGATTTCTCTATATAAATGTATATTATAAATGTCTACAATTTAACTTTTTTAAAGTGAATAATTGCTTAAACTAATTTCCTATACGTTTTGGTATGACGTCTTATATTTGATATTTTAGTATGTTGCGTGTAATTTTTCTGTACTAAACGTAATAAATAATTAGAAACCACCTTGTTTATTAATATAGGAGAAGCACTTTTTAAGCAACTAAGTAAGTATATTTTAAATTTGGCTGGTCAAGAAACTTAAGTCTAAAATCTACGCGTAAATACCAACTCAGGTCTAGATTATGAAGAAAAAGAAGTATTCTATACAGCCCAAAGAAAAATGGGTGAAAATTATCTCGGATATAAGAAGTAAACTTCTCTGTCTAGAGAGAGTGAGCAAAATACAAATATTAGTAGTTCTGTAGTTTTATTTTCGTCTACCTACATATATATAGTGTGTCTAGAAAGCAACGGCGCTGGGTGATGACGTAAACAGGAGGGCCTAGACGGTGATTCGATTCCCCCATATGGTATACATTGTACTACGCAATGGAAATACACGAGGAAGTCATCATGGTGCGTCCCCTCCCGTTTCCGTCATCGTTCACCGCCGCTGCCAGAAAGTATGCGGAATTAAATAAACAGCGGTATACAAGGAAATAACCGCAATAAACCTTAATACTTTATACGAAAGACAACACATCTTACAGACCATTGAAACAAGAACATTTCTTAAGTCGCTGGGGAATACCGACAAGTAAGTTGTCAACACTAACTTGCCAGGCTTCTAAAACAACTGCCATTAAGTCAAATATGTTTCGAGGTGCCGCACGTTCAACTTCGATTTTCATGAGTCCCCAGATATTTTCAGACAGGCTCAGGTCAGAAAAAGCACTGCGTACAAATGCTTGATGAAATTCAGGCGCTTGGCGAACGCCTTTTTCAAATAAATATTGAAGTAAACGCATTTTTGATTACCAAAATTACTTTTAAACTACGTTAGTCAACTGTCACATATATTCACAATTGAGAGCGAAACGTCGGCATTCTCATGCCTTTACGACGGGGTTTCAACCCGGAAACCCAAATTCTTCCCAAATTCCAACGAAAACAACGACCGCGGAAGTCTATAACATATCTTAAAACACTCTACGGGCCCGGGCGTAATAATAACTCATAGCCGCCCGATGCTTTCTGTAATTAGCGAAAGCTGTTGGGGGATGGTAAAGGCATGGATTATTAATCATTATTATAACTAATCGAGATATCCGGGCTTTCGTCTTGTTATAGTCAGACTCCCTCAGATGGTTAGTCTGAAGCTTTCGTCTGCGTATGAACTTGGTGCCCAGTTAACGATAATTTCGCAACATCTACCTGTGATAGCAGCTGATACGTAGTTAAGATTGACTTACTTACTCACCAACTACGCATTTTGTGATTATTGGTATGAAAACTACTAAATGTAGTCCTTTTTTTACATTTTAACCAACATTAGGAAAATGGAGTTTTACATGACAAACGATATTATTTAGACTTTTTAAGATAATTCTACAAACAAATAATGTACAAAAAAAAGAAAAAATAACTTATTTTTCATTTAACAAAATACGTTATATGTAGCTACCATTATATCATATAGTCTCTTATATTACTTTTACTATCCAAAAAATCATCAGAAGGTCTTTGTAAGACATCTGGTGCCATTTTATATTTACGAAAATCTATACTACGTTGCAGTAAATCATAATTTAAAGTAGCATCAGCATCTTCCAAATATTGGTCTCCATTTTTTGAAACTTCAAACCTACTCCATTTATAATTTGAACATTTTCTTGTACCAGGAGAGCTTTGTATCAGGTTGAGTACTGTAGGGTGCGTAAGACCAAAGAAATCATTTCCTCGTGGTCTAGTTGTTACAACATTCAATGAAAGAATGTCGTTAATCCTTTGTAGCAAAAGGGAATGGCACACATCTGGTGTACCACCAACAATAGGGCCTTCGTTATCATCTGAGGCAATTTCAAATCTACAATTAAATAAAATTAATAATCTGAATCATAAATCAAATTTATAGATTTACCTTGGCATACCGTTAGCATCGGATATCTTACAAGTGTACATGCATTTCACAGTAGGATCTTTCAGGCTTCCATAAATTCTAGTTGAGACGTAGCCCACAGGGTAAATAGCTTCTTCGCAATGAAATTCCTTGCGATCAGATAAAACTTCCCCCAAAGAATGTATTGTTAAGTTTCCTAACTCTATGGGAAAAACGGGTCTGCCAGTAGAGTCTAAAGGTATTGGTTGAACTAATTTTTTACGAATTTTAACAGAATTTTTTCTCGGTTTTACCGGTTTCTCTAAAATAATAAGCAAATAAATGAAACGATATAAACCTAAATATCTCACTATATTTACCATTACTTTCTAGTGACTTCTTTTTACTCTTTTTAGTAGTAGGTTCACTATGTGGTATAGGCTGCGTTTGACTGAATCCACTTTTAGACAAAGCTTCAACTTCCATTTCTGTTTGTGGCTCATACTGACATAGCTTTCGTAATAGAAACTTTCGTTCTTCCGATCTAATTATTATTTCTTCTTGCACTTCAGATATTTCATCGCAAAGTGCAGCATTTTCAAATACAAACTCTTTAATTTGTTGCTTTAGGTTTTCTAGTTTTAATTTGTATTTACAGGGTTGTCTTTCAGATTTGGATACCTTCATACTGTGTAAATATTTGTCTCCCATTAGTAAACAAATTATTTCAGTAGACGTATTCGAATTGTACTAAAAAAAAATTAAAACCGTAATCACACGATTAAAACAAACGTCATAACAGTGATAAAGAGGTTCAGTTTTATTACCAAGCCCTAATCATAGATAATATATTCTGACTAAAGTCACTACAGCGTTGGCGATGATATACTTACTAGCAGTATTGCCAGATGGCGGGTAATTACTAGAGTGGCGACGTTGCGTGCAGTTTATCATTGGGGTTACGTTTGATGGCAGGCTAAGTCTCGCATGTGTGTAACTTGCCACATAGGAGAGAGGCAGAGAGCGACGGCATTACTGGCCAGTACGTAGTTAGTAGAACCAATAATTTAAAAAAATACAATCACAGTTAATTCCTATTACAATCGTACTTGACGATTAACAAAATATAACTATCAATTTATCTACGCTACTACATATACCCGATCGACGCTTGGCTTGCTAACACTAGCTAGCAAACTGCACCGAACGTCCTCGCTCTAGTAATTAACCGAGCGCGGTAAATTAAACCACTGTGGCTAATTAGTGGGTAACTGCACTAATCGGGTAATTCGGTTACTTTCAACAGATCACAATTTATTAATAATTTAAAAGGATTTTATATATACATATTATGTTATTCAAGTTTCGCGGTAAATAAATAGTTTAGGGCCTTTTGTTTGCTTTTGTTGACAAATTAATAATGTTACCTATATAAAACCGTTGAAATGCTGTTCTTATTTTCAAATATTTTGTAGTTTATAAATTTTATTACAAATTAATATAAAGGTGTCATGGATCGCTTTGTTGCAATCTGCAATCAACAACTACATGGGCGTAGTCAGAGAAGGAACAGGGAGAGGCAATGCTCCCCCTTTCCCCTTAATTTTTAAAATAATTTCACTTTCGTTTCTTACATACAAAAGTCTCCAAAATGTCAACTCTAATTGACCCTCCTTTTGACCAAACTTTGGCTACGCCCATGAACAGGTGGTAAGTGTATAATGGAAACATAAAAAAATAAAATATTTTTAGTGAATTGTTTTTTATTGTAAAAATACATAATATATATAGAAAGTATCAGAGATGGGCAAAGTAAGGGAAGTCATTACTTTTTTACAGCGATGAGACAGGCTCGTGTTTTGTCGACTCTCAGAAATACCAACCTCTTCTTCTGAGACGAATAAACAGGCTGCGAAAAATTCATCTCCCCTACCTTGCCCATCTGTGAATGAAATCATTTCATTCGGTCACCGATTGAGAATGTGGATCATTCGTATCCTCGAAACGGCCGGTCCCGATTAATTAATTAAACTTGTGTGGTGCGATACTTTTATGTTGTTTACCATAGTACGCCACAGTCCTTCCTATCATTATTCATCATTATTAACAAATAAAAATAAATGAATTACAAAATGTGTACATTTTCTTGATATTACCTTTACACATCTCCTGTGTTGCTTTGTATAATATGTAATTAATTATATTTAAGTGTAATTTCAAATATAATGCGAGTAAAATTGAACAGAGCATTTGACGCACCTTAAATTTTTTTAAAAGTAAGACGGTTTAGGCTATGGGATTATCTTTCAATTTTATTTTAATTTCAATATGCATTCTACACGTTTTAGAAAACAAAATGAACATAAATAGTTCTTATTGTCAAGTGTAGTTATGATATATAATAAATAAATTCGCGCACGCTACCATATATTCTGAGTAGCGACTGAAATATCCCTGCAGTGACCTCTTATAACATTAAGTAATATGTAAAAAAAAGTTTAAAAACTCAAAATTTACCTTAACAAAACAACCACATCCGGATATGGATGAACATACACAATTACCATTGTGACGTCACAATATTTATTTACATGCAATTTACCTAATGTTTACATCTATTCGAACCATCCCTTCCTATTTAAAAAATGCAATCCTACTTCCATTTTAGTATTATTCTATTGTTTTTCAGTAACGAAGTGGTATCAAATAAGCCTGTGTGAAAAATATCCGTGAAGGAATTTGTTATAGAGCATTTGCACAAACTTCAATATCATATGACATTGGTGAAACATTTTGAAAGTTTCAGAATCGATTCAGGTGTAAAAGAAAAACAAGCTTAATCTTATTGAGTTTAAAAAAGATTTTGACCTCATTGTTATTTATTGCACTGGAAGGTCTATGAAACTAAGTTACCTGAAAAATTGCTGCTATCTCCAATTATTTAATTGAAAATCTACAATCATCTACTCTTTTTCTTTTGGCGGGTTTAAATAATACAGTTCAGGTAACATTTAAAGCAATTAGAGTAAAATATTGTATATATTGTAAATCACACCTTGCAGTATAAATATGTAATGCTATTTCCAATAATGTAGTACCTACTGCCTTTATTTACTTGACTTGAGAATTAAAGGATTTGATACTTTGAAAATCCGCGGTAACATCTCCGTTAAAGATTGAAATACATCACTTGAAATACCCTAAAATTAAACAGGTAAATTAAATTTTATTACCAACTAAGCAGATAAATAGCTATACCTCCGGTAACATAAATTGCAAATTTTTTAAATCTGATCCACCCCAAGATGCCATTTCAATCATGAAACCTTTCACGCACTTAAAAACCAGCTCCGCTCTTTTTTCACACCAAGAAATTGTCATGTCCTAGAATTTCATATTGCAATTTAAGTTAGATGAACTGTAGAAAACTTACTTCAGACATTTCATAGGTTAACAGCAGTGGAATTGTTAAAGAAGTTATATCATTGGAACAAGCAGTCTTTACGATATTCCTCAAACCTAAGACAACTGGATGTCTACTGTTTATGTCATTACCTTTTGAGGTATCATCGGAAACTATATGGAAAATAACATGAACTTGTGAAAGATTAGAATGTCTTGTAATATAAAAATCCCCAGGTTGCAAATGCTTGGTACTTTTTCGTGTCTTTGATTCAGAATCTTTTCTTAATTGTTGCTGCAATTGATTGATTCTGTAAAGTTGATCATCGATGTGTGGAAAATGAAATTCAGTAGATTTTTGGCAAATCTTTTTGAAATCCTGAGTTAGTCTAGATCCAATGATCTCATCATTTATCAGTACTAATCCATTTAGGTCGTTTGAGTATAATCCCAATGCGGTTTGAAGACTTTGGGGTGTTGGTTCAAGACTATAATATGATTACATAGTTTTTATAATTCTTTTTATCATAAGCTTGTAAAAAAACTCACGAGTTTTCATTTATACTGCATAAATTCATTACATTTGCTCTCAAAATTCTGATATTATGCATTTGCTTTAATTGTGAACCTAAATGAATTGTGAAACTCTCTTCCAATATAGAATGTACCACTGTGCTTTGTTTGCTGTTTCTGGAGCTTTTAACAGGTATCATTGGAGGAATAGGTGCTATGGGTGAATTTCTAAAAAAAGTATATCTTAGCTCCTTAATACTATGATATTACTTAAAAACATTACTTTGGCGTTGGTAAAGAATTATTTGCTTGATTTTGTTCTAACATTTGCATTAACCACTCTCTATATTCGCGCTTTTGGGCTTCTTTTATAGTATCTATTTCACTTTGCAGTTGCACCTGTAAGAAAGTTTGATCTTCAAAATGTTTTTCAGCTAATTTGTTTATATCTGACTCTGTGACGCCTTCTTCTAATTGATCTACAGCTTCAGTCATTTCATCTGTTTGCCTAAAATTGCATTAGTATGTACAAAGTAAAAATACATTCTATATTATTTTTACCTATTAGACAACACACTAACTTGCTTATCTTTTTCTTCGCATTTCTCTTTGACTGTTAAAGCATATGCATGTTCTAATTGCAGCATAGTTTCTAGCGCAGGTGAGTGAACTAGTTTATGATAAGCTGTTGCAAAGAGTTCTTCATCAGAAGCACATCTTCGTTCTCCATATTCAGTCATTTCCTTACCAATTATATGATTTTATAAATATTATGCTTACATACAAGAAAAAAACACATACTTCTCTAAATATTTTTTCCCACTCCTTTGTAATATCATCTATATCTACAAGATTCCCTTTACTTTTCTGTATTAATGAAGTGGTTACATCATCGTACAGCTCCGTAGTTGATTCAAATATAAATTTTGATAATTCAGTGGAAATTCCTATAATCCTATTCTGATTATGTTTGTATTATTTTTTTAACAATTTTAGACTTACTGCTAGCGATATAAATAGGTAAATTGTGGTTAGTTATTAATATATGAACATATTCCTCAATCGAACCTTCAAATGGTATTGTAATTGTTGTTTCAAATCCATATTTATCATGCGGGAAAACAAATATTTTTTCTTCGGATATCATATTGGATTTAAATTACTTTATTGTCTCGTCTGCATTTATTTTACAAGGTCTTAAGTGGTATTTGTTTGATATTTGTTGTTGAGTTACATATTCTACTCTCATAACCCTATTTCACCCTTTTGCCCTATTTGTTCATCACTTGTTTCGAAGCTAGAAAGTAGATGGCCCTACTGCGCACTATCAAACAAAATGGGCGCTACCAACAATATTCTTTTTGAAAAATGAAATCTCTGAATGTGAAATAGCTTATTAAAAGCTTTTCCCGTCTCCTCTATTACTTTGAATAATATCTACTTAATTGCATCTGAGCGAGTCATTTCCGCGGCAGATTATAGAGAGCAGAAATTCTATCCACCCTTTTTTCAATCTTATGACCTTGAAGGCAAACGCCATGTTGTTAATGGTGCACATATTTGTTATTTAATTCGAGAATATTTCCTAATTTACGTAGAAAATTAATTAAACAAAATGCATTTACATGCATATTTGCATACGCAAACATATACTGACTAAAACAATAAATTATCATAATTATTAGTAAGTTTTTAAAATTTAAAATTTGCCACTTTCTGTGCGCTCCACAGGCGTCGGTGTGGAAGTAATCGTTCGGCGTGTGACTAGTAATATATGCGCAAATTTATGCTTAACATATTAGATTATGCGATGGAGTGGGGACGCGAGACGACCTTGTTACCGATGTAAGTATAGAAGTAGAGAAATTTATTGTATCTGGAAGAATGATTAATTACGTATGACGTATATACAGCACATTACCACGCTCGCATGCATTCTAACCGGCCGCCAAACATATACTGGATGAATTACTACTGCAATAAGATCTCTTGTGCGTATATTACGAATCACACATCCGAACGACCGCTTCCATGCCGACACCCGTGAAGCGCACGGAAAGTGGCGAACTTTAGATATAATAAACACATTGTCAGGAACATTCAGATCCAATTGAGCCGGTGCTTTAGCACATGATATGCAATATGAATGCAACAGATGTCTTTGTAAGTGTTTAAACAGTTACAAAGACAAATTAAATACACAATTGTGTATTGTTTCAGACGTGTAGAGAATAGGATTGCGAAGATATTCCTAGAAAATTAACTCTTGTTATAGTAAACATAAGCTCGAGAACCACTCAAACAAGCATATAAGTAAAGGTAACTGATGATAATTTGGTTATGTTTTTGATTTGAATACCACTATAAAAATGGTCGTTTATATATTTATTCAAAATTTGAATTTCTCATTTGGATAATCTGTGTCTATGTGTGAGTTTAATTTAACACCAACATGCTGAATGGTGGAAGGGTAAAAGACCCATTGTTTAAATTCTATTAATTTACCAAATGTTAGCTAATTTATTTTCTTCTTCAGGGCAATAATAAATTAGCGAAAATTTCGTAAATTAATAAAAAAAAATTAAACAATGGATTATTAAATCTTTTACCCTTCCACCATCACGTACAATAAATGCGGATACTGCGGAGTATGTCTAAGGGAAAGATTTAGGCATTTGATAGGCTGTAATCTTTGGTCCAATTTCTTAGTACTTTTTGTTGTTAATTAATCGTACATAATACCTTCACTTCACCTTCACTATTGCTAATTTTTTTCCTTTTAAAGGCAAACGAAAAAAAAATTCTCATGTTTACAAACATTAATAACACTACAATAAATTCCTCTTTATTAAATATATCAAAGCAATTACATTTTTAACATTTTGTTTTCGTTTTACACACCTACATAATATGATAAAATTAGAAAGCATAAAGAATTCGAACTCCAATTTTCCTTTTTTTCAAAAGAAATCAGTCTTCAAAGTGCGCTTGCTCTTGGAATTGGTGTTCGTAGTGCCCTAACATTCTTTGGTTTTTAGGATCAAATGGACTTTTCATGTGTATAATTGCTGGATACCTCTTACTCATAATCTCAACTTCATAGTTACCCTTCTTTAAAAAGTCTTTATCTAATTTCTGTCCTGTAGGATGTTCAATATACCTAAAAAAATCAACTTCTTATGTTTCGTACTTGATTACATGTAACTAGTAGAGCATTTTACCCAATTCCCATATTGGTGTCTAGATAATAAGCGTATTCGCCTCTTCTTAAGAATCCGACAATGACGTCATCTCTCCATATCGCTTCAAGGCCATATATAGCAACTGTTTTATCAGGAACGGTGACAAATACACGTTTCTTTGTAATTCCTTCTTCTTTCATCTTATCTACTTTGTCTTTTCCAATGTAAGTACCATCTTTTCGGCATGCAAAACCTAGACCGGCTTCTATAGGATTATCGTTTGGTCTTAGATCAAAATTCCATAAATGGAAACCTGAGATTAATTAAAAGAAATTATGGCAAGTAAGACGTAGAATTGCAACTCCCATTACCTTTTTCACAACTTAAAGAATATAGTGCTCTATAGCCAGCGTGTCTCATATCAAAGCTTTCACCTGCATCTGTTAATTTGTTGTATATTGGAATACAAGAAGCGGTCGGGATATGCAATTCGTAACCTAATTCCCCTACATAGCTTATTCTCATGGCTCTGCACGTGTGGCCGTTAATAGTTATTAAATGGGACATACCTATGGGAAATCTATCATCCGTTATAGGGGTTTCTGTTATTGATTGAAGTATTTCTCCGCTGGAAAAGGTTAAAGCAAGCAGGTATGAATTAAAAGAGATTAATTAAGAGAATAATAATGTACCTCTTTGGTCCTTGTAATGATAACATCCCCAATCGTTCTGTAACATCTGAAATTACTGCTCTAAAATCTCTCTTTTCGATTTCTTTACGTAAATGGCAAATTGTGTGGTAACCATTTGCTCCTCCAGCTACAATGTAGTAACCTCGACCCTAAATGAATGAATCATTGAAAACTTGTATGAAACAACGTATTTATTGATGAATGTACCTTTAAAATTGGACCGACAAGTCGTCCAACTCCTTCTTTTAATGGAGTAACTGTTAAGTCAGCTTCAACTCCACCGTTTTCGTTTAAAGCACATGTATAATGAACTTTGTCTGGTTCGCGATCTGTATTGGCAGTGAATAACCAGTTAGCTGCTTTTTGAGCTTCAGGTCCAGTTAAGTACATTTTGGCGAAATATGACATATCAAACAATACTGCGTTGTTGCGACAAGCTAAAGCTTCTTCTCCTATCTGAATTTATTCAGTAAAGAGAGATAAGTACTACAAGAAAGGTTTATATATATACTAACTAAATCGTGATTTTTCGACAATCCAAAGGTATAATCCTTTTGTAATTCTTTAACATATCGTCGATCGTCATTCTTCACATGATCGTACCAGCCGTACCAGTCGTACCCTCTAACTGGAGCAGTTCGGTCCTTAACATAATAACCAGGTCTTTCCCAACCTTGGGCTTGCTCCATAACAGCTCCATGCGCTACTAAATTCTTTTCACAGATATAATAATGATAGTATTGACATATTGAAACCTTACCTCATGGAACGGCCCAATTTTGAAATTCCTTCCTGATAAGAATTGGTCATGCGGATATACAACGCTGTAATTCTTCACGTAGCTTTCATGACTAGTTTCTATAGTCCACGATCTTGCGTTGCGCATTGAAGGCGTAAATCTGCGTATATCATAAGCAAACATTGGTAATTCAGGCCTGCCTTTAATTATCCATGTTGCCATTTGTTCCGCACAACCGCCACTTAACATCATTCCAGCGGAATTAAATCCGCAGATGTAAAATAGTCCTAAGTCGAAATAAAAAAGTAGGTTTTTGCTGACATATTCTTACAAACTCACCTCCTACTCTAGGATCTTCTCCCATTATAGGTTTGTGGTCTGGTGTAAAGGATTCTGGACCACAAACTGTAGATTTTATCCCTGCCGTTTGTAACGCGGGGCATAATTCTGTAGCCTTTTGCATATGAACATCGAAAATCGAATGATCTAGTTCATAAAGGCTGAATTGAAAGTCGCTAGGTACTTCCTTAAGAAGTACCGGATTGTTCTCATATCCTCCTATGCAAATAGCATCCCCTTGAATTCTAAAATATATTGAGGCATCGTGATCACGAACGTTGGGCATATTTTTCACTTCTGGAATGGATTCCGTTACGATGTAAGCGTGTTTCATGGGTGACAATGGGATGTCTAAGCTAATCATGTTCGGGAATTTTCTTGACCATGCACCAGCAGCGTTGACAACACATTTTGTGTTAATGGTTCCCGATGGCGTTTCTACACCAACTATTTTCGTAACGCCAGATGAAGGATCTGTTAGAATGTTGGTTACAGGACAGTTTTCATATACCTGAAAATAAGTTAAGCCGACGATCTAACTATTGATTGCATCATTAGGCATTAAAGTACCTTTCCCCCTTTGGCGGTTGCTCCTTTTATCAATGCGGAGCAAAGCATGCTTGGATCAACACAACCATCGCCTGGACTATGTAATGCTGCCGTAAAGTTATTGCCGTTTAATACAGGTGCTAATCGAACCGTTTCTTGTGGTGTTAACATTTGACTTTCGATTCCGAAGAAATGGCCAAGAGTATGAAGTCTTTGATATTCTTGTACACGCTCCTTAAAAAATGATGAAAATGTTTTAATATAAAAGCATAGTACTAATAATTTATTTGCAATAAATATCTGGAAATACATTTGATTCGGTTGGACTTTAAGGTTGGTAAATAAAATATGGAATAAAATGGAATTGCAGGGAGATAATGCATGTCACTATTTACAGAAGATATTTGTTGTCAGTAAATATTTACGAAAATACTTACCGACAACATAAACAAATGATTATAAGATTGTACTGTGTATTAAATTGTGGAAAGTAATTTAAGAAACATTTTTGCTTTGGAAATATAGATAAGTTTAATTATTGCACTTATTTGAAAATTTATACGGATATGAATTTGGAATAGGTACATGGAGTCAAATAGATATATTGAAAATCTAGTAACAAGTAATAGAAATGTTATAAGGTAATTTTTATAGTAAAAGAATATACATAACTACAATATGAAGTTGTCAAGTTTCAAAATAACATCTTTTTCACTCAACGGGATTGAAAAATAGTTACGACAGATCTACCGATTTATGCTACATTTTTAACCATTTCTCTAATGAGACTCCTTCATAATGTTGTTAACTATTTACGACAGCTTTTTAAAAAAATTTTCAAGTCACACATTTTAAAGATATCGATTTTAAAAAAACTTAGAAATTATTTAGAAGGGAAACTGTCTGTCTGGAACAAAATACCCATCAAATCGACAATACCGTTGTTATAATAAGTATGGACCAACAAATATTAATTCGCTGAGTTGTTACACATTTCACCAGAAATTCTCTTACAATCTACAGGGGTGGTTCAAGAGATCCTTAGAAAATCTAAGAGATGGCAGGCGTAGTATGAAAATTAGTTTGTTTTTAATGGCATCGTTAGTCACTAGACAGCTGTCAAGTCTCAGTTATATCCATCGCACAGTTTCATTTTTATTGGCGATTTAAGCAAAGAATTTTTATTTACGAAAAATGGAAAAAAGTGAGTTTCGAGCGGTGATTAAATACTTATATTTAAAAGGCTTAACACCCAAAGGGATCAAAGCTGAATTAGATGAAGTTCATGGCACATCTATTTCCGTGTTAGCAACTGTTAATAATTAGGTAAATGAGTTTAAACGTGGAAGTGACTACCCCCGACATGCACAAAATCCACGATATGGTTTTGAATGATCGACGAATCTAAGTGCGTGAAATAGTTGGCGCTACAGGCGTATCGGAAGTTATAGCGGTTTCAATGTTGCACGAAAAATTGGGCGCGTTTGTTCCCAGTGGAGAATAAATGCAATCGTGTGGTTGACTCTGAAACTATTTTAACGCTTTTCCGTCGTAATCCCGACGGTACATGACTACGGACGAAACATGGGTAACTACTACAGTCAAAGAAACAGTCAAAACAGTTTTTGAAGGCGAACGGAGTCCGAAGAAGGGGAAGACGGTGAAATCGGCCGGCAAGGTGATGGCCTTGGTTTCTTGGGATGCACGCGCAATTACTTGGGAAAAAAACAACAATAACTGGATAATTATTGAACCGCTGGAGCGAAGAAATCGAGAAATCTCATTTGAAAAAAAAAAGATCCTCTTCCATGAAGACAATGCCACCCATGCATTATCTTAATGTGCAGTTTGGATGACCAAAATTATGGAATTAAAGTTCGAATTAGTACAACATCCACCGTATTCACCAGATTTAACCCTCAGTGACTTCCTTTTATTTCCAAATTTTAAAAAATGGCTCAGTGGACAACGATTAACGTCGAACAAGGTAGTCTGAGAACCTTCCGAAATCCTACTTTTTAGAAGACTTAAAAAGCTGGAGAAATGCTTGGAAAAGTGTATAGAGTTAAATGGAGATGATAACTAAATAAAAATCTACAGAAAATACTGTTTTTCTTGTTTTAAAGACTCATTGAACGACCCTTGGTATAATTCTAGTTATAACATAAGAGCTCGTTGTTGAAATAAAGTTTTAATATTATCATATTTAAGATTTTGTTTATAATTTTTTTACAAGTAATACGTACTTCTGTTCGAGCAATGAATAGCCCTCCATTTTGAATAAAACCTGGATTGACACCAGTTTCCTCCTCCAAACTATCCAATACATTCTTTGTTCCTCTCAATAACTGCACCTCAACATCGTTTGGTCTTAGTCTCCAGAATAGCCCAGCGGTATGCCACGTTGTACCACTAGTAATTTTTGCCTGTTCCAATAAAATTGCTTTGACTCCCTTTCTAGTTAGATGGTACAAGGTACTGCATCCAATAACTCCTCCACCTATTAGCACATCATATTTCTAATTATTGTGTATTATTTGGTTGTTAATACTCAAAAGAAAAACATAATTCAAAGGCCGAAACTTGTTAACATGTTTGAAATATGCAACGCGTGATCATGCTTTTGGGAGCAGTAATTTTATCTTTTTTCGAAGTCTTGCGTAATTCGTTTGTTTAGTAGCCTAAAATAAATTAATATAGGAACGATAATGTATATTTTAGCGATATTACGGCTTCCGATACTTTGATAATGGAACCGATGTGCTAGAGTATATGGTCAACATGGTGTAATTATCTAGATTCTAACGTTCAGTTAATAGCTTGCTACCTGAAGGTATGCTAATAATGTTGTTTATATACTTCGGGAAAACACAACAAGTATAATAAAATTTGTATTGATCCAGTATAAAAAGGCAGGGTATACCATATGGAAAATTACATGAAAATATTTGTCTTTGCCGTTCTTACTGTTTTGCAAATTTAACTAAAAATAGATTAACTATATTATTGAAACAATTCAATGGCTATTTGAAATGTATTTTAACAAACTTATATACTACCGAAATTCAAAATAAATACAAATGGGGTACCTAACAACATATGTAATTAAATTTTTTCGCCGATGGAAGATATATTTATTAAATTATCGTTTTATAAAGGGAATTTTGTCAGACATTTTTTTGTTACATAATCAAAACGTCGAAAACTTTTTTAAAAGAATAAAATCACTGTGTGATAGTGAAGACATGCGATTTGTATAAAATTAATAAACGAAATACAAATATTTTACTCACCGATAATTACCACATCCGCTTGCTTTGGTACACTTGTGGCGTCATTGGAATAATTTCTAACATTTTTCAATTTTCTTGTACAACTTATCTTGTATTGTCGAATCAAATTCGACGAGCGCAGCATCGTTCAAACCGTATTGCCTTTACTGGAGTATTGCACACTTGGAGCGGTCTTAGGCTCCAGTTAAACAAATCAAGATAAATTGAATATGATTAGTACAGTGGGATTTATCAAAACATGTTTGACCTTTCCATGTACTATTATTTTTAATTACAAGTTCGATAACTCTCATTCTTTGTCGGTTATTTAAGAGTTTAAGAGTGTCACATTACCTAAATTTCTGCATGGCTATAAACATGAAATCGTAAATATTATATCTTCTTCCTTATTGTTCGTTTTTCTTCTATACGACTTTTCGCTATAGTATAGTTTGTGGCGTTCACAAGAATTACGATTAAGAGGATGTGTAATTTCAACGCGTTCAAAACGTGTCACCATTATCTCATTATAGAACGATTACTGGCAGAATAAATTCGTCAATTGTAGCACAACACATAAACGAAACCGGGCATAATATTAAATTAGAAAACCTGAAATTGGCTAAGAACGTGACTTCGCCGTGGGAATTAGACGCTTACGAAAGTATTTGCATAAAAACAAACGGACCGCTGTAATACTTAGTTCTGTTTGATTTATTAGGGTGAGGCATACACATGTTTTATATTTCACACTACAACGACAAGAGACCCTTTCGTGTATCTTCGGATTTTTCTTACTGCTACTTTCTTCTACTTGTAAATAATATTTTTTTTTCTCGAGACTAGGGATAAAACAGGCATGTTAGAATTAGATTTTTTTTCTCATATTATTCAGTTATACGGTTGAAAATGAGGATCGACGCATCCTCGAAACAGCTGTCCCGGATTGATTAATTAAACTTGTCAGGGGCGTAGTAGACTAACACTTTAGTGTCGTTTTTCTACTACTCCACAGTCCTTGCTATCATTATTGTCTCTAGTTGTAATATATTAGACATATTACCAGGTCTGCGATGTATACGTATTTACATTATCGTGATATACTTAATACAAAAACTGGTTTCGTGGATATTTTATTTTCAACAATAAATCATTATGTGCTAAATAAAAAGGAGCCATGAGAAGAAAAGCAGGAAATAGTATTTACAGTAGACTTAGAAAATTACAATAAATATTATTTGTATTGGTTGCGGCGCACACATTATACACAATACTCTTCAATCTACAATCTGCAGTTGACGGTTTGTCAATGAAATGGAAGCTCTTGTAGGAAAAATAGATGAACATTCTCGAATGACAACATTGAAGGAATACTATGAAATAGTGGATATAGAATACAAAGAAGAACTTCAACGTGGTAGCATAAGATTCCTTTCTGTGTTGCCAGCAACCAAAAAAAAAATTGAGCATTGAGGTCTGAAATCATAATTTCTCTGTCAAGAAAGTTGCCCCACATCTTTGAAAGGTTCCTCTTAAAACAAAATGAGTAAAGTTTGTTCATGGACAATTCGGAATCCTTTTCTGATTCAGAAAAAATATCAAGCAAAAAACCAAACTAAAACCAAATATTTTAGAAACAATTTTTAAAGAATCATAATGAAGGCACTAATTATTTTAAAACTGAATAAGTAACTACCTCTTGTAAATGGTGTCTGGATAATCTGGAAATGTGGAGAAACAGCTTCGAAGAAGCTGATAACTTTTTATGGATCTGTTTTCACCAGTTGGAAGAAACTGAAACATCTACAGAATCAATTAATTGAAAATACGGTGAACAAAAATCTTTTCTGACAACAAATAAGGAAAAGTGGAGTAATTCATCGTCATTGAGAGGAGGGCTGAGTTTATCTAGTAGATAAACAGGCTTCTTCCAGCTAGATATTAGATTCAGTTCCGAAATCAAGGAGATTAGACCAAGAACAGATAAGTCACTAAGTCTAAGGCAAAACGCGTCAATATTCCAAGTCGAAACTCTTCTTACCAACAGAACAATTCAGCCGGAGTAGACTCAGCTTTTGCTGATAATCTACCGAGACCTTCTGCAGGTATGGAGTACACAACTACTAAACAATGGAAGGAAAAGAATTTTTTTAGGATGGCCCTCGCACGAACAACGCAAACTTTACGTGGTTCTTGTCTAGGCCATCGTAAAAGAAACAATATAAAAACAGATATTCTTCAGTTGTCCATCAAAGCGCAAAACAAACTATATAGACATAATTAATTAATCGCAATAAAATTTGCTAAAGCAATGAAATAATCAATGGAATAGGTGAAAATAATAACGAGAACGTAGAACGAAAATATGTAATACGCAGGGTATAAAGTTTAATTTACCATTAATTGATTTTGGTTACATTATGATAGATATCTGTGATTAAAAATATGAAGCAAATGTCATTTTCTATACAAATTTGTCAATATTGTACATGCATTCAAAAATTTACGTTGTATTTAGAACAAAATAGATAACTTTATTCCAAAATGTCTGGAATGGGGATAGATGAGGATTTGAATCTGTCTCATATAACTGTAGAAACAGCGGATCTCACAGTAACTTCCTTGTATGTTTCTTTTAAACATGTTTAGTAATATCAGTTAATTTATAGTCGGGAGGGGAACCATTAGCTACAACACCTCCAAGAGAAAAACAGGAATCCCTACTCCATTGGTAACCAATGAAAGACCAACCAAAGAATGTTTTGCAAATTAATATATCGACTTTTATAATGTTTTAGGTTTGATAAAACTTGTGAAGAAGAACTACACAAGCGTCGTTATGAAACTTTTTCACCCACTTTGGATATTATTGGTCAGCAAGGATTGGGACATCCAAATATAGTACGCTCTAGCGTTAGTGGTATTGATATAACTGGTAGACTGAGATCGGAGCAAGATACCGACTTATTGGAAGCTGTAGAGAAATTTGCAAAAGCTGAAGCTATGGTAGCTTTTGAAGGTGCCGTGAGAGCAGCAGAGAATGCGGCGGCTTCCGTGTCACCGGAATATGCCGAAGAAGCAGCGGTTGCTGGTGCCAGAAGCTTTCAAGCAGAATTAACGACTGTTGTTAAAGAAACTGTTCCGGGCATCAGACCTGTAGAAGTTGTTGGATATGTGGGCATTACAAAGCCAAGAAAACCAAAGAAACCCTAAATTTATTTGTCATTGTATGACTCTATATTAGCTGTCTTCTTAATTGGTAATAATTTTAAATCTATGTAAAATTCCTTGTATAACGAAAAGATAAATAAATTGGTTTTAATTTTTTGAAAATAAAATATTCAATAACTCGTTTAATTTACAAACAAAAAGAATACAAGTTTGAATAAGTATAGAAAAGATGACAATAGCAAGCAATAAGTATGTTCAATTACGAAAAAAATCAACAATAAAACAGTAGTTATAAATCAAAATTCACATATACATAATTTAGTAGATTAATTTTTTATATTCAATTAGATTTCATGCAACTTCCCTATTGGTGTTGTGTTTTGGTGCAACTACTGATGTGTTGTAGAAGAATGTGTGGCTGCATCAACACAACTCGCTGTATAGGGTGATACCATATGTCGTTGATGAAAGAGTAAAATGAACATTTAAAAGTTGTTAGTAAGCCTGCAGAAACGGGTTGCGCTTCACGAAATTAACAGAGACTAGACAAACTCGTGTTTATTCGTCTCAAGAGAATGGGTTCGTGTTATCTGCTGGTTTCCCTGAGTTGACAAAACACGAGTCTGCTAATTTCGTGAAATGGCGTAATAATTAATACGTTGGAGAGATTGATAGACACCTTAATAGTATACTATTTACTATTATATTAAAACAACTCTATTTTTTTTTACGTGTATATCATCGCTATACGGTAACTATAGTGCAGACATAGTGATAGGAACAACAAAAATCAGTCTTACGGTCATTAACTTTCCTTTAAATGATGTGTATCAAATAAATTAAATGATAGATCACTCAGTTCAAATCTTTTTAACTTTTTTTTCTATTATTCTCACTTTACTTAACCAAGTCCTCATTCCTTGAAGGAAAATATTGAATACTGTCCTTTAAAATAAGTTCGTACTTAAGTAGAAAATCTATACCATGCGTGATCATTATACATATCTAAACTTTCAAAAAAGATATTCAAACAATCTAACAGTATTTACAGCAACATATATTTGCGTCTATTCGTCAGACTGCAGCAAAATTCCTATAGTTCAGTTCACGTTTTAAAGGAAGTGTTGGTCGTATGGACATCGTACCCTACGTTGCCAAATCTATTTAGGTACTTAATTTTTCGTATATTGTCGCTCTGAGCAGTGATAAATTTTATGTTGACATTTCATCATGTCAATCCTCTGAATTTATTTGTATTTTTTATGGATTATGTTATATCTATATGAAAGTTGATAGAATAATATTATAGTTTTTCGTTTTACGTGTATAATTTCCGTTTTTACTTCAAACGTCGTCGTGTGCATCAAGAGTATTTTATTTTACAGAGAAAATGATATTCAGTACCCAGAATATAGCCTTTTTCGTTGCCAACATGAATTAATGCATCTAGATATTTCTACCATTATAGTTATGAATCCAACATAAATAAAATAAGAAAATGAACAATTACCAAAAGTACCTAAATGAGTTTCTTTCCTCCAATTGTAATAAAAAATATTTCTTTTAATATAACTATTAGGAAAATATAATCACAAAACTATAACTCCCTAAAGCCGATCGGCATAAAAAGAAAATACGGAGATACGTTCAATCAAATACACATCAAATAAGCCAGTGTACCATTTTTGTGTTTATTGTCAGACCCCGGTATACAAAGCGCACCAACAAAAAAAGAATAATGTTTAAACTTTATTTCCTCATCTTAATACAATTGACATGTGTAAATCTTCAATAAATTATTACGTATTTAATGGAAAATATCCTCAAATTACACTTAAGCCCAACTGCTGATTGGATTTCTATTTGTCAACTGTCATAGATAACACTGTAGTGTACAGGGCTCGCTCAAAAAGTATTGACTCGAAGAAAGCCTTTTAATTGAATTTTTGATTCTTTTCGAATAGACCCTATTGAAATGCGGTAACCTTTCAATTGCAAATTGTAAAATTTGATAGCCCAGCTAGTTTGAATCTAAAAGCGGTTTGTTTGTCGATAACCGTCCAGGCAACATACAGTGGCCGGTTTATATTTTGTCCTCCCCTTGCAACGACTGAATATCGATACTACCTTCCGCGTGGCAAAGCCAAGTACTTAGGTTTATTGAGAGTACCTATAATAAACTAAAACGGGAGTAATCTACCTGCGAATCCTATAATAAAACAAGCGCACAGCTACGAGTGGTAAAAAGTATAGATACATCGTCTCAGTGGAAGACAAAACATAAAAATGTTGCTATACAATGTCACAGTATATATATACAACCAGTAACGACACTAGGAAAAGAACCTTGCTCGCATGCGCATCGAAATGCAGCCAGCAAAATGGCAATGTTTATATTGAGTTATGATAATTTGAGTAGATAATTAGGTACATGATACTAATTTTCCCAAAAAAGAAGGGTCTTTTCGAAGTGGGCGAAACCAGCCTTTTCCTTACATGCATAGGTGAAATGCCAATTATCTGCAGCTTTGCTATTATAATACTGTTGATTACAATTTAATCAACAGTTATTTCAGTGAATTATGTATTATATTTTTTATTTCGATACTATGACGGCATTGTAGCGCTGTTTTGCAGGGCTGCATCGCGGTGCTTGGCTGAATGGGACCATTGTTATTTGTAATATTGGCAGCACTGACCACAGATTATTTACGTATGTCAAAACTTGAAAGTTTGTGCTTGTATGTTTATTTTTAAGATTCCTGTTTAGTCTTTATTAAAAATGAATAGCTTACTTAATATATCCGAATGTTGCCGTGCTTGTTTAAGAGCAGAATGTTCTTTAAGCTCCACAAATACAACTGACACTGACAATATTAAATTAGGGGAGAAGTTAAATAGCTGTGTATCAGAAATAGTATGTTCAAGTATTCGTCTCTTTCATACAAAGATGAATCTAATATGGAATTTTACGTTTTAGTGTTGGTTAAAAGAAGACTTCACACAGCTAATATGTTCTACTTGTGTAGATAAGTTAAGGATAGCCTATGACTTTCGAATACTTTGTCTGCAGTCAGACAACACCTTACAGCAATATTTGAGTCAACAAAAAGTTACGACTACGGTACAGACCTATGCTGATGTAACAAATTTTGAGTTAGCAACTAATGTAATATCTTTACAAGCAAATAGTATCAGTCCTGATAAAGCATTAGATCAACAATCGGACTTAATCAGTTTGAAACATTTCTTGGATAATGAAGAAGTGCTAGTAAGATCGACTAATGCAATAAATGAGCTGCAAAATTCTAGAAGTGCGACTCCAGATTCTGCAGCAACAACCAGCTTTGCAAGATGTGATGGAACAATACGGAAAGTTATATTAAGCACGAAATCGGTGAAAACACAAACGCAACCCTTACCCCAATATCCAACACTTACCCCAGCTGCAGCACGATTAGAAGCTACACAAATTAAGCCAATAATTGTTTTAGATAATCCTTATAAATATTGCTGTCAGGTTTGTGGAAAAAAATATGCAAAAAATGCAAATCTTAAGATTCATATGAGGACTCATACAGGTGAAAAGCCCTATGAATGTAGATATTGTGAAAAGAAATTTTATCATTCATCTCATTTACGTGAACATATTCGAAGGCACACAGGTGAGAAACCTTTCCAATGTACAGTATGCCTTAAACGGTTTACCATAACAGCTGAGTTAACTGTACATATGCGAATTCATACTGGGGAGAAACCATATGCTTGCAATTTTTGCGAGAAAAGATATATTAAAGCATCTGACTTGCAAGTGCATATGCGTTCACATACAGGAGAGAAACCGTTTGCATGTAGTTATTGTGATAAAAAGTTTACTAGTGGATATATTTTGAACTCCCATTTAAAAACTCATACTGGTGACAGACCTTGGAGATGTCAAGTCTGTAGCAAATCATTTACACAATCTTCTCACCTTACAGTACACATGAAGAGACATACTGGAGAAAAGTTTTCATGTAAATTGTGTGGACAGGAATTTACACATTCTTCTCAATTAACAGTTCACATGCGGGCACATACAGGAAAACAGCCGTACAAGTGTGCTCTCTGTGACAAAGTATGCAATTATGCTTCGGAATTACAAACGCATATGATGAAACATACTGGTGAAAAATTTACTTGTTTAACATGTGATAAAAAGTTTGCAACAGCCGCCTATTTACAAGAACATATTCGGACACACACCGGAGAAAATTTACTCAATTGTTCATATTGTGATCGTACCTTTACACGGGCAACTTACTTAGAGAAACATATAAGGACGCATACTGGTGAGAAACCCTTTGGCTGTGAACTTTGTGGTAAAAAGTTTACACAGTCCTCCTCTTTAAATGTACATATGAAGAAACATACTGATGAAAAGCCATATACTTGTACTATTTGTAGTAGGGGTTTCATCACTAGTTCATATCTTGCAGTTCATCTACGTAAACATAAAAAGTATACAAGTGTTTAATTTTTAATGAAAGTTTTTGTATCTGTAAATTAAGTTTAACATACGAATCTTAAAATTTTTGTTTAAAATGATTAAGGCATAATAATATTTTAAATCAAAGAATTGTAAGTGCCAAGTTTTACATATTCTTATTATTTTGAATTTGATTTATTGCTGCTAGATGCAGAGTAAAAACGATTCATTAAAGCCTCTTCCAGGTAGTTACTCTTGCTTTGATTTTTTAAACAGTGTCATTGTTTTACTATCAACTTGAATGTTTTCTGCAAATTATGTGCTATATACCAGAACTATACAGGAATTAATAATAAAATATATTCAAGTCTTTAATCTTCAATTAACATTATTTATAATATCTATAAATATAAGTTTACCATAAAATTATAAGCCTCAAAATATTTGTTTAATATTATTAAGGCATGATATTTTGAAGCCAAGACATTGTAAGTTTCTTTTACGCGTGATAACGGCCCAACGGGGTATATAAGCTTTTTACAGGTTGTCATAATTTTAGGAGCCTTTAGCATGTACATTATGTGTAAAGTGTTCCATGGTTTTGTTATTATTACCTCCTCTCTGTAAGGTTGAAGCGTAGTAAACTGTGCCACAACTGTGAATGGTCACCCGGGATGGTACTGGACCAACTAAGAATATTTTGATTATAGTGGGACTCGAATACAGGGCGCCTAACTCTACCTAAACAGGTGTAGGTCTTATCATTGGGTCACCGTTGTCAGTGACAAGTTTTACATATTTTTATTTTATTTTTTCTAATGATTTATATCTTTCATGTGCACATAATTAAAGTTTTTTCCAGGTAGTTACTCTTGTTTTGTAGTAAAACATAACATGATGAACTTTGTTTTTGACGAACAACACTTAAGTATCGGCAACCTCCGCACCACACAAGTTTAATTAATCATATAATAATATAATAATTAATCTGGGACGGCCGTTTCGAGGACATAAATGGTCCTCATCATCAATCGGTAACCGAGTGATGTGAGAAACTTCTAAAACTAAACATGCATGTACTATCCCTACTTCCTAGAAAAAAATATTGTTTACAAGTGCCTATTTCTACCTCCTGCACGCCTTGAAACTGCGACATGCGAAAAACACGGACAGATAAACGGGAAGGTCTCTTTTATAACCCAAAATATAAACAAGTGCCACCCTACCGCAAAAGGTCAAGAAGGGCAGAGTACGACAACGGTCCGTTCTCTCTGTTCATCAGATTTGTATTACTTTTTATGTAAACCGTCTAGTACGCGTCTAATTCTTGCGGCGAAGTTACATTCTTAATCAATTTCAGGTTTTCTAATTTAATACTATGCCCGGTTTCATTTATATGTTGTGCTACGCTAGACGCGTCCAATCTTCCGTAGCAATAACTCCTTATATGTTCTTTAAATCTGGTGCCTATCGCTCTTTTCGTTTGACCAATATAGGCTTTATTACAGTCACTACACTTTTATAAATTCCCGAGTTTTCTTCCATTTTCTGTTTATCTTTAGGATTACCCTTCAAAGTCTTGCGCATTTCGATATGCTGTGAAAGGGAAATATTTATTAATTTTGGTAAAAAATACGTACTAAAAAATAACGGACTTGAACAATTACAAACATTGAGTGATTGGATGAGTATTGTCGGGTCTGCAAGGTCTCCAAACCGTTTGCGATGTATGTCCTGCGTTGTAACGTAATTTATGTAACTAATACTTTTCTCAAAAACATCCTAAAAATATTTTTACTTTAATATATTCTCAAGGGTGGATGTAGCCAGAATTTGGTTAAGCGGGGAGCAATTTGAGTTGACTTTTGTATGTCCGGCAATAAGAAACGAAAGTGAAATTATTTCAGAAATTTTGGGGCTATGGCACCTTGCCGGCCCCCTCTGTCTACGCCCTTGTTCTCAAGAGAAGTTTATACTTTACTAACCGACAAGAATGTTAGGTAATTCACTTTAATATTTAATAATGCAATTTAAGGAAAACACAAACGCAACAAGCTTTAACACCAAAATGCTTGAATATGAAAACATTCAATTTGTATGTGTTTTTGTGTTTTTAATGTTCAAACAAGCAGGAAATTTAAAAAAAATAGAAAGGACGAGGCGACCCCTTTTGGACGTTTTTGATATCACATTTGGAATAGTTAAGAATCTATTGGTAAGATGGTATTGCACTGTAAAATAAAAGCCATCATAAGCCGTTATAAACATCAGCAATAAAGTTATTTAACCCTTTCGAGCCGGATTTTTTATTATTAAATCCTGATTAGATTGTAATTTTTTTAAACAACAACAAGATGAAGGTAAGTGAAATAAACACCTTAAAATGTTATTCGAAAAAAAAGTCCGCCATTTTGTATGGGACATATATATCCCAGTCAGACTTTTTTAGTGGGAAAAATATAACCCATTAGTCGTCGAAATGCAACTTTATTGAAAAAAAAATCAAATGTAGTATATCATTTTAAATGGAAAGGAGTGAAACATGTTTTGCATAGAGGTATGTTGCTGGGTTACATATGACCCAATAGGCTCGAAAGGGTTAATTTAATATGTCAGTTAAAATTGTATTTGAGGAGGAAAGCGATTTAGATAATTTTCCAACTGATACCGCATTTGATTTAGCTGATTGTTGTAGAACGTGCTTACGACTCGAGTGTTCCTTGACACTGACAAGTTCTTCGGATACCGACTCCATAAAATTCTGTGATAAATTGGCGGCATGTGTATCAGAAATGGTAAGTTTTCCACATTAGAATAGACAGAGAAGTTATTTTTATACTTTTAGATGTGGACAAAGAAGGGTGAGCCTTCATTTATTTGTGGAAAATGCATAGGGAAATTAAGAATTGTTTATAATTTCCAAACAATTCCTTTGCAATCAAATCAAACACTTCGTCGATACACAAATCAACAATGGGGAGCAAATCAAATAAGTTGTAAGAGTTTAACTCCAGATTCTATGGCAACAACTGATAGCAAGATGTGATAAAACGATAGGGAAAGTAAGTATAAAATATGTAGAAACACAAATGCAGTCTGTAGCTCAGTGTGCCCAAGTTACTTTCACTGCAGCTCAATTAGAAGCTATGCAGACACCAGATAATCATCAAACATACCTGTCTGGTTTGTAAAAAAAATATGATCATTTAGCAAGTAACGAATATTCCGTAACAGATAGTAACTATTTTACATCTCTAACTTGACTGTATTACTAATATACAATTACAAAGTAATATATTAGACATTGTACGAAAACTAAATAAGTAAGAAAACGCAATTCCTTTTTTTTTTATTGAATTACTGCTGAATGTAATATATTCCAAAGTTTATCGCATATTTATATTTTATTTGTTATATTGGATAGCACATGTCTTTGACCATTATTTAAACAGTTATATTCATCGTAACATGTATTTTAGGAACAAACCAATTAAATGTCCTAAAGGATGAAGAAGTTGATATGATAAATTATTGCAGAGCATGTTTAAAACATCAGCCTTCCTTGACAGCAATAGATTCTTTGGGCAACAACGCCATAAGATTTTGTGATAAATTAGCCGCCTGCGTATCAGCAATTGTAAGCTTGATAGATTAGCATTGACACAAAAATAATTCTTGTTTTTTAGATGTTGATAAAGGAAAATTCCCCTTCTTTCATTTGTGTAATCTGTATTGAAAAACTAAAAGTTGCCTATGATTTTGGAACAATTATCTTACAATCAGATCAAACAATCCAACATGTAAATCAATTACATGAACATATTGGAGGGCGCACAGGTGAGAAGACTTTTCATTGTCCAGTATGTCTTACACAGCGTTCTATCTTAGATAGACATGTGAAAACACATACTAGCAATAAACTTTGGCGATGTGAAATCTGTAATGAACCATATAGACAATCTTCTCATCTTTTAGTGCACATGGAGGAACACATTGAAAAGAAGTATTCCTGTGAATTATGTGGTAAAAAATTTTCAGAGTTGCGGTTTAGGTTTACATATTAAAATACATCTTGGCGATAATCTTTGGCGGTGTGAAATCTGTAACAAATCATACTGACAATATCCTCACGTTTTAACGCACATGAAGAAACATACTCGAGAGAATTTTTTGTGTGAAGCATGCAATAAGAAGTTTAAACAGATTTTCTATTTATATAAACATATGGAAACACATGTTGGTGGAAAGCCTTATACATGTAGTAATTGTAATAGGGGTTTTGTGACTAGTTTGGATCTTGCAGTTCATTTACGGAGATATAAAGTATGTGCACAATCTTCTTCCTTTAAAACATCCTCGGAGAAACAAACTGGAGAGAAGTTTTCGTGCAGATTACGTGTTGGTAATGTTACACAACTTTCAGCTAATAAATAGACACATACGTACTGGCAATAAACTTTGGCGATATATTTGTAACAAACAATATTCTCCCATTTTAGTGCTCATGATGAAACATACTGGAGAGAATTTTTCCTGTAAAACGTGATAAAAAGTTTACACAAATTTCCCAATTAGATAGACACATGAAAACACTTGCGGACGGAAACCCATGTACTAATTGTAGTAAGAGTTTCGTCATTAGTACGGTTCTTACAGTTCATTTACGTATTCCTAGAAATTATACATTATTTTCTTCCCTTAAAGCGCACCCAAAGAAATATACTGGAGAGAGGTTTTGTGTAAATTAAGTGGTAATAAGTTTACACCGCTTTAAATAAACATATGGAAATATATTGGCAATAAAATTTGGCAATGTAGAATCTGCAACAAATCCTACCGAATGTCGTAACTGTTCAGGATAACATTTTACTTACTTCGTTCAGTAGATACAGTGGCCTCCTATTGCGTCAAGTAATCTTTTATAATTATGTTAAGTGATTTCTAAATTTGTTTCAATGGAAGTATCTTCAAATCTTAACAGCTAAATAAAACGACCTGCAGACTCATGTATCGCGGATCGGCGGTCGCCGCTCATGTTAGCTTCAATTTGATTCGTACATACTTGCTTACAACAACAGATCCAGTCCTATCGGGACGCGCGGAATACCAGCTCTAGTCATGAGTGTTCTCTTTTTGATCGCATTGATTACTGTGAGAAGACTACAGAAATGCTGCGCGTTGTGTTAATCATGCTTAAATTAAAGCCTTTTGCGGGTAACATTGACGCAGCTGTATCTTCGTAATTAGTGAGAACCAAATACATTTTTGTATTAATCTTTTAATTTAAAATAGCCAATAGTATCGTCATCCAATATATTTGTATCTTCTGAAACTCTTCTATATTTATTTTTTATTGATATTATAAGTCTCTGAAGATTAATTTTGTAAAGTACTTAGTAAGTTGAACATTACGGTCATCGGCATCCGCTTGGCTCTTCTAACTTAATTAGGTCTGGGCTCAGCTACAGATTAGATAAATAATACACAGATGTGAAACGCTCTTTGATCTCGTGCAACCAAATTTCACCCCTTTGTATTATGTTACCATGTTGTTAATTGCGTTATCACACTAGTGTTTACATTTATTAATTCCTTTGTTTTGTTTACTACAAGTTTGTTTAATTTTCATAAGACTAGGTATGTTGTGAAATGTAAATTTCTTTCAAGAATAAATACAAAATATTTTGAATTGCAATTGACGTTTTAATCTTTTCCAAATAAATTCTAAATGTTCACAAATTTATATATAGGTATTAAAAAAATAATACTACAATCACATTTAACGAATGTTTGCTAGCTCGAAGATTTTTTTTTGTTGCGCAATAGATGGTTTAATTAATAACTAATTTCTTAATTAAGTGTAAAATGCAGCAAGAATACTACTTTAAAATTATTAAAACAATTTGCTAGAAAACATTTAAATTGAATGCCATTTATTTTTTGTTGCCATTGATGTTCATGTAAACTTCCCTAATTGAAGCGTTGGGAAAATAAAAGCTGTTTTGTACGATCGCGCATGACACAAGATAATGCAAATAAAGATTACGCATCCTGTGAAGTAGCTATTCAAACTCACATTTATCTTGTCTTATCTTCTGTTAATTACTTTTGGCACAAATTTTTGGAATGAGTATTCAAAGGAGAGTGATGAAACTCTTGTCGAAGGCGGCAGAAAACTGTTCTCTGTTAATTTCTATTGGTTTAAGGATGAACGCGGCGGAGCAACAACAGCGTTGTAAGAGTCGCATTCAACAGACACAGGATTTTCATTGGTTGGAGAACAACCAATGAAAATCCATGGTCAAGTATTTCTATTGCTTATTTAGGCAACTGATGCGTCCGCTGAATGCAACTAAGATAATCAAAATTAGGTGACGGATTTCATTCATATGGTAAATCAGCCAAGATCATTGGTTGCATTCAGTGGACTCAACAGTGTGAGTGAAAAACCAAGCACGCATTGATATTGGATATTTGCTCAATTCTTCTACAACGATTGCGTCCGCTGAATGCGGTGATTACTACCTACTACCCTTGTTTATAAACTTCTCCCTTTACTGTTGAATACTTTCGAGACAGGGTCTCCAGGTTGGGGGATTTTTATGTGAACTGGGGATTTTTGTGTTCATTTTTTGTGAAAACGAATAAAACTGTTAGGCTCCTGCAAAAATCTTGGGATAAAGAATTGATGCCATTCAATTTTGGTTGTACATTCTAGAAAGGAACTACAGGCACAGACAACGCAGAACTAACCAGTATCCGAAAAACGTTCAATTTTTAAACTCGACTATTAGTCAAGAGTGAAACTATTTTTATTTGGGGAACTTTTGCTGCAAAACAGCAACTTTTGGGAGTATTTTTTAAATTATTGGGGGAATTTAGTTATAACCGTCTGGCAACAATGTTTAAGGTAATCTCGGTATTCTATGTCAAAGGGTAATTCAGGGTTACATTTTTTTGTTCGTGGATTGGTAGTATATGGTGTAAAATTTATGCTTTGGCAGCTTTGGCTTATGATTCCATATTTGTTTGTTAAAAACCATTATAAACATTAGAAATAAGGTTATTCATATGTCAACGCAAATTGGTTTTGAGGGACGAACCAGAGTAAATGCTCTATCAATGGATACCATGTTTGATTTGGCCGATTGCTGTAGAACATGTTTACGACTTGAGTGTTCTTTGACACCAACAAATTCCTCGGATAGCGACTCCATAAAATTCTGTGATAAATTAGCGGCCTGTATATCAGGAATTGTAAGTTTTTGCATTATTATAGCAGAGAATATAAGCTTAAACTTTTTAGATGTGGGCAAAGGAGGGTTTGCCTTCTTTCATTTGTGCAATGTGTATAGAAAAGTTAAGAATTGCGTATGATTTCCGAACAGTTTGTTTACAATCGGATCAAGCACTTCAGCGATATACAAATCATTTACAAGGGGAAGCAAAGGACCAGAGTAGTAACAGGTCTTTGACAACACCAACAAAATTTGAATATACTATATCCACTGTGACACAAGATGGCCTACCTTGTATTATAGAAGAGCCACAGAAATATCTGCACTTGGAGCATTTTCTAGATAATGAAGAATTACTTAAATCTGAACAGCTAGGTGAGACTACACAATCGTCTAGGAGTTCTACCCCCGAGCGGAATAACAGTGGCGGTTTTATTACATCGGAAGATGGAGGGCAAACTGTCAATCGTATTAAAGGGACACTTGATACACCACAGATTCAGGAGGTATTATCGATTCTCTTAAAATATTTAGTTAGAATTTTGTTCTACGCTGTGATTTAAACTTATGAATTTTGGTGCAATTCATTTTTTCCAAAATTCTTTTGCTGTAAATAATATATTTACCCTTTACATTTGTATAGGAAATACAACAAAAAATTAGATCACACTACTAGTCACATTTTACTCTACTTTACTATCATATTTCAAATTTTTTGTAATTAGCATGGGATTTCGTTTATATAGAAAAAACAATTATTCATTTATTACTTTGTGGCTTGAAGTTAATTCAATTTTAATTTTTATAATTGTGCTTTAATAAAGGAGAATTACTTCACATGGCAGGATCTATTTTGGAATGTTGTAATGACAGTAACATCGTGGAAATACTAAACTGTTAGCGGTGTTGCCTTTGTCTAAAAAAAAATGAGATGAATTGACTTTTACGAGAACGTTCTCTTTTTGAATGTTGTTGATATTAATGTTCATAAAAAGAACTTACTGGAGCTGCCAATGTTTTCTTTTTTGAATTATTTCTTGACAACTGCATCTGACGGTTAAATCCAAGATTGAAACCTCAAATTAAGCTCGATACTTATTGACAAGTACACAGAACACCAAGGGAAAGGGTCCTGTTTTATGCAACTATGTAGGGATGAATTTTGTCTTTAGTTTTCATATTTTGCCATATCATATATTGATTTGTATAAATAAATTGTTTGCTTAATTGCTAAATTTCGTGAAATTGGTGCAGTAAGTCACAAACCTGGTGGTTGTAGACCCAAAAAGACAAAAAAAAAAGCTGGAGGAATTGCTGGCAATGAACAAATCTGATGTTAGATTGTGGACCAGCGCCGTAAATGGTCACTGTCCGCGAAATAAATATATACATAAAATGGGACGCCTGGTTCACGTTTGGAAAACTTTATGGAGGGCGGAGAAATGCATGTAATATGCAACATATTTTCGAAGATGGCTTTTAGCAAATTTCCAGCTGTAGGCATATGAGTTAAAGCATCACCTACAAAAAGCAAAGCTTTCTCCCATTTCTTCACATTTTCGAAAATGCTGTAAATACTGCTGACAACTACTTCCGTTACTGTATCAGCATTTTCCCGTTCTATTATTTTACTGGCTATTAAATATGGGTTTGTTGGACGATCTGTATACTCCAACAATGACGTGAACTACGTTTCGGCCTAACGTATCCATAGTCTGCGATCAACCAGTAGTAATTTATTGTTTTCTATATGGCTTTTCATTTTGTTTATTTGTTTCAGGAGATGGTTTTTGCGTTGATACCAGAGTTGAATTTTAAATAGTCACAAATCGAGAATAATAATTTCTGTTGCCGATAACTTCGAAATAATCATGATTCTTATAACGAGTTCTTCGCGGGGATGTTTGTTAGGTGACATAGTAAATACAAAAGAAAATAAAAACTAAATCAGTATCTCTGCACAAATTAAAATAAGAATCAATTCCAGCAATAAGCGATAAAATGACGTCAAATTTAATAAAAATAGAAGCGAATTCTAGAAATACTCAATTACAAGATACAAGATAGAAAATATAGTAGAAAAGTCGAGAAGAAAAGTAACTGTCGGAAAATTTGCTAGCATTATATAGAAAAAATATCTAAAAAGACATCAGGAAACGAATTTAGAAATCAATGCCAAAGATAAAACATGCACCAACAGCCTGACTACTAATTAACGACTGATCTGCGTGGAGCGCGGAAAAGAGAGTGGCTTAAGGGACGTACGTAAATCGGCAAGCGAAGTTATTGAGGCGGTCGTCGTTCCACAGTCTGATCATTACTGTTAAAATTGTCAATTTGTGCAATTCGAAGTTTCAGTCTTCAAGATTTAACTGTCAAATGTGGCTGCAATCGCATAAAAAATAGTTAAAGTCTCGATTGCGTTTTTTTTTAATGATCATATGGGATTTTAAAACTTGGTTTATTCTGCAAATTTAATTTGCGTTTGCATCTCTTTCCTGACCTTCATTAGCATTGTCTTAAAACGTATCTGATTGATCTAGACTAAAAAACATACGCAGATTTGATAGTTTGACTGACCTGTGCTGATTTGCAATTTAGGAGCATGTTGTATTAAAAACATATTTTGTTTAGAATTCAACTTTTGATTGATTTATGCTTAAATATTAATTTCAGTTATAAGTAATCTGAGTTAACTAGGAAGTAGCATGCGCAATTGTTTGTTTTTTATCTACAGCGTTGTAATCAATGGAAAACAACACTACAAAACTGTAACAACTACAGTACCAAAGTTAGCATAGTGCGTCGATAACTTTGAATAGTTTATTTAAAGAGTATACTAATACATTTGCATCTCATTAACAGGCATATACAGAAACTGTTACTGTGGAAATTCAGGGTATCCCCTTGCAGCATACAGAGCAGCAAGAACAACAAACTCAATTGGCAATACAAGAACACCAGCAACAAATACAGTTTACTCCTCAGTTAAATGGGCAGCGTGCTATTATGACGAGGACCACCGGAGTGCAAGTTCGTCCAGCCTCTCCTACCGCCGATAACGCAGGCGAGTTGCAAGTGAAACCTTTTGGGTGTAACATGTGCGGAAAAAGCTATAAGAAAAACGCGAATTTACGAATTCATATGCGGACGCACACCGGTGAAAAACCATTTGAGTGTAGATATTGTGAAAAACGGTTTTATCATTCGTCCCATCTACGTGAACATATCCGTAGACACACCGGCGAGAAACCTTTCCAATGCAGCTTCTGCGATAAACGATTCACGATCAGAGGCGAGTTGACGATGCATTTGAAAACGCATACTGGGGAGAAACCTTTCGCGTGTACCATGTGTGATAGACGCTGTTTGACGTCGGCCGACTTAAAAGTGCATACGAGGATACATACTGGGGAGAGGCCTTACACTTGCGAGACCTGCGGAAAAAAATTCGCGAGTAACTACATTCTAAATTCGCATAAGAAGACGCATACAGGTGAACGCCCGTACCCGTGCAGGCTTTGTGATAAAACTTTCACGCAATCGTCTCACAGAAACGTCCATATGCGGAAGCATACCGGCCAAAAACTCAACTGTAAAGTTTGTAATGCTGAGTTTATGCATTCCTCGCAATTAACAGTGCACATGCGCGAACATACTGGAAAGCAACCGTATAAATGTAGCGTATGTATGAAAGTTTGCAATTACGGGGCCGAATTAAAAGCGCACTTGTTGAAGCATAAGGGTGTTAAGTTCGCCTGCAATACCTGTGATAAAAAGTTTACTACTGCTTCGTACCTTCAAGAGCATATTCGAGTTCATACCGGTGAAAACTTATCCACGTGTACGTTGTGCAATCGACAGTTTACGAGGCAACAGTACCTTGAGAAACATATGCGAACTCATACCGGGGAAAGACCGTTTGGGTGCCTGACGTGTGGCAAGCGGTTTACGCAAGCCTCTTCGCTTAGGGTGCACAAACGCATTCACACTGGTGAAAAGCCTTTTTCCTGTACTATGTGCGATCGTAAATTTACAACATCGTCCGATTTAACTCAACATAATAAGAAACATAAAAAGTATATTAATTTGTAAATACCAATTCTGTTTTAAGGCTTGGTTTATTAGGCCCAACAATAATTCAACTACACAGAAACGATAGCTTTGTCGGAACCTTTGATTATTGCAGTACCAAGTTCGGTGGTTCTGATAATCAGCATTACCCATGGCGGCGGCCGATGCGCTATGGCTGCGGAGCCTCATTACAGCGTCACAATTCCTTCGTGTATTTCTGTTGTGTATCGTGTACTAGCCGTGCTATGCAACGGAAATATACGAGGAAATCGAAGCGTTGCAATTGACCTCCCACTTACGTCACCACTAGCTGCCACTGATTACACAGGCGACATTTTAAGACGGATTTACATTGAATAAACTAACCTAAATGAAGAGGTCGTAAATACTATTACTATATTGATATAAACTTTATCTATTATTTGTTGTTATAGTGCCTAATATTTGCAACGTGTCGACCTAGTATATGGCCAGAAATTAATTTCTATCCGAAGAATTTAAAATAATGTTCAAGCATGTAGGGTGTCCAGTTTCCTCTACGCACGATACAAGTTTGGTCTTTTAAACTACTTATCATGCATATTATTGCATATTTTCAGATGCTTCGCTTCAATTCACATACACTTTTCCTCTGCCTATCTAGCATAGTTTTTGAGATAATTGGAAATTTTTGCGAAATGCAATTGCTTTGTTAAGGTTAATTCCTAGTCCCAATTATTACATTTCACAAACAGAAGGTGTTTCTGAACATCATCACACAAAAATTTGTTGTTAGTGAGTTTGGGGCTAGTGCTTCATCCTGCTTAACTACCTAACCATCCAAGATTCACTTTAGAAAGTTCGAATCACGTTACTGATGGGGAATATATTAATTTAAAGTGACCAACAAAACAG
This sequence comes from Oryctes borbonicus, assembly GCA_902654985.2. Lineage (NCBI taxonomy): Eukaryota > Metazoa > Arthropoda > Insecta > Coleoptera > Scarabaeidae > Oryctes > Oryctes borbonicus. The sequence goes on along the minus strand of LR736879.1, from coordinate 3,758,092 downwards.
CGTTTCTCATAATAGCATCTTGAAAGTATAATAAAATTAAACGATTGTCATTAAATAGTTTCAAGTTTAAAGTAAGGTTTGCAACATGAATAGATGAAAAAATCATTAGACTTTGCAGTAGGATGGCGTGCAGGGTCACTACTTAGTAATGCTAAGAAACTCCCAATTATTTGTTTGCATTGGAAGAATTATTTTGAAAAAATACAATCTTTGAAATTTCCGCTAAATAATATTGACACATTACAGTCATTTACTTTTATGTTTGTTATTATATAGAATTAAACGTAAAACAATGTATGAATTTGAAAAAAGGGTTATAATTGTTTATAACAAAAAAACTGTACATCAAAAAATTCATAATACATTTTTAGTGCATAAAAGAACTATTTGTAAAAATTCCAAAGAAATTTATGCACGATTTGTTGTAGTTATAATAAGAAATTTGTAAATATTTAAAAAACCATGACATAATGTAAAAGTTAATATGTTATAGCAGCATGTGTAATTGTTTTATGATTTTTTTGAAGATTTTGAAACGGCATTTTAAAGCTAATAGTAGAGGATCAACCTTAAACGTCTTACATGTTTCACATTATATTCCATTGAGTATCTCTTGGATTTTTCAGGAGTACATGAGTAATTTATGTACGCTGCCCAAAAGGTACCGTTCAATTTCTCTTTATGAATATAAAATTTGATTTCCTTATTAAATTGAATATGAAGCTGTGCAGACAGGTTGTTTAAATACATAGAGTGTTGGGACGAAATACTATAAACTCTTGTTTCCCTAAAGATATTTGTGTAGTAACGTAGAAATTATTTTTTGGGTACAATTCTGCTTGAAGTGAACACCAGTTTCCGGTATATTGTGTCTGAGAAGTTAATAAGCACGTATAATCATAAATAAAGAAAATTTGCATATGTTGGTTAGAGTTAAGTATAATACAAATAGATTTATTTAAAGCTCAGCTCATTAAGTTTGTTCAGCAGTTGAAAAAAATAACTCACCTGAAGTTGTTCCAAAAATTACTCAGAAATGCTTATGGAAAAACTTTTTAAATGAATTTCTTGACGCAAGGCGTAACTTACACATTATACAAAAAATTATTCTTAAAATGTCTGTAAGTGATTAACAAGATACAACGGATCCATTACAGTTTATTTGCAGGAGAATGATCGCTTCGGGGAGACGTAAACGAAGCCCCGTTTTAAGTATTGGCGCATATCTATAAAGAGTTTTAAAAGGACTTCTCTGGGTTTTCCACTTTAAAAAGTTGAAATAATATGAATAAAATGTCATGTATTTCCCAAAACTTTAAGAAATACTCAATCGAATAAAATTTGCACTACCGCTTTAGCTCGTCAGACGTGTAAAAAAACTACAGCATTTCGTAAAAATTAAAAATTATCTCAGTTGCCTTAAAAACCAAATTAGATTGGTAGAAATGTTAACGAAAGTTTACATGAACTAAAGGTAACCATCTAGAAACGCAGAAATATATTGGTGAATTAATTTATATTGTACATCACCTCGTAATCTTGAATATAATTGTAATTGTAATATGTTATGTGGAATTTGCGACCGAATAATTTTTATTTGAAAACCTTTCCTTGCTCAGCGAAGGAATTATGTTCTAGGCATATACACTGTAGATTAACAAAATTTACCTTAAAAATATTCAACTGCATATAAAATTCAATATGTGAAATGGTACTCATGCTTCATAGGTTTAACCATGCTGGGTTTATAAACCGGCTAACTTAATACATCGTGTGATCATCTATAATTGTGATGATGAATTTTGCTGCAATGTGATGAATTTGGAAATACCCATTCAAATCTATCTAATAGAGAATGAATATGTGATTGTGAAAATGAAGGTTTCACGGACGATATTAATGCATTGAAATCCGCCCTCCGGACTAATAATGATTTTTTATTGTCTTTTATCAAGTTGTTACTTAAATCACGTATTCGAATACTGTGGCACTGGAACACTGAAACACTTCACTATTACCCCTTACCACAAACACTTCACTGATACTGAACGTACGTTTCGATAGCTAAGCTATCATCTTCAGCAGCAATACTGTTCAGTTCAGTATTGCTGCTGAAGATGATAGCTTAGCTATCGAAACGTACGTTGGTTAAATATTTGATAGTTTTATAAGGACGTTGGTCTATGATGAAGCTTCTGTTTAAGAGTTTACATCTAGCGCCGCAATAAAATATTAGTGGAGGAGATACAAAAATCCCTTAAACGTCACAAGTTCTAGGAATCCGTTAAATTTTAGTAGTTTGACTCATTCTAGTTTACATTTCGTACACATGTGCAGACAGAATATAACTTGCTGGGGGCATATGGTAGGCAAACTGAAAACATCTTGCAAATGCAAAAATGTGTCAATAAAAGTATTATTAATTATTAATATTGAACATAAAAAGTAATTTTATGATTTATCTTGCTAGAATTGTATTTGATCACACGATATATATTTGAAATTCGATTTCCTATTTAAAAATAGATAATAAGCACTTTTTAAAGTCATTCAGTACATCTTAAATGTAGATTCAATTAATACCACAGACGGTTTGTGTTTATGAAATGTAGTGGATATCTCAATCGCCAAGCTTGTAAACTTTATTCAAAAGAAATATAATGCCTTTATAAAAAGACTGTAAAACGTTATATGCACTTTAGGTTAGTGAGTCTACCTTACAAGATGTTCCTCCTTATATAATGGTAACATAAATTTAAGTATTATAACTGCTTGAGGAATGTAAGAAATACAATAAAAATATATTGATTCGTTACTGTGGTATGTGTACAATAAGTTAAAAGTGTTTCGATTTTTAAATTATTTAGCATTGATTAATTACCTAATTTGCTAGTACGCCTTTTACTTTTCCATATATTGTTATATCCTTAAATACTCAAAATAAGTTAAGTACTTTTAAATGTAACGGAAGTCCATACTATAGCAATCCCTTTACAGGTGATTACCAGGACGTTCTAAATAGTAAATTGTATTTTTAAATTAAAAGTGTTGTCCCCAGTAGAGATTTTTAAATTTCATGGACAATTATACCTTAGTTTTAATTTTGTTATGATAGTATAGTTAGGCACTTTTTTTTCTTTTTGTATTGTGCTGTCTTCTTTCAAATATTTGGTTTGTTCTGAAGTTATATAAAAAAAAAATTAAATGCACGACACATTCATTCAATTTCCACACTACTACATGCGAATTTAATTTTTATCGGAAACGCTAGCTTAAATTGTCCACGAATTTTAAAAATTTGCTTCGGACGATTTCTAAAAGTACGATAAAATAAGAAGCCATAATTAAAATAATTTTTATTTGAAAGGTATGCAAGATTTTACATGTATAAAAGAAAAGTTATGAACGTATTGAATCTTCAGCTTGCTATTTAAGTAATTGTATTTGTTATTTTAGTACTCCGCCTTAGGTATGACTATTTGTAACAATTAGAACAACTCTCTCAAATCGTATAAAGATATCTAAACGCAGTGGCAGTAAAATCTTATGTTGCTCTGTGTTCAGAAATAATAAAATGAAATTTATTTGTGTGATATAGGTAGTAGGTGTTTTTTTTTTATATTTATGTAAACTGAAGAAAATTTGTATGTAATGCAGTGAATGGTCATCGAGTCATACTTGGTTTATGATATTAATGCAAGAACAATTAAATTGTTCCTAAAAACAACACCTGTTTAAGTAAAAGACGAAGGTTTTTCATATTTAGGATCAGGATTTTGATTTCTCATTTGTCCAGAAGACAATATCTTCGGTTAATTTCTCTCATCTTTTAAAATCCATAATTCTAGATATGATGTATTACTCTTTTGTAATTGTTTTAATTTGGAAGTTATCCAAAGGAATCAAATTTTGCAAATTAGAAAAAAAAAGTGACTAACACTAATATTCGTAGAAAGCGAATCTCATATTAGATAAATGTAATTATTTTTTGTTTCCATTGTCTTTCGAATTTCAACAATGTGAAGCGGGTGTTGTATCCGCATCTGAATTATGATATATTCCTTATTGTATATAAATAACTAAATAAAGCTTTATCAAGATTTTGATTTAATTTTGTATTTCTTTCAGAAACACATTATGGAACTATCAGCCTCTCTATTTACAATAAGAAGGGTGTTTTGATTTTGATTTTGATACCTCTACCTATGGCTTTCTCAAGCCATGGGATGTATTTTAGTTTGTTCTTATATTGATTCAACCTGAATTATTTACAAAATGTAATGGGCGCTAATCAGCAAGAAAGTTCGATCGCTACTATTATGACAATGGGTTTATTATTTAATAGAACACGTAAAGTAGGTTATAATTTAACAAAATAATTTTAATATTTGCGAACGCTTAGTTTGCTGATGTGCGTACGTTTTTCTATGTACAAAAAGATAACGTACATAACATACTAAGATAGACTTATACAGATTTAATCTATGCATATGAGAAAAATTAATTATATAGATATGAACAACACCAGCCTCCACTAAAATAATTTGTCTACGTTGCGAATATGTGCTGTATTTAGAATTTAGTTGAACCGTTTTAAAAGCAGTGATTCTTAAATTTTGTTGTAAGCACTGATTAGTATAGTCAACATAATTTAAGTAAGTATTATTTCGACCGAAAAGGTTTCTATAAAATTAATACATCTGATGACTGTCATTACACGAACTATTTTCGTTATATTTAATTTTAAAATAAAATAGTTGTGGGTAGAATGGTATAAAGAATAAGGGTTATGTTCGTGCACATGTATATTTTTACCGACTGATCCCCAATATAGAGTCGCTCTTTAAATTTATTCCAAGATGACATCTTTCTACTATTGGCCGACTGATGTCGCAGCATGTTTGAAATGTTTAATATTTTTTTGAGAATCATTTAGAAATTAAATTATTTTATTCAATGGGATATGTTATGTGCAACCAATAGAATTTATTTAAAGGAACAAATATCTGCCTTAATGACTATTTCTCATTTTTAAGAAACCATTCGTTTTCTTGGAAATACCCCCATTGTTTTTATATAAGAAAAATTAATAAATACAGTGTACAGTAAAGGACATTCTTTGGGAATGTAAACGGGGGGATACAGCATACCTTTATCTTAATCCTTACATAGTAATTTGAATGTTTTATTTTTTCATTTTTATTTAAGAGACTTAAACAGATTTTTATTTTATCGAGGATATTAAAGAGATTATTTTTAAAAGAGCCAAAGTTTGGAAACAATTTTCCTTCAGTAAAATTAAGATGGCAATTATTTCTTAATCAAGTATTACTACGAGGGTCGTTCAATAAGTCCTTAGAAAAAAGGAAAATAGAAAAACAAAGTATCTTCTGTAGATTTTTATCTATTTTTCAACATAATATCCATTTTACTCTATAAACTTTTATAGGCGTTTCTCCAGCTTTTTTAAGGCATATGTTTGAGCGATGACTTCCTCGTTCGACGTGAACCTTTGTCTACCGAGACATGTTTTTAAATTTGGAAATAAATGGGGGCCAAATTCAGCGGATGCGGTGGATGTGGTACTAATTCGAATTTTAATTACATAATTTTGGAAATCGAAACTGCGCAGGTGTGTACCCGTGCATTGTCTTTGATGGAAGAGGATCTTTTTCTTTTTCAAATGAGGACGTTTTTTCTTGATTTCTTCGCTTAATCGGTCCAATAAGGACATATAACACTTTCCAGTTATTGTTTGTCCTTTTTCCAAGTAATCGATTCCGCGTGCATCCCAAAAAACCGAGATCATCAGCTTTCCGGTCGGTTTCATCGTCTTTGCTTTCTTCGGAGCCCATTCGCCTTCAAAAACCTTGTTTTGATTGTTCCTTTGCCTCCGTGGTATAGTAGCGTTCATAGTTATGTATCGAAGGAGAAACTCGTCAGGATTGTGACGGAAAAGCGTCAAAACAGCCTCAGAGTCGACCACACGATTGCGTTCATTCTCCACTGAGCAAACGCCGCGGCACCCACCTTATCGAGATTTTTTTCACACTTAAGTTTTCGTGCATAATTGCAAACACTGTATCTTGCAATATACGCCTGAATATTTCGCGCATTTGATTCGTTGATCATTTAAAACCATATCGTGGATTTTGTCAATCATTTCGGGGGTTGTTACTTCTACTGAACGTCTAGAACGATGTTCATCTTTGTGGATGTACGGCCACATCTAAACTCATTTAGGTACCCAATTGTAAACGGTTGCACGGGAAGCACGTATGTGTAAACGGGAGCAGATGTGCCATGAACTTCATCCAACTCAGTTTTGATCTCTTTCGGTGCAAAGCCTTTTAAATATAAGTGTTTAATCACCGCTCGAAGCTCTCTTTTTTCTTCTATATAAACAAAAATTATTTGCTTAAATCGACAATAAAAATGAAACCGTGTGATGGATATAACTGAGACTTTGACAGCCTGTCTAAGGACTAATGATTCTTACAAGAAGCAGACCATTTTCGATACTACGATTATCATCTCTTAGATTTTCTAACGACTTCTTGAACCGCCCTCGCATAATTCTTAACATGCATCAATAAAAACTACATTAAATTACCTTCTACAAGCACGTACTGTTTTTTAAACGAATAAATTTTCTCATTAAGAACTTACTAGGGATTTGGTACACTGCCTGCAAGAAATGGATCTTCATAAAACGTCGATATAATAAATGAAGTAAGTAATTAAGGCAAAAGTTTCTTCGCAATTACGGAAATTCCACCAAGTTCTAAGCGTAAAATTTCAGGAAGTTTTGCATTTAGCGGCAGCAAACTTAATATCGTCTTCATGGTGAATTTGTAAAGTTCCAATTATTCTTTATTGATACATATTATAAATTCTTTGTTCCATTTGTATTTGATAGTATGCATTTATTTAAACTTGCCTCGCGATTGGAGAGCCACGTCAATAAATTATGGCCTGACACAGCAGCGCTGATTTTACAATACATTTGCATTTACATGAAACTGATTAGCGATAATGGTTCGCTTGCTTAAAAAAAGGTTCTTTTGTCTATATTGCAATGGCCGTAAATAGTGGTGGCATAGAAGTCAGTATAAATGCTATAAAATTACCTGCAATTTCACGGCGTGGTAGTTGCAACCGGGTGACTGTTAAGAAGGTACCGGAGGGGATCACTAACAAGGGAATACCCTGAGGTGTCGCTCACCGATTGAATTGAAACTTGGTGGAATTGTAGGACTCAGCGAGTGTTGAAAAACTCCGCTTCCCGTTTTGACGGAGACTTCCCTGAAATCTCGACGATTTTCCGATTTTTGTAATTTACACCATTATTATGAATAAAAAGAAATTATACGCTTTCCATAAGTCTATCAAACTAGCCCGGATGAGTTTTTTTTTGCCACCACTAGCATTATCCCCCTACTCCCTTGTGGACGGAGAAGGGTATCATGCTGTGTGCCCTATCTCACAATCAGTCCGCATTGATAGTCAAAATTACATAAAATTCACTAACAAAGACGCCATCAATAAATGATTCTGTTACGATTTTCGAACGATTAACATTGCCTTTACGTGGGGGAAGTTATTTTCCCGATCTCGACACCTTTCTCCAGAGCTGGGCCCGAAGGCCCATTAGTTCCTTCACCACTACGCGACAGCCAGATATTCATTGTCGGGATTCAGTATATGAAATCAACCACTATGTTGTACCAAATAATAAAAGTATCAAATAAAAAAGACATGAATTCTAAGTACAAAATAAGTACATTAGTAACAACACAGCGAGGTGGGGGACGATTTTGAGGTATGTACCTCCACTATTCTTATCAACAGCGGATTCGAGGAACTACCCACGCTGTCGTATGTATTCCTTGGCAGCTCACCCGTGTACTCTTGCAGCGGCTGAATTTGAGGATTTTCTTACAATTTTATTTATTAATTGACCATTGCAAAGAAAATCTACGAGAAATCTCACAGATAACTCTTCTTTTTAATATTAATTTCTATTTTATTGAAGGCTTTTTCTGGTTCTATGAAGCAAAGTGTGCTTCTTTATTTTCTTTTAAAGCATTTCCGGTTATATGCCTTAATATCGAATTTGGGATCCTGAGTTCCTCTGCTTGTTTTAAATCCGAATTGTGTATTTATCTTCTTGTTTTTGTTTTATTCTTCTTTTTAGAACTTTTGCGCATATTTTAGCTCTATTGCTCTATTGTTCTGGCAGCTCTGGTTATCACCTTGTTTGTAGATTAGGCTTATTATGTCTGTTTACTATTTTTCTGGTGTTTTTCCCTGTTTGAGAATATTCATTGTTTTGCCAATATTCTTACCGCCGATTTTGATAGTGCTCGTACCTTTTCGCTTGTTATGTTGACATCCTCGAACGATTTTCCGAGTTTACATGCCCCTGTTATGTCTTGCAATTCTATTGTTGGTATTTCTTTTGCTTCTTCTACTTGTGCTGTTATATTTGTTTGTTCTATGTTGTTTTTTGGTGGTGTTATCTCTCTTCCCTCTGGTAATTCTTTGAAATATTCGTTCTATCTTTATCTGTTATATTTTTAGTTTTTAGTGTTTTGTGCTTTGGTTTTCTTATGTTATTTAAGGTTACATGAAAATTTACTGGGTTTGTCTGAAGCTGTTTGTTTTTTCCGCAAATACCTTTCACGATTTCCTCTTTCCTTCTTTCATTAATTTCTTTACTATCTTTGCGTTTCTTCATATTTGGTTTCATCCATCATCAGTAGATACGTTTTCCATTCCTCTTCCTTCTCGTCGACTGCTTTTTTTACTTTTCCCCCCACTAATAAAGAATTTACTATTTAATTATCTCTGTTAGCTCTTTTTGTCATTCTGCAACTCCTTTATGTTAGTTTTTAAGTTTATACCTAAAGATTTTCTTTATTATATCTCTCTATATTATAAGGAAATAAATAGAAAATAATCTTAAATTTCAATTATAACATTGCAATACATACTTTTCCTTTTCTAGAAAGATGTCGGGTAATATGGATGAACAGAATTACTGGCAGCGAAATCCCGGTTTTCAACAACAAGGCTACGGCGATGTTAATTTCGAAATGCCCATTCAGCAAGATTTCGGCCAAGAACTGTGAGTACATGTACACTTGAACAAAGTCTTAATTTCGTAGATGGTTTAATGATAATTGTGAAGGGTATTTGCTGAGAGCTTTTCCTCCCAGCGAGTTCGTGATTAGACCTGCTTAGTCAGTTTTGTACGCTACTTTTAGGTCATTCCAATCGTTCGACACTAATTCGTCCACAACTAACGCTTATACGGTCCAAGCCGGCAACAATCCGTACCTGAATCCGTCGACGACGGCGGGAGAAAATTTTACTGGGGGTATGTTCGTACCGTCCCCAGTCGGAACGGGAACCCAAAAATTCGATTCAATAGCAAATGAGTTTGAGGACGAACCACCGCTACTGGAAGGTATGTATGTGACACTGTATATTTTCGCTCATTAACTAAATTAAATTTGTTTCCTTTTCTGCTCTCGAAAACCCTACTTAACAAATTACACTTTTCACTTGGAAAATTCAACTTAACCAATGTCGAACGAAATAACGAGTTGAAAATGGAAAAAGTGAACAACTACTTCTCTAAGTAATTAATTTAGTTAGATGACGTCTAGAATTTGCTTTAGAAATACGACGGGTTAAATAAAGTATTTCAAATTGAGATGTATTGTAAACGCAGCGTTCTATAGATAAAAATTGTTTTAATTAGAGTTTACACAAATGTCTAATTGGGATAACTCGTTTTTCATTGTTGTTGCATTCGTTTTAGGTGTAAATAAATTTTGCCGTTTACCAACTTATATAAGAGATACTTTTTAAGTGCTTACAAAAACAATGAAAACAAAATTATTTGCTCACTACAATGTCCAGTACAAGCAACCATTTTTTTTTTATGTGCACACCATTTGTTGAATTCGGTTCTTCTGGCAACACCCAAGTAGTTTTCAGTTACTTACAATTAGCTTCAACAAAGCATACAAGAAATTATAATATTATGATAGAACTTGTCTGTTTAAGAAAGGTCCTCAATACAGAAGCATTCTGACGAATAATCGCATACGGCGTAAGATAAGCCCTATTGTGGTTTGCAAAACGGTCACTAAAAACAAGTAATCAAGAAGTAGGAAGATCACTGATAAAACATGCCAGGACAAGTTGGACCAAAGCACTTATATCAGACTCACCAAAGATAGTAAAAATCGTGCTAGCGTTTAGCAAAGGGGGCCTTAGATTACTCGCAGGATTTTTGATGGACCATGCAGTTCTAAAATACCATTTATATACACTACGAAAAGTTTGTGATCAAATCTGTCGTCTATGGCAAGGAGGTCTGGAGATGGCAGAACAGAATCTGTGTAAATATGTTGCAATCGGTCATACTCGACATCAACACCTCAGTAGGCCACCTCTCACATCTACGGATTGAAGGAAGAAGATTCTATAACAACATTAAGGTTTACTAAAAGCCTTAAACTACTCCAAAACATAAAAGGCACCGTCACAGTAGATCTAATTAGGTCGTAGTGATAAAAGGGATCTGTATGGGTGGCCCGTTCTTGATAATAAAGGATAAGTTTTGGTATATCCTTGTTTAATGGTAGTTTTTGCAGTAAAGGGCATGTAGACAATAGTCAATTCCTAAACGTATTTTGTAATAGAAAAATAGGGGTTGTGTGCATAGAATAGGATTGGTTATTACAGAATCTGGTACACAGAAAAGAAAGAACCAAAAAACATGCTATGAAAGCGTCTTTGTACGAACTTCGCACAACTAACCATTCAAGTTTTCGATTTTATAAATATTTAAGTTCTAAATACATTGATCTGGTGGACGGCTTTTTTGTTGAACTTGAGAATAATATCATAGCACGTTCATAAAACCAGGAGTAAAAAACGTTGCCAACACGTGTACCTTGCGGGAGTACGCTAATAAGTAAATTAGCAAATAATTGATGAGTTAACTTTCCAGACAACGGGGTTTTTACCGTCTTGTTTAGTGAACATACTACTGAATGCAGAGCTTGAATAGAATTTTGCAGGAACTAGATAAATGATTTTATCATAACTGTGCCCTTATGTGTGCGAGACTAGTTAGAAATTTTTGACAAATTTGGGAGCGGATCTTCCGCTCTTCCTAGTTTATGTAAGTGGTATTTCAGGAATCTCTCATTATTGGCGAAGCTGATACGAATGGCCTCGCCTGATTTCGCGGTGATTTTATCGGTCGGAAGCCTTTTAAATTTCCTCTCATTTCTTGACTGCCTGTTTTTCCGTAGATCGCAGTAGAGAATTGGACCAACGATGAATATTTATATATAGATTATTAAGTTGTTATGGTTTTTATACGTACGACAGTCGGAATAAATTTTTGTTTTGGTTAGCCCACTTTACATCTATTCTTCAATCTATAAACTATAGTTGGATAATTTGTGAATGATTCTACATTTCCGTTTCTTTCGGAAAATATCATGTTTATCAAAGGTATTTTCCATATTCTCCATTTTGAAGGTTTTAAAGTCGTTAAAACGTTAGAAAAGAAAGGATAATAATAAGACCTTTACTTTTCTAATCGTTTATCCAAGAATATACAAACACGTTTCCGCTTATTTATTAATTTGCGCATTTGCTTCTATCTAGACATGGTATTAAGCCGCATACACAGAATGTTCAGTATTGCCCACACCTTGCCAAATTTAAACACTAGGAACGTAAGATATTTACAGTGTCTTTGGACAAATGGTTTGTGGTGTTAGTATTATCTAGTTATCATGACAACAGTAAGCAAAACATAGTGACATTGTCGCTCTTAAGTATTGATTCGAAATTTTAAACCTAAATAGTTACTTGCAAAATGAATATAATAAAGACCATTAAGTTTGTTCATTGTATTGCAATTGTGTGTGTGAAATTTTTTGTTCACTTTTCGTTTTGATTTACAATTTATGCTGATATGATATGGTTACACCATTCGTGTTTGTTAGACTGTCTAAAATTTTGTTTTGCTTGCACCCTTTCGTTAAAAAGATTAATACGATAATTCTTTTTTTAATTTCAACACAAGTAATATTAGTGTTTCTACTAGCATTACTGTTTGCTAGTACATAAATATTGCCTAACTGTTCTTTATTTAGTTTCGAAATTTTAAGTCAGTAGTCTAAGATCGTCAATGTCGGTATGGTTTGTTTACTATTGTCATAGTAATCAAACTATATTATACGAGAAAATGTTTGGACGTGATTTCTACATAAAAGATTCGTCTTTGACTGTAAGCAGACTGAAATAGTATCTCCTGTTTACTGTTGTCCATATTAAACAAGATTAACATCAGAAACCACTTGGATGCAATATTCAAGTGCAGGACCTGGTTTCAACTTTAAAAATCTCTTTTACTTCTAATATGAGGCATATGAATGATTATACTGAAATGTTACAGATATACATATTTTATATGGTGGTTGGAAGTAATAATAATAAATTACGCCATTAAAAAAAAAACGACGTTTCTGGTGTTTGGAGTTGGCAAGGTTTAGTGTTCAATATTGAACACCCTGTATGTTTAGAAGGAGTTTTAATATCATGGTATCAGAAAATTTACCAAAAAATGGAGATAAATATGTTAATTCAAATTTTCATCAATAAAACATGGATCGAGAAACATTCACTTCCTTTGTAAATGACATAATTTGAATCTTCAAAAACCCAAAAGAGACTGTTTTGTAATGAAACAACGACCATTGCTGCAAAAAGTTGCTTCATCAAAAAAAAAACATTCTGTGAAAATTGCAAGGTAATTTTCACAAACCCACAAACAAAAGTCCAATCGCTTTCCTCTCCATTTTCAAGGGTATGTTTGAATGTTGGTTTAAAAGGCAAAACTTTGCTTTCTTTATAAATTCTTTGTAAATCACTTTTAACGTTTCTTTAAAGATAATTTCGGAGTAGCTGTTATTGAATCAATTACCAAAACTGTCTACATTGTATTGTTTTTTAGGTTTTTCTAATATCCAGGACTGATGTAGCTTCATCAAGTTTTTTTTTTTGCCGGATTACGTAGTGTTTCGCGCGATACAATGTAAGCGAAGTGTGCTCGAAGAAGATCAATAAATCGTATATCGATAGGAAACGTTTCCGAAATCATAACAGCTAATTAAGTAAATTCTATCTTCTTTGGTTAACATTTAAGAAAATCAACGGTACAATAACGCAAAGCTATGAAGAAATGTAAATTAGAGATGACACAATGACGTTTGTGAAACCAATATTGGCAATATCATACACACTCTCAGTTTTTCTTTCTTGAGGCATTTTTACGTTTTCTTAATTTACTACCACTCTGTATATCTGATCTCGGTAAGCTAATTTATTTGAAAAGAGGAATTTTTCATAAAGAATAACTTTTCATCGTAAAATTAATATGTTTTTCCTCTTGTCAATTCCATAGATACATTTTTTGGGAAACACAAAGATAGTTGCTTTGTATTTCTGTGTGTCGGCAAAGATTCAAGTTAGTCCAACAGTGTTTGAGTTGAATACAGTCCATAATATATTATGCAACTATCGCGATTGTATTCGAGAAGCTTGGATTAGAGAGACCTAATATTACAAAACATCCTACATGTAGCTGCTAATCCGCTTATCGAGTACGTATTAACATGGCTGATAAATTCCCGTACTTTCAGAGTCCCATATATGTATTTACATGCGCGAAGTCCGATTTGTTAGTTCTGAAACTTAATTAATAAATGTAGAACTGCGATAAACTAAATGGAAACGGTCGAGTTGATAATAAAAGCGACGATATAGGAAGTTTTACTAACAGTGAAGAAGATTAAGGTCAAACGTTAAATGGTTTGTTTTGTTAGTTGTAAATCCGCTCCAGCCGTGCTGAAAACAGGATAAGGCACTAGGATATATTTAATGCACTAGATTTTACTTCTTAACTTAAAGCCGCCTTAATCTAGGATAAATTAATCATTTCAGTACACTTTCGTAAAGAACACGACAGTTCCATTTGAATTCGACTGTATTTTGGGAAAGGCTTAAGTAACCAACAATGCACTTAACCTGTTCTAAAATCAGCCAGGAGAATATTGCAACTGAGACGTATAATATAGATATAATTACGAAAAAGCACGAATGAGCAAAAGTCTTGGTTCGCATTAATTACTTTTGAGAAGCTCTTAATGTTCGATGAAATATAAATATTATAAAAGAATACTCACTTATATATGCTAGACAGAAAAGTTAAAAATACTTGTACAAAACAAGGTTTGTTAAATTTAGTTTTTAACTAACTTTTATCGATGAAATGTTTTATTTAACAAACAAGATGTTACAGGTAGTACTTCTATATTGCAATGCTTTCTGTATGTAATACAAATTGCGAGGACAAATTTTGTTAATTTTATTAGAATTAATTATTTAAACAAAATTAAAAAGTAACAACGGAATGAAGGTCCGGTCGAATTTTCTCTGTGGTGTTTACTTTTTGGCTATAAAGCATTCAGCTATCGAAAGATTGTGTGTGAATTTTTTCCATTACTCAAAGACAAAGGGTACAAGGTATCTGTTAAATACGATTCGTTTTTATCCATATTGTAAGACAAGATGTTCAGCCAATCAGTACATTAATGTAGAATTAATTTTATAATTAGCAGATTCTCTCGTTATGCTGGTTGAAAGTTGAAAGTCACGAAACTGTACATTTTCTCAGTACAAATAGAAAAAAATACTTTTTGGCAGTTTTTCCAAAATCGAAATTTTTTGCAGTAAAATACTAATTACGTTTCTGTAGGACGTTATTGATTTTTAAGTCAAAAACATCCGTTTGTCGTAACGCAATATACCTGCCCATTTAATCGGAACCTAAAATTAATTTTAACGAGTCAAGGATTTCTGACATGCGGTCATGTTTATACCCTTCTGTACTGTATAAATGGTAGCTTAGCTAAGTTTACGTCTAAGTTTATAGTGCTTTCATTTCAAGCGATTGTAGTAATTTCCTATAAATACATTGTTGAAGTAATACCATATCATCTTACTTAGCAAGTTATTATAACTTTATGCACGTGAAATTATGTAACAATAAACATGTTGCAAACTACACTTGGGCAGCTTTTAATTTTTATGATTCGCGCAATTCAAGCTAGATTAATCTCTCCAGAAACAAGTATTTCTTGTTTATTTACGAATGTTTCACGTTTATCCTGAAATGTGGCGCTGTGTATCCTATTTAAGAACGCAGGTTTGCCCTCCATTCTAGTCGCTTTCGTTAGCTTTTATAATCTTAAAGTAAATTTGAGGAACGTACACGTACACAACTTTAAAATATTGCCGAGCGCTATTGGGGAATGTCACTACTTTAGAGTAATATTTTTTTCTTCGCGAGACGCTGACGTAGCCAGATAATCCTGTTGGCCATTCCAAGAGCTCTGTTGGTTTTGATTAAATGCTGTACCTACAAAGGGAATAGAGAAAAAGAACAGAAGATCCTTCGTTTTTAAAACGAATGAAATCGTTTCAGAGACGTACCTTGCCAGTTTTCGAGATAAAATGAAATAAATATATTGTATTCCATAAATGCGCTAGGAAGTAATTGAACTGCAGGAAATGGTTATTACTAGAATAAAATAGATTCCACTGGATGCTCGGGTTTATAAATGTTTATAACGTATGAGGTCTGCCTGTATGGATTCAGAAGCAATTAAGGGATGTAATAGATTTTCTTTGGTTCTAATTTTTCCAGTAAACTATTTTTACACAAATTCGTTTGTAATTTTTATTATTGTTGTATGCATAGTTAATTAATTCACCACCAGATCTCTTTAGTGAAATTGTATAATCCTGATCCAAGTAAAAAGTGCCTAAGTTTATGTGTTTGTGGAAAGAGAAAAATACCCATCAATGATTCGGTTTCTTTCTTTGGATGGGAGAACGTGTACAAAATCTATATCAAAGAGAAGTTGGATGCAGTTTACAAGGACCATGCATCTTTGATAACTACCGTCCGATATTGGTTTAATGAATTAAAGCGTGGCCGAACATCTGTCTTTGATGAGAAGCGGCTAGGTCGTATCATTGGGGTGACAACAGACGACATGATCAATAAAGTTTATGATATTGTGTTGGTAGACCGAGATTGACGAGATAGAGTAGAGATTGCTAGAATGGTAAACATCTCAATTGAATGTGTGCAAAACATCCTTCATTAAAAATTTTGTGTGAAAGAGCGAGATGGATTCTGCTGACGATTAATCAAAAATGGAATCGCGTGATATCTTTAAAGCAGTGATTGGACATGCTTAAGCGCAATGCGAGTTTCTACGGTTTATATCACTGTAGATGAGACATGGATATATCGCTACACGCCAGAAATTAAAGATCAGAATACAAAATGGGTTTTTTTCCAAAAAAACACGCACCAAAGAAGATGAAGACGATTCCATTAGCCGGGAAAGTTATAGCGACGATTGTTTGAGATCGCCAAGGCATAGTCGTAATTGATGTTTTGGAGAAATGAAGGGCAATCAAGGGACAGTACTATGCTGATTTATTGAACCGATTTGACGTTGAGGTAAAGAGAGGTGCCCACCTAAGAAGACATTTTCTACTCACTTATCCGCAAATGCGACACCAAAACTAGTGCAGTTATGGTACGAATTGGTGCCCTATCCACCATATTCGCTTGATTTGACCATTCGTGACATCTTTCTTTTCCCAAACTTGTCAACGTCAAATAAAGAGGTCACTGCTGAAACAGAGGCTTATATTGTAGAGTTCGACAAATCTTATTGCATACTTGGATGGTTGGTACGACGTCGGACTAAGTCTATAGAGCTATAAGAAGGTTATGTCGAGAAATAAAATGCAAAATGGTTACGTTGTCTCCCTTAACACAGGTATTTAACATACCATCCTTGTATGTGTGGTAAGTACCCCAACGGAACTTATAATCTAACAAGCTTATCACAACCATAGGAGGCTTTCGGGAATAGATTGTGTGCTTATATTCTAACGAAGCCTTTTCCATTTAAATCGTTTGGAAGTAAAATGTTTCCATCACAAAGCTGCAACAAGTGAAGTATATGGTAAGCTCCCATAGGGGCAAATATATTGTAAAATTACTGCAGGAATATATTCTTCTGAGAATTTGAAAGTAGCCTTCAAGTACAGAAGGTTACAGAGAATTTATTGCAATTATTTAACAAAAAATGGATCATCTTTGTATATTTGAAATAAACCTAATTCTGTAATACTAATATGCTAGACCATACAAGACGTCTCTAGATACTTAAGAAGTATGGTTGAATATACTGGAACAAGAAACTGCGAAATATCCTCAACGTGTAAGTGTTTCCCTAACATAAGCCTTCATCAGGGGTGCTGTTGATATTGTTTATATGTCCTTTTCCTGTTGGTCGAAGTTCTTCGTATTTGTATGCAATATTTTTACCTTGTCAACTTCCCTCGCCATTTTAGACTTTTCCGGAGTAGAATCTTGTGATTGGACACCATAAATGATCTAAAAATAGGGGAATTCTAATTACCAAGGAACATATGCGTTTGTAAATATGTAGCTGTACATTGCAGCATCACTGCAGTTTCACCTATACAGCGTGTCCACCTAGAGCGGAAGATAATTCCTTTCCTGAGGAACTTTGAGAAAACATTTTCAAAATATTCGGAAACAAATACTACACAACATAAAATTATATTTAAGTATACTGGGTATTCTGCTGCAAGTTTCCTTTCTTCAAATTGAACATCCTGTCTATTAATATAATTTGGCTTCCGTCGGTAAATTATGGAAAACAGGGTTAATTTAATGCCAAAATCTTTTTGTACTCAACTTTGAGTACAAAAAAAATACGTTGTACTCGGTACATCCGGTCTATTTCCCCATGGTGTGGTGGTCAGTTCAACAAGCGAGAGCTGTCAAATTCGCTTCTTCACTGGGACATTTTTTCATATAATTAATTACTTCGGAAAATACCAAGGAATTTCCAGATTTTCATCCTGTTTATTATTACGATTTTAGATGCTTATCAACTTATGTCAATCTTCATCTCCCTATATCTACCTATCTTAGTTCTTGAGATATTATATATAACTTGGGATTTTTTTGAAATGCTGTTGTTTCCTTAACGGTCGACATCTTAAACGCTTTACAGGTTAAGATGAAGAACTTTGTTCGACTGGAGTTTTAGGTATTTTTTTTATATCAGTTAGAGTCTACAAGATGGTCATAGAAATCGTTGCATTATTTGATTTATACTATTTCAATTTTTTTAATGAAACACCATTATTTGAGAGGGAAATGTTATAGAACATTTTTATAAACGTTTCCCTATACATAAAATGTGTCGTTCTTTAGTCAATTAAATATGAAGCTGTGTAGACAGTAATGTAATTTATGAACAAACACTAAAGACAAGAACTTAAATGAGATGTTCAAAGCGTCCTCCTTGCATATATGCTGTAAGGACCGTCGAAAACTTATGACAACCCCCGAATTGGGTTGGATTCTGTGACATCTTTGATTTACTCATATATTATAGTTATCAAGTATTTTGCCTTCCTAACCATCTTTGTCTAAAAGTTCCCTCTAATGGTAATCGAAAAATGTGCCGCAGCACCCGTTACGTTCAGCAGAAGGTATAGCCAAACAGCGTCAAAATGCCCATCCAAATTCATATTAGCACAGCGATGTTCTTAGCCCCCATATGCGTAATGTGGAAATTAAAAACTTCATTTTGTGTTAAGTCGGCCTTATTAGTAAAAAGAATATTGGCTGCAAAATTGGGGTTCTCAGCACCACTATTTATGTGCATTTAAGGTTTGTACTCGTTGTACATGGTTGGGTAAGCTGCTAACTTACATCAGCTGACATTTTCCGCAAACTGGTCTTAATTTAACAATATTTCAACAAAAATGTATGTTCTTATAGAACTTCTTCTTATCAAATATTACGATTAAAAATACCATTATTGGTCTAAGTTTAAAGTAATAATGATGGTGTAACGAATAACACGTTCTCAGTATAGTTTTCCATTCTATTGCGCGTAGTTTAAAGTACTTTGAAAACTACACAAATTTCAGAACAATGGGAAACAATATTAATTAAACGATAGCGATATACCTCTTATTATTCTTATTCCACTTCGCAATAACTTTTTTAATTCGTTTTTGTTTCAGAACTTGGAGTTAATCCGAAGTATATACTACAAAAGGTAGGTTTGGTTTCAGCTGTATTGTAGTCGAGTTATTCCGATAATTCTAAAATTCATTGAACGAAATTAATTAAAATAATCCTCCAAGTGTTCCGTCGTAACTTTCAGACCCTCCGAAAGATCTAAATTAATACCATCGTCTCGGATCTTCCTTTAGTAAACTTATTTGTATTCAACTTATTAATTAGTAGGAAATATTCATATTTCACTTATTTCACGTTTTTGTGACATTCGCCGGGCAGGGGAAGAAAGCAGATGGGAAGTAATTTCCCAAAATATCATAAATCAGATACGGATGAGCTTTTGAAATATGATTTTTTTAAGTGATTTATGAAAGGAATTGATGGAAAAATGCTTGTGCTATAAGTTAAAATAAACAGATTTTGTCGAAGCTCGCAATGTAATTATTATTACATTATTTGTTGTTATAGGGAACAGTATTACGTTTAATATTCGTCTTGGCGAGCTGCGAATATGTCGAAAAAGTGAAATCTTCTTTGAAATTTGTTTTCTAAAAAAGAAGAGAAAATACTTGACTAGAATAAGCAGATCCTGTGCTTTCTGTATAACTTATTTTATATTTTCTAAGCTAACTCAAGATAAATTTAATAAGTAGAAGACTAAAAGCAATTATTATACGATTTCATCTCTTTAAGAACTTTTGACAGTAATATAAAAATACAAGAAATAGTCTGAAAAGTCCCAAGCTTCAACCTGAACACGTCGTTACTCGGTAAAATTATTCTGGTAACACAATTACCCATGAGCTGAAATATCGACCTCCGAAAATTTCAGCCACGTTGGACGTTCAGTTGCGGTTTAATAATAATTTGTGTCAGTCGATGTTAGTGTTTCTGTAAAAAGTCGACTATCGAGCCATCATTAAACTTGTTTCTGAAAGACAATACGCCCACACAAGTTAAAGCTGAGACGTTTGCTGTTTGCGGGGACATTGCACCACCATTTGTCACGGTAACATTTTAGACAGCTGAATTTAAACGTGGTCGTACTAGCTTTGTTGACGATGAATGTTCGGAATGGCCGAATACAATAACCGTTACCGATGACACCTGAAAAGTTTACCAAATAATGTCAGACGATCGTTGAATTAAGGTTATATAGATAGTAGAGGCTTCAGGTGTCTTGAGAGAACGTATTTTTAATATATTGACTGTAGATTTTGGGTATGAAAAAGCTATCTAAGCGTTGCGTCTTGCGCTTCCTCTCTCAGGACCAAAAGCGCATTCTGGACGTTTCTAAATCCCTATTGAAGCAGTTTAAACGAAATAAGTCCTTAAACTGTTTCAACTAATAACTGTAGTTGAAACTTGGATACACTATTACACTCCTGAAACCAGAGCATAGTCGAAACTATGGACTGCGAAGTGTGAAGCGACTTCGAAAAAGGCGACTGGGAAGGTGATGGCGACTGTTTTTTATGATAGTCATGGAATTGTGTAACTCAACTTGATGAAGGAAAAACAATATCATATTACGTGTAATTACTTGATAAACTGCGGAAAAACAACCGCATTTGAGGAAAAAGAATATTTTGTTCCACAAACACAATGCACTCGTTTTATACATCAGTGGTCGTCATGGCAAAAATTTATGGATTGATAGACCATCCACTCTGATCTGGGCCTCAATGACTTTTTTCTGTTTCTTACTCTCAAAGATTCACTCGGAGGACCGAATGGTGAGGTCATCACATTTTGCAGAACAATATGCTAACTACTATTTGGATGGATTAAAGAGATCGGAGCATCGGTGGGAATGTGTAGACCTACAAGGAAGAAGAAAAGAAATATTTGTTTTTGTGTTAGGCTGGAAACTGTTTAGACCACAGTCGCATGTATTTAGAATTAATTTTATTAAAACGTCTTTAAATGTTCTTCAATTTGGCTTATTGAAAGGTTTTGAAATAACATGGTAGTAATTTAGTTGTTTGGAGGAATTTTAATTAAGGATGTAGGTGTGGTTTTATAATGCATTTCAATTGTTAGATTTATTAAAATTGTTTAAACAACGTTTGAGAGCCCCTTGTATTCGTAGGAACTCTCCCAAGTTTTTTGGTGATTGCTGTAGATTACTATAATAACAATGGAGGTTTACTAAAACTGAGTACGGCCAGAGCAAGTAATATCAGATATTGGATGCCTACCAATATCAGTTCAAAAGTGAATAAAACTTCTCTTTGAAACACAATTCCGCAGCACGTTCTACAGGCCGAAATACGTAATACTTTTCCTTTTGTTTTATCGCTAGGCCTGGAGTTTTATTGTAACAGAAGCGCGTGCAGCGTACGTGTATACACATACGTACATATGTTCCAGTTTGTAACAAAAAATATCTGAATATGTCATCACAGATTCATTTTTAATTTAAAATTGGGAACACAAAACCAGCCGACCCTTAATGCACATTTTAATTTGTGTACCTTTTAGCCTGGCCGTAAATTCATTTATTGCTAACTTTTCCCGCTTTCCCTTTAATAAAATGCATTTTTAACGTGTTGTTTTTCTTATGTGTATATTTGCGCTGTCGCTTTTTCTTTTATGTTCCCAGCGTAGTACAACTAGCTCGCACAACGTATCCCCAAAGCTCTGTTTACTTTGCATATTTTATTAATCGTGAAATTGAGGTCTCATCCCGACAAATTTTTGTTGACTGAAACAAGCCTTAGTTAAAATCATTCTTTTTTTCACCATAGTTTAAAATGCTGCTTGTGTAAAATTTGTACGCGGTGGTTACGTTGATTATTTATAAAGAATAGTCGAAATTGTTCTTCTTGTTTGAAAAAAAAAATCCATTTGTCTTCCTTATTTAGAATATTTTCAATTTTTCCAATCCAGAGAGTCACTAATACCACGTGGGAGAGTTTACAATAATATAAAATAAGTGTGGTAATAGTGCGAACTTCTTCAATAGCAGGTTTACTATTGGCAACACAAGAAAAGCTTCTAGACAGAAATCATAGATGTGAGTTAGTTCCACAAAAGAAAATTACACTTAGTAGAATACTTGTATATTACAATATATCTCGGTGGAAATTTCGACAAAGTTAATCAACGTTACAATATTCGCGTTTGTCGGATAACTTAAGGTTAAATAAACACAGAAACTGCTTTTGCTTTTATTTTCGACTTTCAAGTATTCCTTTTATGATTTTGTTAATTTTGGGTTTAGAGGTCAGATGTCAAGAAAAGAAAAACCAATTCCTTTGTCTAATATTTTGCCACTGCTACGTTTCGTTGGATACTTTCCAACTTTTTCAAGCAATCTATGTTGAACAATAAAATTATACTATCACTATTGATGTGAGGTATCCCTGTTATTTATTTAATTTAAACATAATAGTTCGTAAGTGAGTTTTTATTTTGTTGCTTACCTTCACTACCGTACCGTGGATCGGCGTTTCTATTAGGCGCATTGTAAATGTAGTTAAAATAAGCATATATGGGAGCACGGCAATAAACATATAAATGTAGATCGATGTTAGGTCTAGGAATAAAAAGGTTAAGTTTGCCTAGAAGCCAAGAGTGGCTTCTGGTAACTTTTCGGGAGATAAGTTCTTTGAAAAGGGAAGTAGAGAAATTTCCTGAATTTCCTTTGAAATGATTCAATAGCATTACTATGTACCTCGCTTTGTGTCAAATTCTGCAACACCG
Organism: Oryctes borbonicus; assembly: GCA_902654985.2. NCBI lineage: Eukaryota > Metazoa > Arthropoda > Insecta > Coleoptera > Scarabaeidae > Oryctes > Oryctes borbonicus. The sequence continues at coordinate 3,735,132 of LR736879.1, read as the reverse complement.
TGGGTACTATTCTTTAGTTGAAAATTTGATTTTGAGATCCATCGAGTGGTATTGTTTTGAGAGTTGTTGAGAGTGAGTAAATTTATATACTTGTGGAGTCATAGAATTCAATGGTTGCCGAATATATGCCTTTCAAGGAAAATCGAGGACGAGAGAGCTATAGGCGAGATGAGTACGGCGTATATTGACCCTGATCAAAGACGAAATCGCGTGATAACTTCAAAGCAATGTTTGGACATGTTTATGTGCAATACGAGTGGGTTTCTGCAATGTTATGTTATGTGACTGTACCAGACTGGCCAGAAACCAATCGGCAAAAAAGGTTTTCCCAGCGGACGTGCACCAATGAAGGTGAAGATGATTTCATCAGCCGGAAAAGTTGTGGCGACAAATTTCTTAGGATTTGCAAGGCAAAAATCTTAATTGGTTATTTAGAAAAGGGAAGGATAATTACAGGACAGTGCAATGCTGATTTATTGGATCAATTTGACGCTGAAGTAAAAAGAAAAAGGCCCAACCTAGCGAAGAAAAAGATTCTCTATCATCATGATAGCTTATTGGCAATTGTGACAGTAATTTGTTTCTTTTTCCAAATTTGACAAAATGGCTTGGCGGAAAGCGGCTCATATCAGATGAAGAGCTTATAGGCGAAACAGAGGCCTACTTTGGCCTAAATTTACTAAATGTAAAACAATTGTGTTGCCTTCGTTAACACAGGTATTTATCGTATCGTCATAACCGTATAAGTAGAGCAGAAGTATTGGCTGCACAGGTTAGGATAAGGATTAGAAGAATTTCATGGAAGGGAGCCTTTTATTTCGAAGGTCTGCGATCCTCAGTACTATTTTTCCGTCTTTTAACCGTTGTTAAAACCGTATAGTTTGATACAGATACCGTATACTTTGATATTAATTGTGAAATGTGCCAAAGATCATGATTAAACAAGGCGCCCCGATCTATAATAGATAGAATGTTTTCTGCTTCCATCTTCCGGGTATAAGCTATATATGCACATTGTTAGTATTGTTCTGAAGTACATTGCAATCTTATATCGGAGAATAGTTTGAAGTCGTTAGCAAACATGAGATTTTCGCAGTTTATGACATGATTGTTGTTGATTAATAAAATAAATTAAAATGGACGCAAATTTTATCCTTGCACAATTCCTGGAGTAGCTAAGAACTCGGTGGAAATATAGCTTCAATATATTATGTGAAACTTTCTATTTAATAAGTAGGAACCGAGAAGACGTAATGTAATAATGGTTTGGAAAATCCAAAGGTTCCTAACTTTTTTAAAACAATGTGATTGCCAAATTCTTTTTGAAAGTCTAAATAAATAGCGGCAACCTAGCCTTTGTCATCAACTTCTGCTACACTAGAACTAGGTTTATCGCTGTAAAGGATATTGTCGTCTAAATCTGTATTGGTAAAGAGAAGCGTTGCTTGCAACTGTTGAATAGAAATATGTATACAGTTGCTTTTTTTAAACGGGGACAAATATGCGGACCTTTCCAAACAGTTGGAAATGCGGGATGTTTTAGAAGCAAATAGAAAACTATATTTAACGATTTCTCTAGTAGAGAAATACGGTTCCTCAACTTTACAAATTTAGAGCTTATTAATGTGCGTGTTCTATAGAGAGCAATTGCGAAAGCATTAATAAAAAGCTTTTCAAAGATCTTCTTTGTAATGTTAGTTATCTTATACAACATTCATGCGCTAACACGTATCTCTATGAACACCACGGCTCATGTTCGAGCCGAGAGAGCGTTAACGTTAATTCAATAGCCAGTGATTCTACGCATATGCACGCACATACACATACATAATAGGACTACAAGTCAACTGCACGCTGATCAAGAGTCAAACAAGTTATGTGCATATCTGAGCATGCATAATAGGGCGCCGTGAAACGCAAATATGCATGCATGCTCAGTTAGGTGTGTAGGTGTAGGCATTCAGTGTTGCTGTTTTGATAGCCATCTTGTCTTCATACAATTTTTCCGTGAATTGTAGAATTATAGTGCAAATGCTTTCTTTATTCGATGGCTTCGTACGAGAATGCAGAGGTTCTTATTTTCACATTGTTAATAGAATTTTAAGATCAAGTTTATCTAACGTTCGGGTGGTTAGGGAAGTATATGTATGTGGATGATGTCGAGGCTAATAATAAGCTTAATCAAGGGAGCTTTAGAAACATATACTAAAATACAAATTTAACGGGTTCTCATCAGATGATTAAAATTGTACCTGAAAATGTATGATGATTGTTAAGGCTTTTTAACATTTTAGTTTTGTTTGTGTGTCAACAAATTCACTAGTTTCATTTATTGTACTTTGCAAAATCATACTTAACCGTAAATTATTTTGTTTCTAAATTTAATATTTCTACGCATCCTACTTGTAAATTAACTATTTCTCATTGTAAACCCATTTATATTGTATTTATATAATAATAACGTTTATTTTCAATATAAGAAGAAATACAGAACAAAAAATGCTACAAAAATGTTAAAACAAGCATGTAGATTTAGTCTAGAAGTATAACAATCTAATGTTTCCGGTGTATAGAAAATCAAAAGGTTAGATTCAAATCGCAGCGAAGCTTCCATCCAACCTTTATAAGTTAGATAAGCAACAAAGAGAGACACCTTGCGCATAAATCGCAACTGAAATACAGTAATATGTACGTATAATTATGTACTAATAATTAAGTTCTAATTAAGAGAACATCTCACAACCATACACACAAGATTCTCCGTTAACTACTGAATAAGGATTCGCGCATCCATAGCTGAATTTAGAGAATAAACATCTCTTAACGTCCGCTGTAAGTTATCAACAAATTTGGAAATGTTGCATTGGAAGATCGAGGTTCTATGCTTAGTGATTGAATTGCTAAATCGAAGTCTCAGATGATGGACATCATTGTGAAAGCCAAGTTTATTATATAAAAATTTGGGAAATTTTGATGCAACAAACTTGAATTAGATCACTCCCGTCTGCAATATAAATGTTCAACCAATACCAAATGTTAACCGAATACAAGCGTTTTGTACCATGTATCCTACGCTGCATTTTTTGAATTAAGCAGAGGCCGTAAACTAAAGAGCAATAATTGAATTGGGATAAAAATGTTTAATACATTTTAATACATGTGTATTAAATTTTAAGTTGTGGTCAATAATTAGACCCAGATTTTTACCCTCATCGAATACGGGTAATTGGACTCCATCGATGGATAAATTGACAGAATTAAAAAACAGCCGGTAACTATTTCGATCAGAAAAGACCTGCACGGAAGATTTAGGTGGATTCAGAATCAACGGGTGATGCTTAACATTTACAAGAGGATCATTTAAGTCAGTCGAAATATCATCTAATGCTTGCGCTTTATCAGCAATATCAAATGAGAATCACATGAGAATCTTACAGGTCTTTATTCATTTCGGTAGGAGGATAGTATCAATAATAAAAAGTGGAGGTCCCAGTATAGAACCCTGAGGAACATCACGCAACAGGGACGGGACCAAAAACGCTACTAGCCGCTTTAACATATTGTGTTTGATTTGATTTAATAACGGATGCTAGACAGAGAACCACCTTATTTAAGCATTAAACAAAGATTCAGCGCCCAGGAAGAAATTGTAACGCACATATATATACTTTTAACAGAGTATCCAAACTTCGTCGGAGAACAAGCGTTTCGAACTGCCACGATCACCAGCCGTCGCTCCTTCGTCTATGAGTAATACAGCGCTCAGACCCGCACTATATGTGGTTTATAACTTTTCTGCTTCAATGAGAAGGTAGTAGCCAGGAGTATACTTACAAAAGATGCCGTACCTACTTACTAACACGAGAACGTCTGGGTAGCCGTCTTCCTCTATGTTAGCTATTATCTCTATAAAAGCAGACGTTTGAGCTCCAAACCCTATTGGTGATAGTTCTAATAATGCATAAGAAATGCATACAAATGTTGCGAAATATAATGTAAATAAACGTTGCGATACTGAAGACACATTAAGGTAGCAAAATGCCTCGTATTAAGCGCGTTTACAATTACATACAAATAAAAATGTTGCGAATTTAAGTCAGGATACAAATAAACGTTGCAAAATTATATATACTGAGACGCGCTCATACAAAAATACATAGAAATACGTCCACAGAAACAGGTATTTTTTTATATAAACAAGAGGGAATCTCACATTTCTCTTTATTTTTTATATTATAATAACTATTCTAATATTCTTTTTATTTTTTTTATAACAGATATAGTATATTGTTACCCCTAATTCGTATTCGACGCGTCTTATCGGAATGTCAGCTGGAAATCGAGCGCGCCAGATTAAACAAGATACAAGAGATACACCCTATTAATAGAGTTTTTTTTTCTTTTGTAAAAGTAGGCAGATAATAATTTTGATATATTTGAATTTTATGAAACTCCATTTTTGGCGCAAAAAAATGTTTCGCTGTACGAAAGAATTTGTTCCTTTGTTTCTGTTTTATTATTAATGGATAAACATCCACTTTTTGTAACAAACATCGATGTGCCACTTATTTTGTTTTCATAAACTTAAGAAAGAGTCAATGTTGATTCCATTTTGACAGTCATAGTGCATTTCTGTGGTTTAGTTGCCAAGTCGTTCAGGATTGTTCCCTAAAAACATTTCTCCAAATTAAGGTTACACATATAAGTTCTAAGTAATGAATGTACGGACGGCCTTAGAATCCAACGTATCTTTCTTGTGTTCTTTTTTACTCGAATTTGACAGAAAGTGCTGTTATATTTATAGGTATGTTAATTAACAATTCAGCTTAAGCGAGGTTAAAACTAATTTATAATGAATAAAGTTGTTAGGATTACGCATTGTGTGTGACCACGATTAGCTACAATTTACATACTACAAATTAGGATGGAAAATGCAGGATTAAAAACGAAATATCTTTTGTGTTATGGTGTAATAAAAGCGTTGCTAAACCTTGTTACCGTAATCTGACCGTGCCTATAATTAACTGTTTATGTAAGCAAGATAATTGGTGAGCGTTCCCAGAAATAAGGTATGTAGGTATCTTTAGGAACGGCAGGAAAAATATATTTCCTCATATTATCGTTTAAGCGAGTTTAAGCTTCATTTCATTTACGCTAGCCATTTATTGCCGGGTATAAGAAAGCATGCAGAGTGAGGCCCGCAACGTTTTAAAAGACTCTAATTAAACTGGAAGTGGAAATGCAATTTGAATTTAACTTTTCTGTGCGGTAAAAAAGCAAAACTTATCCTGAGATTATCCTTCAGTATTTAATTGTTTGGATAAGCGTGTAAAGATGTCGCTGTCGTCAATGCGAAAATTTAATTTGCAAAATAAAAGCATCTCGCAATCGCTTTAGTGAAAATTAATTTCGTGTAGAAAAGTTATTGTCTATGCCCGGTTAAACGTTGAATATTTTTAAGCGTTCCTGCGAATAGCTTCCACCTTTTTTCCTCGCAGAAAGTTTTAATTATGGTTATTAAGTTTGCGTGTTAAATGGAATAAGTTTGTTTTAGCCATAAATATTTTTTAAAGTGGATTATGAAAAAACCGTTACCTTTTTCCTAGTTGTAGTATTTTCTCGTTTCTTACTTCCTTTTCTACTCTTAGCAAATTGAAATTAATCCCGCTTGATGAATAAATTATCTTGTCTGTTTTATAAAATATGTATATATTTTTGATATGTTGTTTTGAGTTAAATTTCTGTTAAATCCAAAGAGATTAAAACCAAAATATTGGATCATATTTCTCAAAATTACAATTGAAAATTCTTTATTAGATAGTTTATTGACTAGTCATTTAAAGGGCAGAACAGCACGAGCAATTGACTTTAGTGGGAGGGCCAGGAATTGATAGTTTGAGTCCTAGTCAGAATAGTATTTTTCGGTTTAATTGGGTGAATTAAGTGCCATTAATGTTGGTTGTTATTTTTAATTACATTATTATGATTGCAGCTTACTTAATGTTAAAGGCATTAGAACCAGTTTTGAATGTTGAATCGCGAAGTGATGGTATTTCCTTTTGAAATTAGAATTGTGGCTATTAATATTAATGAAAAGTGATTTCTCTATGTTGTTACTCCAGCAAACTAGCTATTTGACATACTACTGCAATATTAGCGCACTATAAAGCCACAATGAAACAATGCGTTGCCACAAGTTGGATGGCTATACATCTAAGATGGCGGCTGCAACATCGGTTTTTCCGCAGGGATTTTATTTGGGATCATTATTTTTCATCCTATATATCAATGGCATGCTTGCTCACAAATCCTTATTTTCTTCAAACCTGCAGCAGAACTAGACAGATAGTTTAATTACTGTAAGTACTACCTTGAAAACACGCTTTTTTTATACTTTAATAAAAGTAATTATTCGCAGTATATCAGAAAAAGATCTAAATTCTTTATAGTTTAATCGGCATTTTAGGATGAGGAAGTTGGAAATCACGCTATGATGGCAAATTAATACACAACACTCGCATTGAGTTCATTGTTAGTAAGTGCACGAGATTGTTTGGTTCTCCTATTAAGAATATCTGGAAATTCTTGTTTTTGTGCTTGTCTCAGGTATGTATAACCTTCATTAGGTCTTATGCTTCTGTTGTATGGTGTCCTCAATATGCTGTTCTACATGAATAGGTTAGATTCCATTCAATAAGCATTTATCACATTTATTTGTCTAAAGTCAGACAAATCTTCTAATAGTTATTTTTTAGTGTTTTTAAAGTACCCAGGTAAAGTTGATTAAAACATTACGATTTATTCGCTATTATTATTAAATTTGGCGATTACATGTACGGCATTCGTAGATGCTGTTCACTTGTAGATTAATTATTTAAAAAAAACTACTTACTAATTGACCAACGAGTCTTAAATACAAGCTACGTGACATGGAAAGTGCAATACCAAGAAGGGGTGCTAATTCTTTGATTAAATATGGCAGAAATGGATAGCTACTTAAAGGTAATAAAGGTAGCGTGGAAATTACCGTCAGTTAAGCGAATTCGACACAGGTCGAATTGTTTATTTGCGCGAAGGTGCTTTTCCGTTTAGAAGAATTGTAAATTGCTTTAACCGGAAGCAATCCGCAATCATGCGCTGTAAACAGTCACGGACTAGTGAGGGGCATGAAAAGCGCCGAGGAGGAACTGGGTGCCGAAGAAGAACTAGTGAGATGCAGGACTGGCACCTTCGCCTAGTTGTACTAGAGACTGATTTTCTAGTACCAGGTTAGGCTAACCTATGGTTAAATATATTGAATCAACTCCGAAAGCAACGGTTAGAGCGGCGCAGGTTGCGAATCTACTGTGAGATCGTTCTCACCAGCTACCAAATGAGAATTTCCCTGCTAAACCTCTGTGAAATGTGTCGAACAACATCGAAATTGTGGCTGATCACCCTGTACGTTGTAAATTAAGTTCGGGTGTATTTTGAGAAAGCAGAACTTTTTGCAAAAAGTAACTTTTCTTTATGAAATTGATAATAAAAAAGTTTCTCAAATGTAGAGCATTTATGCAGATATTTACTTTAAATTTATTTACGTATTCTCACGCGCTCAGTGCTAAAACCTAATAGAATAGTAGACTAACCATTTAGTTGAGCTTCGACATGCATAGGGATATTGATTTGCTGCTTCTACCAGGTATGTTGTAATAGATTTTATTGGGGCAAAGCATAACATAGATTGCATAGGCGTATTGTATAGCAGACGGATGACGGGGTGAGCTTTCCAAAACACAAGGGAGCCGATAAACATCACCCGTATTTGCGACATGTATTAACGTGAACAAAATGAGCAAATAACCACATACTACTAACCAACAAACTGTTGGTAGACAGTAATACGTGGAGATGTCAGACGCTCAGGCCTCGTCAATGCTTTGGATGTTAGACAAGAGACAGGTTGCGCCACCTTTATTGGCATGTGTACTCGGCACAGTTAGTAATATGCGTGATAAACAAACAAATTCCAGTAATATACGTATATATGGACAGGTGGCTTTAATTTGCTTGATACCCTGCGATTGATTGGCTTAAGTAAATGGGAGACTTTAGTGGTGACAAAAATTGCTTTGTTTTTCGAGAACATTTAAAATTGTGTTTAATAGAAAGAATGCGTTCAGTTCCCGAACGTGATAATTAGTTAGCGCAAAGAGAAACAAGGTAAATTCTGCAGCTGTTTTTTAAAAAGTTTCAATAATTTCTCAGGTGATTAAGGAGAATAAAAATAGCGTCCTCTAGCGTTGGCTAGCATTGATCTTCTGCAGTACGTTTCACTAGACTATGAAAATTCATTGCTGGGATAAACTCTATTTAAAAAAAAAGCTGCGTGGCTGCAAAACGGCAGTATTTTTCGCCATAAAAGCTGCATGGTACGCAATAAACTAGTACGAAAGTGATTCTTGTGTATACTTCCAATACTACCTCGTTGCTAGCCATTTGTTCAAGTTTGCTTTGTACCATCGTACATATAAGCTATGCTTATACATATTAAACTCATTTTTTAAATTTTGGTATTAGAGGTTTTCGTATTGATGCCGAAGGATATGTTCCTCGACTATGTTGCTAATGGGGAGTTAAATCTTTTACAGTTCCTTAATACGGAAATGAATTGCTCTATTGAGAACTCACAATATAAAGCAGAGGTTTATACAAGCTCGTAACATAAAGAGATTTTTTTACTCCGTGAAATAACAACAATCTTGAGCTAAAAACTGTTTATTTATACCTTATCGTATAACAACCGACGTTTCGATGAGTCTTTCTCAAGGTTACAATCAACAGATGTAATAAATCGAGTTTTTTTTTGTTTACAAATCTGCAAACTTACTTTAATATAAAAGTTGAAGGTAAAACTTTGTGAATGAAGTTCTATAGTCAACCACGTTAACCACGTTGAACCACAATAATTAAATTGAAATGAAAAATTTTTAAGGAACATCAAAAAATGGAAAATCATCCTCGATGTGGTCGAGGTTTAGAAAGGTTTGGTTGAAATTTATACCAGAGTTGTATCTGCAGTAATTAGTTGATGCAGTGTTTAAACTTTGTACGGGAAACTCTTCAAGCTCTTTACCAAAATTTGCTGTAGAGACCGTCTGCTGATACCCAATTGTATGGCCCGTCTTCTAGTTGATGTTTGAGGGTGCTTTTGGGGATCTGCATCCATAGCAGTAACGTTCTCAATCGAACGGCAACTCTGGGGCCAGCTAGCTCTACATTTGTCTCGTGTTGAGTCAAACACGGTCAGTCACTCGTCCTCGAGACACTACACAGCTACACAGTTTGCCCAGTAGATGCTAGACGGTTAGGGAATCGACAACAAAATTCAGATTGAGTTAAAACGACTTTTTAAGGAACATAAAAAAATGGAAAATCATCCTCAACCCGGTTGAGGTTTAGAAACGCTTGGCTGCAATTTACTCCCGAATTACGGTCTGCGGTGTATTATTTGAACTTTGTACAGGAACCTCCTCAAGTACTTTATCAAAATTCGCTGTAGGGGCCGCCTGCTGATATCTAATTACGTGGCCCGTCTTCTGGTTGATGTTTGACGGTGCTCTTAGAGTTGAGTCAAAATGACCGATCGATTATTGGTCAAAAGCATTAACACAATTATTCCGAGTTTTTGAAGAGTATAGCAATTCATGTTTATTTGTTGTTTTACTTCACAAACGTCAAAGTTGCGACGAAATAAGACGCTATTAGCAAAAATTAGAGCATTCGATAGGGTGATTACTTATGTACCATGTGTTATTACACCAAGTCGTTTAGTGAAGGGTAATAGTACAATTGCAATGGAAAAATAGTTCCATATTCATACTGGCTACAGAAAAAAGTTAACCTTTTTCACCTTTTTTAGCGTAGCAAGTTCAGTTGATGAATGATGCGTATATCGAAACAAACAGAAACAGGGGATGTATGTGTGCGAATACAGAAATTCTAACAAGCGATGATTGCGCAATAATTTTTTTCACAAAGTAGTTTCATAAAGCAATATTAAAGCTATTTCATCAACACCTGCAGTCTTACTATATACATATTAAGTGAACGAATTTTTAGCTTTTAAGCTTGTACTAATGAAGCTAACCTTAAATTATAATTGAATATTGTATCTATTGCTCCCATTTTCAAACACAGATATTTCATTAATGTGGTTTCTTTATAAAGCATTGCTTCTTCATTATATTAGTGATAATGTATTTGAAACACTTATTTTCAATACGGTACAATCAACTTGGTTAAAAAATATCATGACTGCATATAAAAACTCTACTCCTATATAATACTTATTTACGTTTGCCTAAAAAGTATATCGAACGTCTATAGCTTCGTGTGGAAATATTTCGGTTTCAAAACAAGAGAAAAGCATTAGAAAACGCGGAAGTGGCTTGCTTTGCTTCTTTTCTGACACATTCTTTCCTTTCTCTTGAAGGTTTTTTTTTTAGTTATATTCTCTGAAGTGCGAGATAAATTTGAATTCCGTCTGTGACTTTCAACTCCCGAAAGAAACCAAAAACGCGGGAAGTTAAGACTTTGATAAAGTAAATAAAGCTTAAATGCGTCCCTGGGGCGTTTGTTCTTGGCAACCTGTACAGCGGCGAACTATATTACTACTAGCAGATACTTCGTGTTATTAAGGAAATAATGGAGGTTACGTAATATCACGTGGAATGTTAAATCGTGCCTTCGCAATTGTTCATTTTGTTTTGTTTCAAGTTTCATTTGAGATGTTGTACGCGGTATCACATATTCGTTACTTGCATTAGAAATACTATACCGTTCGTTTTGATTACAATAGCTGGAAAATTGAGTTTTGTTGTAGACAGAACAAGAACTGTAATCAGCTTCACAATACATCTTTAGAAAATTCCTTTTTTTGTTGAATATAGGAAAACTTCGTTAATGTAGCTACTGTCTCATTTCCATTTGAATACCTGCAATCTTTTTACATATAGTCTTTCCTTCTATTCATGGTCTCCAGTACGAGGAAATATTAGCAAGTTATGGGAATTTGTGTTTAACTGATATGCAAAGTTATGTATAAGAATAAGTTGATTCTACTTATAGATTTAAGTTGTACATTTACATTACCGGATTTTCCATTTGACCTACAGTTTTGTACAAATGATGATAATTTGGTATATTTATATGGGTAGATTTTTAGTTTCAAGTGGTGCGTACATTTTCGAAAGAAAGTACTAGAGTGCACTCGGAATTTGCATGTTTGGGTCGAAAATTCTGTACTGAGCAATGTTATATTTCATTGAAGCTATACTGCTTTATTAGAAATTACTTTATCAGATATGTTGTAAAGAATGTCTTCATCAAAATTCTTAAGTTTAGGTACTTTCACATTCTCCTAAAAATGGTTTCCATAAAACTTGCCATTGCTGGGTGAGGGGGAGTTTAATAATTCATGAATAGGTTGTAAATCATGTGGTTACTCATCCATTGCCTCTACGATTATTAATTGATGAAATTATACTTTGATATGCCTAAATTTACACCGAGTCTTGTTGTAGAAAGGCTTTTTATTAATTTTGAGGTTTTGGAAAAAAAGAAAAAGGAATACAAAAGATCCACTACCGTCGTTGGCTGGATTTATAACATCTTTCTACCTCCTTGACTCCAAATAGGCCAGAAAAAGGAATTTTGTTCTAGAAACCAAGGTCTCAACCGCTAGAGGGACTCTTACTTTTGATAGGTGGACTGAACGGAAGTCACTAGACGAGTGTGCGCATAAATATTGCTTATTTATTGTTCAGCTTCATTGTGCTGCAATGAACGTCTAGGGGATCTGGTTAGGTGACAATGTGCTAGTCTATAAATTGTAACTTTTAAGCAGGTGCTTATTACGTAGCATTACTTATATTATTTTAGTTTGTGTGTTTATTTTTGTCGCTTTCTCAAATTACATGAGATATTAACAACACTTGCCATGTATCAAATACTTTAGTGATTTAAACTAATAAATATTAAAATATCAGATGCAAATAACACGATTTCATCAAAAGGAAAATCAAATTGAAAAAGTCATAAGACTGCTCGTGTTGTAAAAGCAGATACAAATTTACCAGACCTTCGTTTCTTTTCGACATCTGGTTTATGCTTTAGTAAATTTAGCTTTAATACCGATTGAGTTTATTTGCAATAAATCCGGTGTAACGGCCACTGAAACTTTATATCAAATATTGTTATATATACGAGTCCGGCCATCTTTATATCATGTATTTTACCGGTTTATGTAATACGGAAACTTAAAACACGATATACAGGCTGTTCAAAGTTATCAGTTATATAAAACAAATGTTGGGTTCCTCCTAGTAATTACAGGGCTGTAACTAAAAAAAAAAATTGCATATCATACTTTCGAACCAACTTGTACAACTATTTTGAAAATGAATTTAGCCTTATATTGCTAAAAACTGTCCGAAATACAGAACAGATTATTAAATTTTAGTTTGTCGCTCTCCAGTAAATGAGCTTTCGTAGTATGTACTGTGTAGTATTCACTGTATTTACTTCAGTTCTTGAATAAAGAAGACGTTTATTAAACGTAAGTGTGTTTTTCGAGATATGTTGCGCTGAGCTTTTGCCCAAATTCTAGAATCGCGTGATTTAACTGTATGTACAGCGACTTAAAAAACTAATGTCTCCCTCTGTCGGCGACTGTGTGTCAATTATGCAACATTTGCGATTCTGAGAACAGAATCTATGGAAGGTATTATTGACAAACAGGTGTTGCAATTTTCTGGAATTGTAGAATTGCGGCTATTATATAAATGGCAGGATGTCAGAACTTTCTGAAAATATCCAAATGCAAGACTTGCCTTTGACTATTCCAGTAGCTATTTGGGGTCAAAATTTAGAATCAACAGTGATAAGGTCAATAACAATATCGATTAACCTTCTCTGGTTAATACATTGTTGAATAAAATATCAAGGAGAAAAAACGAGAGACCTGCCTAGCTTGATATCACCAACTTAACACCTTTAAACACAGAGTTAAAATATATTTCACTCCCTCTTATCGGTTCATTTATTTATAAGTGGACTATTGTTTTGAATAAACACTTTAATATGGCACATAGAACACTTCTACCTTTTAAAAAGATTTTAATTAATAACAAAAATGTAGTCAGTAAAATACGTTGCCAGAACTTACAGAAATGTTGACGTATGGATTATAGAACATCTCAGACGCTTACAACTGGGTTCTTCTGTCTTTCCCCATTTTGTTCGTCATTTTATAGACTATCACCATCGTTTTAACGTGGATGAGAATTTTACGATATTATATGTAGCTGATAAATGCCATTGACCGCTTACCCCAGACACCTAGCAACTCCAATGAACACAGGTCACACATCAAAAACAAAAGACACTTCACACGCGGAGCCGACCGGATGATTCACAAGAAATAAAATTTAGGTTTAGGTAATTATAAAATAAATAAAATTATAAATGTCTCGATATTTGTTGGAAATAGACATACAAACCCTATAATATATTGGTTTAGTTTTACAACAAAGTAGGTGCCCGGCTCCTATATATCGATCAACCTGTATACCGATATCCTCTACTATATTTATCAGAAAATGGTAACTCCATTCAATAGAGCAGGTATTTAAGTCTAATATTTGCCAGAAACGCTGTTTTATTACTTACCTGCCTACTTTGTTGTTGTTGATATGTATTTATTCATCAAGAATAGATCCTTTATTTTATATTCATTAGAGTAGGTGTTTACAATATATCTAACGAAGATGAGATATACATCACTACATTCACGTATCTCTTTCTTTACTGCCGAACACCACGAGTTTTTAAATCCTTCTATTGTACTAGGGTTGCCAGTTTTTGTATATATTCGATGAGAACAAACCAGTACATACAATAATAATGTCAACATAAATGACTAATTGTAAGTAACAAAATCTGAAAGTTGTTTGTTAATTTTGTTTTATATTACCAATAAGTTTGATTAATGATGTAAGAATTACTATTTATTTATCAATAAAGGATTAAAGAGCTTGCCTTGCGAGAATGTTTGTTATTAGACGAGAATAAGAGAACAAAATATTCAAACGAGGACAATCGTCGTGGAACGAGGACGTGTGAATTTATTGAAATATCTTTTTTGTAACCAAAAAATATAATGCTAAGATAGCTTAGCTTCCTCATGGTATTGATGGAATAATTCACGGCAAACGCAACAAAAGGAGAGAAAAAAATTACACTAACACACGGACATGTTCCTGCCTACCCGGCGTCATCAGTGTGGTTGCGAGAGTATTTTTTATCTCTACCTTCTATCACTGTTGCCTCACAGTTAATGCCACAACTACCAAAACGATAAACTCGAAATTTCTTGGCGCCCTCTAGTGCCAAAGAAACGCATGCCTGCTGTTCAGGAAGCAGCGACAAAAAAAAACTTGGTATATATGTATATATGTATGTATATTTGTTTTTTATATATGTTTTTTTTTTAATGCCGCCGCCATGTAGGTTCCAGTAATATTATAACAGAGAAATTTCGTTATATTATTTTGTTAAATTAAATGTTATACATACTATATACGATCCATGTAACTATTATTTCTGTGATTGCCGATGGAACTAATCGCTGTTATACTCAAAAATAAGAGGAGATTAACTGGCACATCGGGCAATTATAATAATCCGATTAAATTCATGTCCAATATCACTTGCAGATGTTACTGGATTGTTCCCTTCAATGGTAATTATTACCGTTACAAGTATTGTAGTCAATTAATAGTAATGTTATTATAATATTTTCACATAACTATATATTATATTATACACATTACAGCAATATGTGAAATATATTAATTTGGCGCGAAACGTTATTTCATGAATACAACTAAATATCTTAAAGTTAAAATATCACCAAGCTCTGTTTAAACCAAGGGAATCAGTTAATCTTTAATATCCCATTTAAAAAAAAAAAGACAATATCCACGGCGTATCTCATTTTCGCTGTGTTAATTATTAACTATATTTTACGTGAGACATACTAAGCAGCTTCTTGTACCCTGTAGTGGTATCATATTGCAGAAAAATCCGACATGCATGACAAATGACATCAGAAACATTTTTCAAGTGAAACGCGACCCAAGTGTTGTTTGCTTTACTCTGAAATATTGCCGCAAAGAAAGATGTGCAAGAAAAATGATATTCGTAACCTAGATTTGAGACGGAAATATGCTTAAATTGTACGAATTACGGAAAATGCGAGTTACTCTTTGACTTTGCCGTAAGTTTCCGCATAGCGACTATGTATTCTTCTAGACACGCGACTTGGCTTGGGTTTGGCTTTCTCTCAGTAAAAAAATAAACACCAACTTATGTTGTTTGCAAATTCCTGTATATTCTTTATTCAATTTAGGAGATATTGTATTACTAAGTTTGAGGAACACAGCTTTTGTGTTTTAAATTCTTTAAATTAAAATGAATCGCAATTCTTGCAACTAATTGTCCCTTTTTCAGACGATGCCCTGATAAATCGCTTCTAAAAAAACAGCAGAATTTGCTGCACTTAGCATAACACCTGCTTCTTATATTCATTATAAATATAGATTAATACACCTTGTGCTCTTATGTAACTGGCGTATAATACATGAGGAGCCTGCGAATTAACAATTTGAACGGCGATAGCTGTATAGTCACACTTCTTAGATATGGTAAGCGTATTGCATGAAAAAAATATGTTGTCGGTTGAAAATTGATTTTGAATCGCAAGTTAGAAGATTTATTGCTCCTTGAAGTTGTTATACACTCATAATAGGATAAATTATTATATTTCCAATTAAATTGAACTACAAGGTACACTAGAAATTAAAACGAAGCAAGCGTTGGTAAACGGAAGTTATAAGTTTATTCACTAAACAAATGTATATGGCATCTTAACGGATCTCAATCTATCTTTATTTATGGTACACTCCGCAACACAGAAGTTTGAGCTGTTCCGAATTAATTAAAAATTAATTCGGGACAGCTGCTTCGAGGATACATCGATTCTCATTTTCAACCGAAGACCGAATGTATATCTTTATCTCGTAAGAGAAACTATAAAACTTAATTCCGTTTCAACGACTGTAGCGATGTTGTTTTCTATTAAAAAACTAACGATGCTAATGATGCTAAAATGTTTCTCATTACACCATACATTAGAAAATTTATGAGCTATAGCATTTTTTTATTCATAACTGCACGTTTCCTTCCTAGTTCTATCTATACGAAATGCATAATATCTTCTATATATTTTGCCAATTTTGCTGTACGTGCTTCATGTACAAACGATAAAAAGTCTCCGCCAGAATTCACACGCATTCGAACAAAAGCAATCTAAAAATTTCTGACTAACGGTTGAGTTCCTGCGTTCAAAGGTTTAAGTTCACCGCATAATTTAATAAAATCTCTGCGAATTCCACTCGTGATTGCACGAGAAATATAAAAGATACTTTTCTTATACTGCGGCGAGCATGTGCCGTTCCATAATTTATTTGTTCCTGTATTTTACGTCGACACACTAGCTTTGAATTTATATTTACTGTTTGTCAAAGAGAGCGCTTTCAGCATACACGTTCAGTCGGCACAAGACTCAACTTACCTTCCTATTTGGTACCGTTGGCTGTTATTTCCAAAGCGTGTAAGGATATTTGTTTTCTCCTTTTTCGTGCAAGTGTATGCGAATGTTTTGAAAATTTGTATACGTTTCTGAAATGTTATTCGTGACAGTGTTTTACGTTAGGACGCACATATCCTGTTTTTAAATCCAGATTAAAGAATAGTATTTCGAAATCCATAAAATATATTATTTTAACATTAGATGAGTCTCACGAATAAATAAGGTACATAGTTCCCTCCTCTTTCTTTAGATCAAATAGCATCATCACTTATGTCACAATAAAGGAATTGAAAGGTTTTGAGTTTTTAAATCAAGTCATCAATAGAAATTTAGCCTAGAACGCTTTTTTGAACAATTCCGTCTATCGGTGTGTTTAACATAGCTTATATTGACTTTACATTATCACTTGCGACCATGGAGAAATGAGATCTTCCCCGGTAACATCGACAGCCTACTTGTATTATGTTACATTACATTGATAATAAGCTTGCAGAAACGAGTGCGCTTCACGAAATTAGCAGAGACTAGACAAACACGTGTTTATTACTGGTTTCCCGGAGTGTCGATAAAACACGAATCTGTTTAGTTTCTGCTGATTTCGAGAAGCGTATGGAAAGTGCACTCGTTTCTGCAGGCTTAATTGGTAATGCCTGATGGGTGGATTACTCTAACTATCTACATCGATTAATAAGGTTTCTTGCAGACTGGCCATGTTTTCCTGAAGTTCGTCGAGTAGACTTACCCTTTTAGCGACTTCTAGAAGTTCACTTAACCAGATCTTGTTGTAGTATAAAAACAATATGCGCTCCAATGTCTTTTCTTCTTCCAAATACAGACTATACATGTAGGTGTTTCTTTAATCAAGCGTGGGCGGTAAGCATTGCAGTTAGAACGGACAGATTTTTTGTGAAGCTTGCTGGCTCTGTGTCGGGTGGGCGACATAAATACCCTTGCGTGAGAACCTATGGATATTTTGCCAGCATTAAATGACATAGAGGACTGATGACGCCGTTCGCAACTCTCAGTGTAAGGTGCTCCGTCATTTTTTTACTTGATAAGTGTTGAGAGTGACCGTCTTGAGACGTTCTACGGGCGTAGGCGTCATAATAACTCATGACCGGTCTACGCTCCTTTTTTGCAATTGGCGAAAGCTGTTGGAAGATATAAAAACATGAAATATTATTATTATCAACTACAGATTCTGGTTCCAGCGGAGTCTGTTCAGCTATCATTCTGGTAAGGACATCGACTACCTTGTTGCCATTAATGCTAGTGTTTCCTGGCGTCCAGTTGAGGGTAATCTCCTTATTTCCATGTTAAATATTAAGGTTTTTCGATCAGACTCGAGTCTTCCTCACTTAGAAAGCTTGCAGTCCAGCTTTGCTGTTGGAGAAAATTTTTATGACTTGAGCCTGGCACTTCCACTAGAGAGTATCTCGACGCCCACATCGACTGGAAATGTTATTGCGTGAGACACTAAATGATACTTGATGACTACTAAGCCCAGGCTGGGTAGGCAAAAGCCAGAGGTTGTGGATATATCGATAGAATACATCTGTTACGTATACATGGAGAATTATGGAAATTCAATATATAAGAAAGGTGTTTGCGCGTTCAGTGTCTTTGTTAACTTTAAAGCAAAAACGGAATCAAATGAATTTTTTCAAAACGCTTTCTTACTTACTATTTTAGTTCGAATTATGTTCACAACACTCACCTTTTGTAGCTTACTATTAGCTTTAAAATTTGGCGCGAAATTTTCACCGAAAGAGGAGATTATCGCATCCAGAGATAGCTAAATGCCAACTGTTGTTTTAAAAAAAGTAAAGATGTTAGAGTACAGTACATTCATAACGTATAAGTTAATGAGTTGAATAAGATATTTAGCAAAGGAGTTGGATTAGATTGCGTTATTGGATAGCAAGAAATTACGTGGTTATAATTGTAATTTAAATGGATCAGATAGATTTTTTCTAGACTTTAATATAAGGTAGTATCTGCCTAAAATACGTTCGACAGCGTAAATAAATACAAAATAAAAAAAAAAAAAGCATTATGAATAACTACTCAATTTTTATGTTTAATGCGCCCTCCATTTTTTTGGTACACCACATATATAAACGTTCTTTCAAATGGCCCGATATAATAAAAGATCAGAACTCACTTTTAAAAACGTCTATTCTATGCAATGGTAATCGCTAAAGAACCTCAACGCTCTTAGTGTCCCTTGCCGCACCTGCTATCCACAGCATTAGTTAATTTTCGATCAGAAGTAACCTTACGCTTTTTATTTTTAAAATAATTATTCTCAAAATGAAATTATATATAACCTCATTTATAGATATGGTTTTAAACTATAACTTTTTTCCGGGCTATAATATTATTGTAGTGTTTACCCTCTATCGTTACCGCGAAGTATCATCGCCGAGTATTTGCGCATAAGTGCACTTTTCTTTTCGAGGCTGACGGTTTGTGAAATAGCCGTATTTAATTTGGGAGATTGGTATCTTATGCCCATTTGAATTATTCTCTGTGTTTCGCGGACGAAATTACTTTAAGTTTGAAGATTAAGAACTGAAAGACTATAGAGCGAGGAAGAGTTTTGTTCTCTTTTTCCGGGATCACCGTATATTTACTGAGAGAATTGTTATTATAACGCTTGTAGTACATTTATAATTTTCGTAGTTGAACTGTTACGAAAAAAATAAAAAATGGTCGTGCAAGTGAATAACTTTAAAACGAATGAATAAAACGACAGCAAGTGAACGTGCATATGATGGCTTTAAGTTTTAAAGTGTAACGATTATTGTAGAGGTAGTTTTCAATAAATGAAAGCAAATATTGCACAATAAATTTTTTGTGACATATGTGAATTTGAGTGCTTAGACACAAGACAAAGACATTTCCGTAAATTAGAGACGTTCTTCTTTATTTGTTGCAATTTTGTATCAACCTAAACTTAATTTCTACTTTCATAACGTAAATATCACAGTCTAACTGCTATTGAAAATATTCTACCTTTAAATATAACTGTAACATAGACTTCAATTTATACCATAGTTAATTATATAGCAACACACTGTTCACTTCCTATATTTTACGAAACTATTTGGGGATGAAATCTAAAAAAAGCATCTTGAGGGTAAATGCACCCCGCCCTAAAGCACGGGCAAGATCGGTTAAACTTAAATCTCAGTATTAAGTGCCGCTGGTTGTTGGGAGACGTAGGGACAGACCATTAGTCTCGGAGACTTTGTACTGAATAGGCAAACGTAGCCAAATTTCCTGAAGTTAATTAAGTATCTTTCTCATGAATAACGTGTCATTAAACAAAGTTCAAAAACGACGAGTACGAAATCCTTCTTTTACATCAATCAATCTTGCTTTTCCGGAAGGATAATTGTATAAGGACGCAAAGAGAAAACAAAATCTTACGTTTCTATTTTATTTCAAATAGATGTTTTTATATTTTATCAATTTATCGGATAGATCTGCTAAAAAGTTTTTGAGGAGTGTTGTAGCACGTATTTACGCATTTAAATAGGACGACATTTATGTATTGTTATATTCAAAAAGATTACAACGTGCAAAATAGTGCCGTGTGGTAAGGGGTTCGACCAAGTGCGATCCTAGTATCTATGTCCGAGCGATAATTATTTCTGCCCATTTCAATTCTTCCTTGGGTTTCCCCCACACTGTCTCTGATGTTTTGTTCGTTAAACTTATCTTCATTTAACAGCAATTCCAGTGAAATGACTAAGTAAGTCCGTCCCCTTTCTCTATTGAATTCTCTAATGAAACATTTTGCTACAAAAATGTATAGAAATTTCACAAATGGAGTATAGTTAGAAGTCGTTAAGTCCTGGAGGGAACGTTTTTTCGGTTGTTTATGCTTTCTAATATGCAAATGCTATCGTGAACAAATGAGTGAAGTGACGTTTCCACAATCTTTCTATTTAGTTCGAATCGTGTTTTGTATTTTGGTGGACAACCAATCAAGAACAGGATACGTACTTGTATAAAAAAAAATGGTTGATTAATTTCATTTATCTACTCATATTATACATTTTTCAACTTTAAATTTCAAATTTACTTTACCTAAGTTTACCTCATTCCACTTTACTTTGCGTCAAATCCCCGACATACGTGACTTTTAATATAGTTCAATAATTATTTCTATAGATTGCTTAGATTGGAAAAGTTAGCATGTAGTCAGTCAAATGAAAGCGCTTTCTAGATGTTAGTTTACTTGTGTAGAAGGTGCTGGTTAAAGTAACATTAGTGAATAAACACTGGTGATTTTATATAAACAGAAAATCTAAAAGCATATTTAACGTAACAACACGTATAAACACAAGGGAGCTCGGCTGCCTTACAATAATATCTTCCTTTAAGCTGTTGTTTTAGAATGAAACCGTTATGATTCTGCTTTAGTTTATTCTTTTAAGATAAAGGAAAATCGAATCCTGCAACCTTGCCAGAGTTTCCGTCACGTCGTACAGCTACTTTGATTCAATTGAGTTAATACACTAGAAAGGTTTACTGTTTTTCTTTTTGTACCTTTCTTGATGTAAATGAATATCTTTAAATAAATATCTTTAAGAGAATACAAGTTTGTTGTACTAACTATATTAATATATATCATCTAATATGAAAATGAGCAGATATAATTAAGAAGCATTTTTGTTTAGTAGTAATGGCTTAATCAAACAGAACAATAATAAGGCATCTTTCCCCTATAGTTTAATAAAAATGAATAGCACAAAAATTTGGGCAAAAGTCAAACCTAATCCATTTTGAATAAAATCTAACGGCACAGTTTCTATTAATTTGAGGAATAAATCTTCGATCCCTTCACTTAGGAAAAACTTATTATTCGTAATTAAGTTGACCCATTACTAACATTTTGAAAGATTTAAAAAAATGGAAGATTGCATATTTGCGGAAATAGCAAACAGTTTTTGATCCTTCATGTTGTTCAATAAGTTAAAATTAACAATAAAGTAACAAAAAGCTCACCGAGAGCGCACTTTTGGAAAAAATGTGGTTTTTTCAATCTTGATAATTTTGAAAATCATCATTTCTCAAGTAAACATATCTCAGTACATTTGATAGGGGACTTTTAGGTTTACTTTTAGTTTCCTTTAGTTTAAACATAAAATATTAAGTTTACCACAGTGAGTGGTGAAATCACCTAGGGTGTATCGTAACAAGAGCACTGGATGAATTGCGGAATGTAAAATAGAGTTTAACTCATCTAAGCGACGTCAACAGTTATTCCCGATATGAAAGTGGAAATTAAATTGAGGTCTATACAAGGAAAGAGGTGTCAGGAATGTTGCAAAACTTAAAAAATAAAAATATTTAAAAACATTCGACGAGTGCAGTTAAGGAAACCTGTCGTTAGTTTGGTTGTTGCGGTTCTTCAAACAAGGAGAACCTTGACAATGCTCTAAGTAATTTTTCAACCGAATACCGCTCGGCCGTATATGTAACGAGTAACATTAAGCTAAGGAAAATAGTGCAAAAGCTTTCTTTTGGCTGGCCCTACCATGTCAGTGGATTGCAATTGTCCAAGACATTATCCTTACACACCTTGACGCAATGACAAGAGCTGTGGAACTAGTCATAAAAGTCAAAGGCAGAGCAAATGATATTGATTTCACTTATTTATTCTTTCTTGGCACTTGAATTACAACAGGCAATAGTGTACTTACTTGAGGCAACAAAACCTTTCTGTGTGTGTACGATGTAATTTCTGTGATTTCAGGTCATGGAAAGTATAAAAAATTACATTATCAAATATTTAAGCTAAAGTGGTGTACAGATTTTAAAATTAGATTAACCTTCTAAGCTTTTCTTCTGCCTTACATTTGTGCGGTCAATAATTTATTCAGTTCGGAATTACCCCCAAATGTGTTTGTGTATAATATACTTTCGTGGTTGTAACGAATAAAAGAATTTATTGTAATTCGCTAATTTATATGATTCATACATTAGTATGCATATTGTATGTAAATGCTCTTCATACTTATGAAAGTCGGTTGTTGAATGTAGCTTTTTTCCTTAACTTTCCTTAATAGCAAAGTTGTGCACTTTCGCACTCGCGTGCGACGCGATAAATGAATGTTTGTATTAAATTAATGCCATTCAGCAAATGATCATACGGCAATCGCAACGTTCATTAGATGCGAGGAAGGTGGCAAAGTATTGACACAGTAAATTAATTTCAATAGCCGAACACAAACTAATTTTACTCGTAAGATTCATGAAAGCTGTCGAAACTGTTGCTCTTTGTAATGTTGCATCAGCCGAATTGGGTAAACAGTTTTGATTGGTCTGACGTGTAGTATGCACGTAGATATACGCAAAACGAATATTGTGTGGCCAACGCGGTATTCGACCTTGTTAGAACCGACCCGATCAATAGAAAACTTCACTAATCTTTGAAAATATCAGAGCCACATTTAGGTTACAGTGCGTGGGAGGATCACGAATGCTTACTACAATATACGGTGTGCTTCGATACTGCGATATTTTTTGATATAAAATAAATCTCTTGTAGGCTCTTGTAGCGGAATGGCCCGAAACACAATATTTTATATAACGATTGGAATACACTAATCAGAGCGGTATTGTAAATGTTTCTATATGGAGTTGCATCAGAAATTTAATTCAAAAGATACACCGATCAATAAATTATCGAACGAAGTATCTTATAATTGATAAACCTTTACTTTTGGTATTAGTTTTAGCTTAAGTTCGATGCGCATTTACATAAGAGCAACTGTAACAAATTTCTAGCGTTTAGATGCTTTATAAAAAGGATAACAATAGCAACATGTTAAAAAAAAACAATATCACGGCAATTATGATTTTAATATATGCTGATGTGAACCTTTTTTTATTTTAACGTATATAACATATAAATTCTTAGAAATCGTAGTTACATTTGTCTGTATATTGTAGTGTACATATAAGTTATTTTGCTACAGCTCCTAGGATCGAGATCCAAAAACGTGCGGGTTATAACACGCACTTCTTAACGTATGCAAATGGGTATAAGCTCTCCCATTGTTCGTTTAATTGCCTCATACATCAGCATCAGATCGGGCGATGTTCGATGATTCGATATCAATCAGAGTCTCGTTCTAGACTACGACCTTTTTTTTATATATACCCATGATGTTGTCCGACCCCTGGTGTACAGCTGGCAATTTTTGCCGATGATAAGGCGATATACACCGTCTCCATACCGAAACCATATCCAGAATATTTTGGACAGACACCTGGTAGCGAGAAATTTATTGATAACTCTGTTATCAAGGTAAATCCCGTTCAGCCCTCTGACAAAGTTCTATATTTACAAAGCATATCTTCGACCGATGTGAGCAACACCCATATGAAGAGGATGCGAACGCTTTCCGGGATTTTGAACTGCTCTTTCCATGGTTTTTCTAGGAACTACATCGAAGCCATTCCGTAATCTACCTCCTTTCTCAACCAAGTTTCTATCAAGATCTTTGGGTCTGATGAATAAAAAGTACTCAACACATTTCGTTTCTCTTCTTTAATGTACCACATTTTTCTGTTACTAACGAACTATTACGATATATGAAATGTTTGACAGTTTGTAGTAGTTTGAAACTTCATGGCTAAAGAATTTAATCTTAACATGTTTTCTTTGTTAATAAGCCAAGAATATCAAAAACTTTAGCTAACGCGTTATACATGATTGAAATCAGAAGAAAAGCTCTTTCTGAGGGTGTGAAAGCCAACGGGGGGGCTATAAGAAATAAGAAAGTTGATGATGTCCAGAAAGAACTGAAACGTCGTACTTCATTAGATAGAAGGTCGAAAGAGGCCTTGAAAATGTGTCTCTGCAAACCTAAATAAAGGTGCTAGAAGTAAAAGAAGAAAGTGAGCTTTCTTAGTATTAAAAAATCTCAAATATCGCTTGCCACTACGAGCTTATAATTCTATCTATTCTATCTTCTATCTCCAATAATAGAAGTACCATCCCCATGGTAAGTCTCTATATCCAATAGTCTTATGGCATCATGGTTACATTGTTATAGTGGTTATAAACTATTTAAATCATTCATTACAAAGAATAGGAAATAGTTGGAAAACAAAAATGATTAGATTATTGAAGACTTCATAAAACAAAAGTTGAAATATTTACGCCTGTGCAATAGTTTCTGAGCCAATCCCATATGAGTTTGATAACTGAAATTACCGATAATGTTTTTAAAAAGGGAGTTATTTGTAAGGGATTGAAAGTCTAAGAAGTAACGCCATTCATTAATGAACAATAATAAAACCTTAGTTGTGTAGTGTGGATAGAGATATAAAATTTGAAGTAATGTTGACGCAAATTAGCGTTTTCTAATCAGGCAAACACAAGAACAATAGTATGATCGCACCACAATGCAATATGATGGTGTTTCTTTTCTGTACGTGTATTTCACATAATTACTTCGTTGGGAGCATGTATCACTTGAAAGGAGAATTCGTATCGAATCGAATCTATAATCTTAATTAATCATAATGAAAATTATATTATTTGTAAGTTTAGTAAAATAATTAACCTATACTTATTTCCAGGTTATAAATATGAAAGATCTATTATTAAACATCAATTGAGCTGAACTTGGAACAAACACAATTTTGATTTTATGGAAAAATACCTACAACTTGCCCCATTACAAAGGAAAGAAGTTAATTTGTAGTGAATTATTGATTTCGTTATATACAGAAATTGTTCATTGATTGGTATTAATTAATTAAAGGGAATTAATAAATAAACCAGCGAGCTACAATCGAAAAATAAGACTAATTCTGTTGAAATATAAAAAAAATGTACACTACATTTTTACAAGCCGCATAAATTTTGTTTAAAACAATAACCACATATGTACCGCGATAATAGCTCAGAAGAATATTACGTTGTCATACAAATATTGACCCCTAATGAATATGGACTCTTCTCGACTAAATAAACGATTGAATATTTGCTTAAATTATTTAGAGCGATTACCAACAGCAGCCAAACGGTAAATTTACTTTGGCTGGGGATAATGAAATTGTAAAATCCTCGAATACCTCTTAAAAATTTCAAGCCGTTTTGAAATTAATTTATCTTTCGTCATTTGCGCTCCTTATTAATGCTAGCCCTTTGTGTTTCGGAATTTCCTTTTAAACTCGTGCCGGTGCGTAATAATTTCTGCGCGACGTTATCGCGATTTAAGATATTACTTTTTTAAGTTTTATATTAAAGTTTTTGATGGGCAAATTAACTTGTATCTTAATATTTCATTGTGAAAGTGAGCATCTAATGTTTAATTGATGAGTTAGATTAATGTTTTTGTTAGCTTTGATAAAAGATTGTAGGAAGTTTTAAAATTACGTACATTTGAGGCTTTGGTGGAGGCGCTGGAATTTTTTTGTGTGATTATTTAAAACTATTATTAATGTCTGCTTATTATTTTGTACCACATAACAGCATTTGTTCGGATCCTGTAAGATTTGACTATTGCGGTGTGATCATTTTGTATGATTTTCAAGAATGCTTGAAAATCGTTTGAATCGATTGAAACGATAGACTTTCTTTGGGGTGGCGCTAAACGGTAAAGTAGCACTCGCCGGGTGTTACAATATGTTAAGTATGTACGTCGAATACTTTTGCTTTGGGACACCTCTATAAAAAGCAATGGCAAGCCGATAAATTGGGAGAACGAGGAGGCTAAGCGATCTCCTCGTTGCGAGAAATGACTCAGCATGGGAACAAAGCATTCACAGCATCCATTTAAATTCTTGCAGTGTGGCTTGTTGTCCCATCTTGCTGGAAAAGTGTGTTTTCATTCAATGGAAAACGGGCAAGTTGTGGTGTTAGAAAGTTACGAATCATTTCAACGTATCGCTGAGAATTAACGGTCACCGTATTTTCAAACTCATTCTCGAAAAAAAAAAACGAGTCGCTGATTCCATTTGCCGAAATCGCGCACCACACTGTTACTTTTTCAGAATAAAGAGGCGTTTGATGAAGTAAACGAGGGTTTGCATCCGTCCAATATCTGAAATTTTGATTATTGATAAAATGTGATAGGTGAAAATGCGCCTCATCACTCATCCACAAGATGCTCACTTGGTCGTCATTTTTTTCGAGTCTCCTGAGCATATTCTCACAAAAGCGGATCCGTTGTTCATTATCACTCGGGCACCATTTAAATTTTGTACGGATGAAAATGTAAGTCTTGCTGGAGAATCCTTCTGACAGATCTGTCACTTATTGCTAGGTGTGCAGCATCGGATTTTTTAGCACTGCCTGTCGAACAACTTCGATATTGTTATGGGTTCGAACTAGTACTCTCTCTTCTTTGTTTTGTCGTTATCCGACGGAACAGGCTGATTGGGCGGTATATTGAAATGGCGTCGAAAAACGCGACGCGTTTGAATAAAACTCGTTATTTTGATAATAGGCTTTAACTGCGAAGCCGCGTTGTTCACCCGTCCAAAGGTTCATTATAAACTAAGCGGTAGGCTATGCTGATGGTGGGGGGCCAACGAGTTTCGTACCCATTGCCAACTGACGAGGTCTAAAGTTCACTTCAAGTCATCTCGTTTCATTGTCGGACCCTGTATATGAATACTTCTTTATCATAAAATTATAGTTACTGAAACTCCTAGTTATTTGCATATATAGAACAGATATCCATAATTTGAATCTTCGGCTTAGGGGGTTTTTAACACCGTCAAAGCAGTTCAAGAGATCTTTTTCATACAACATTGCTAACTACTAGAGTAGATATTCAGCCAGTTTCAATTTTACTTTAGTTAAATGTAATCTATTTCAAATTGTTTGTAATGTCTTTATTCACGCATGTGTTGTGTATTGGAACTACATTTGTTTTTTTCATCATCTCGTCGGAATGCCAATAAAGTTTTCCCCATTCCAGGATTTACATTAATTACTTTAGACAGAACAGTTATAAGACAAGGCCATAAAGATTTACAATTGTACGTCCAATTAGAAAATCGATTAGAAATGGTTTTACAGTGTTTTTAATAGATTTATAATTGTAAAATTTTAGAAATATTGTACTTTTTTGTTGACGTGTTTATAATTTATTGAATAAAGTATCCATGATTTTTAACCAACAAGTGTATGTGACTTTGAGTAACTTTCTTAAAGTGTACGTTAATTACGTTCATAGTATGTTCGTTTGTTGTGCAATATAGAACTGTTACAGGAAGCTGTTATTTGGCGAGTTAAAGATAAATTCGGACGAAATTTCTTTTTTGGATGTACTGATGCTACTGACTGATATTTTACGATCAAAGCACAGTTTCTTATAACACAGAACTTTTGGTAGATGCATCCTTTGTCGTGACGATACTGCTTGCAAGCTTTGAAGCACAATTCTAATTTCAATTATACAAAGAGCCGAAACATCGCCCAGGAAACTTCTTTGTTGACACACAAATTTATCGTCCTGGAAAAGTGGCACCGTAATTCATTCACGTCTTTGCGTACTTAATTCCAAAAATCAACACGAAATTATTACTACCATGTAAAACTTTCCTAATGAAAGAGACCGTCTTCGGACTATTTGTACGGCAATTTTCAAAGAATGTCTTTTCTCGTTTTCGGTAATGCATTAACATCATTTTTTCCTGAAATCTGGTAATATTTTAAAAAGAATGAAAATATTCATGAGAATATTTAAATTTCCACTACCGGGAGACGCCCGCGGAGCAAGGAAATGCGGGAGAAAATCTTCGTCGGTCGTCGCTGTCGTCGTTATTGTCATCGTCATCCGCGGTATGAAGTGTATTAATATTCAGTCTTGACTTTATAATCAAGTTAATAATATGTTCGCGGAACCGTTGAGAATAATACTGGAAAAATCACGTACATTTTTGAACGGCTGTCGCCTTTGTAACGTTGACATTCAGACAAATCGAATTATTTTGAAATACATCATCTTTAGACTGATAGATTTTGTTCTAGGTCATACAGCAGGAAACGATATATGTTATTGCTTTGTAGAAGTGTTCCTTGTTAAATTTTAATTTTAATTTAAATTACCCGTTAAATAGACCTATGCAGCACAAACTTAATGTAAATGTAGCGTTACTTAGAATAAAGAGTTTTTGTCATTTTAACGCATATTGTTTTCTCAGATACCTGTGTAATTATTGAATCGAATCTGGTTGATATCCGGAACATTGGGAGGTGTTTAGGTTGACGTAATCTTTGGCCGGTTAATGGTAAATAATTTTGATACGAAGTTTTGATAATGCTTGTAATAACGATTTGGGGCAATTCAAATGATTGTGCTTAATAAAAACTCGCCAGAGACATTGGATTTCGGTTGCTGTAGTTATAGAAGATTAGCATCGCACAGTATCAAGAATGATTAATCTGATTATCCGAAATGGAACATCCACATATAGATGAACTACTCGATGCTGCTATTGCTGAATGGAGATAAATATCACATAACTATTTTTCAATGGCTAGATTCCTCGCAGCGAATCCTTTGATAGAAATACGTGCAACTGCAATGAACTTTCTACAGGCGATAGTAATTACTTTAGTTTCCTATGTACTTCATAAATGAGAAATACGTATATTAAAGGAAGTATTTCGAAGTAAATATGCGAAATATTAGCATCTACTTCGTTTTGTTAATTTTAAAATATATTTTGTGTAATTGGGGAAGCTCAAGTTTAAGTAGTTACTGAGAAATTGAGTATAGAAGTACCCTTTAAAATAAATTGAAATTAGAAGAGTATCAATAAGGTGTAATATTATAACATTTGAATTTTTGAACAATTTTTGGAACAAAAGTTCGGTTCTGTTCAACCAGAAATTTTCATTTTGCATTACATTTTAACATAATCGGCGAATATTTCGGTATTTTTACTCTGTTTTATAAATCTTACACATCAACGCGATGAAAATTATTGTTTGTTTCTTTTTTGAGAAAATGTTACATGTGTGTTCGACTCTGTGGGAGCGGCAAACAATACCAAAATGTGCTCATCACGACAGATATAAGTATTTATGTGCTAAATGTATGCAATGTGTCCCAGATCAGGTGGGATTGCACGGGCTACTTGCTTATCATTGAAGATGTGGATTTGGTTAAATAGGCAATGTTTTGCAGTTTTATGTTTTTTAAACCAGACCCCTTCTCCCTATCCACTTTTCAAGAAGCAGCCCATTAACATAATTCTGTGCATAATGCGCAGAATAAGGTGTTCCGTCATGTAAAAAGTAGAACGGTCTTGCTCTCGGTAACGGTAATTTATCAATAAACGGAAAGTTCGTATCTAGTTCGAATTCTAAATAAACTTCACCATTTAAGCTTTGCTCTACAAAGATAAGTCCTATCACTTTTTGATTGTAAATTCCGCACCACGCGTCAGCTCTAGCATTACGTTGGCTTCTCCTTTTTTCGACCCTGCAGGAATTAGTGTCAGTTCAAATGGAAACTTATACTTCTCGCAATTGGGTTGCTTTTCTTTTCTAAAAAGCTGTCCCAAAATTCCAGTCCTCTATTACAATAGTGATCATGCATTCTTGGACTTTTATCATTTTGTATGAAGGTAATTTGTTTCTTTGGAGAGTTGTCCACACATTTTATTAGGAGCAATTTTATACGCTGGTTTATGAGGATTTTCCATATCGCAAATATTTTTATCTGTGGCAATATTTGCGAATTATTGGGCACGCATTATTCGTTGCTTTTAGTTTTTCTAAATTAGATCTTATATACTTCGGATTTGGAAGAGGTTTCAGACAATACAATTTCTGTCTGTTTTCCAAGGTCTTATTGGTGGCTTAGTTGATTAATACTGCATACTACTTCGGGCCCTTTTTTTACCGGTTGCTCTAAAACGGCTACTTCAGCAAAAAAAGCTCTTGCATCTTAGCTCCTTTCAAAGGACAAAATTACAGCTCCTCTCAGAGAATACAATTTTTACCTGCTTTTCAAGGTCTACTATTGGTGGGTTGGCTGATTAATATTGCATACTTCGGGCCCTTTTTTTACCGGTTGCTCTAAAACGGCTACTTCACCAAAAAAATGTCACAAGTTTTTTTAATAAGAATTTTGAGATTTACCAAATTATGTTAAAGAAATATTGTATTGCCATTTAAGATATTAAGATATATGGCTTTACTGAAAAGGAGTTATTTGTCGATTTTTCTTAGTTACTCAAGTAATTTTCTACAATGTTGCTCTTGGAAGTCTATTACTTCAAACAGAAAAGTTGCCCTATGTCAGGATTAAAAAAAAATTACGTTGTACATACATACATATGATTTCTGTACAGATTTAAATATTCTACATGTTAGTATTGGTAAAAAGTTATTTTGATTTCGGCTACTTTACCTACGCTTCCTTTGTTATATGATAATCAATAAGAACTCTTCGGTATTTATTAATTATTAATTTTCGCAAAGCAAGCTTTTCCATTTTTTCCTTTGAACTTTTGTAGCGTCGGCTTATTTATGCGCGATGTTGGCAAAGTGTCTTGAGCGCTACAATACGAAAAGATAACGTGATCCAGCATTTTTCCGTATTCAGTGGCAAATTTTAATTTGAAATTTGATAATGTTTACCAATGCTTCTCACGAGAAAATCGCTTTAGAAAATTACATTCAGGGATTTGTGATATTAAACCGACTCATCTTCCTGGGAAGTGTTAGAAGTTCCGAGGGAGTAACGCCACGGCGGCGATCAATATTTACAAGAAATAGGAAAAATACAGCCTAAGGAGATAAATATAAAATGCGGTTATTTGCCAGGTTAGTTGCTGTGGCGAGTTGTATCACGATGTATTGATCTTTTTATTGTATGTCATGCGGACAGCGACCCGCAGATTAGATGATTCGCATTATTTACTTGAGTGATTGGTCTGCGGTAGATGTTGATATTTTTATTTAAGAATTACAAAGTCTGGAATTGTTTCGTTATAATTTGCAATTTATAAACTTCATGACAGTGTTACAGTAAATGATATACGAGGATATTCTGTCAAGTCTCAATACGATGGCGTTATTCATCAAATATATTCTGGAAATATAATTGCGCATGCGTTGAAATACACTTTTGTAAATTTCGGCCATATTGGATGCTCAGTTACTGTTTAACAGGCGTTCGTGTCAGTCCATGTTGGTGTCCTGTAAAACTGGAAAAGAACTGAATATCGAATTGTCATTAGATTCTTGCATTTGAAAGGCACCTTCGTAAACTAAAGCCGAGATGAAATCTATCTACACCTACATTTACATCATTTGTGAAAATTTGGGTAGCTGTGTTTAAGCGTGGTCGTAGCAGCTTGGTTGACAATTAATATTCGGAACGACCAAAAACTGCAACCTCTATCGATAGCAATGGGAATATTCACCAAATTGTGCTAGAGGACCGTTGAATTAAGCTTAAAGAGATACCAGAGGCTTTGTTATAAAATGATGCTTGCTCATTCAGGATCAAACACGCATTCGAATGAATATTTCCAAAGTCCTGCTAAAGCAGTTTAAGCGAAATAAGTCGGAGTTTTGGCATCGATTAGCAACTGTAGTTGAAACTTGGATATATCAGTACACTTCTGATGCCAAGGCGCAGTCGAAACAATGGACCGCGGAAGGTGAATCGGCTCCGAGGAAAGTAAGGACTGTTTCATCGGTCAGAATGGCGTCTGTTTTTCGGGATAGCCACGGAGTTACATTACGAGTTGAAATTGCGGAAAAACGGCCGGATTTGAAAGAAAAGAAAATTTTGTTCTACCACGAACAGGAAACGTACCGTTGCATACTTCAGGTCGTAATGGCAGAAATTTACGAATTGGCGATCGAATTGATAGATCACCCATTCCATTCACCAGATCTGATCCCTAGCGCCTTTTTTCTGTTTCCTCCTCAAAATTGCGTTCGAACGATAGAGACTTTCATTGAATGAGGAGGCCATCACGTTTGTGAAGGTCCGTTTTGCAGAACAAGGTGCCAACTACTATTTGGACAGACTAAACGGAAAGTTGTATAGATTTACAAAGAGATTTTAAACGGAATTAATTAAGTAAGCCTTGGCGCATACCATTTATTTATTACTATATGTAAATCCTATTTATCAAATACAATTTGCTACGTTGATGATATTTATTGCTCCGCACATTGTAAAGCGGGATACTTGCGCTATGTAAGGAGCAAAGCGAAATAAGTAGGCATATTAAGTAGCGACCATTTATAAATATTAAGCACAGTGTTTAACAGGTTTCGTTACCATCAGCGAGGGTAATTGTGCGAGGCCGCCAGGTAGGTAGGAAGACGCCTACCTACTTCATCGAAATATAAGCAACCAAGCCAGCCACTCGACGAGCAGGCAAGCAAGAAAGCAAACGACGCTAACGCGACGAAAGACGGCAAGCAGCGGGAAGTTCGCAGTGTAAATCTAATAAAGGACAGGACTTAATCGTATTCGTAATTTGAAAGTTGTATTTCACGGATACGATGCGATGAGACTGTTTCATTTACACGTTTCCCAAGTGCCTGAATGTTAACCAAGAGGAACGGCGGCATTATCGAGATTTATAACGAAACCTGAGCCTTAAACTATAAGATAGAGCATTATTGAGTCTTAACGTGAATTAAGATCTACTACATCCGAACGATTTTAAATGATATAAATTTACCTTGCCGTTATTGTTAAATACCTCAGGGAGATTTTATGGTGTTCCAGTAATTTTCGTTCGTTCGATTCACCTACCAATTGATCAATTGCCCCCTTATTTTACTTTTCATTTGACGCTTTCCTGCTCGTACATACCTAACCTATCCTCTATAGGGTGGACGAATTGAAATAAGTTAGCAAGGGGTTGATTTAGATAGAATGATTGAAATTAAGTACCTACGTACCATTACGATCTCCGTTATTATCGAACACATTTTTGTTGTGCTTGTTGCCCTAGTGGTCAGACCCTCTCCTGATTGTGGCAAAGTTTGTAATGGGAGCCCACTTTCAAACATTATTTTAATTAATATTGATTTATTTTCGTATAACAGAATTGGTTTTATTTGTTTATTTTTTGAATATGTATCTTACTTTTTCGTTTACCCCTGTATCTTGAGCACATCTTTTCTTAATATTTCATATGAAAAAATTAGGCCAGCGCGCGACTCAGAGAAAGAAAAGGGATTCATCTTTTTCTTATAATATTTTGTGAGCGTTGTTATTGGTGATAAATTACTAATATTTAGGACTAAAGGCTCGAGAAATTAACGAAAGTAGTGTAATTCACGCGAGCATTATAAAAATCATCAAAAAAGTCTTTTCCCACCGGTCAAGGTGATAAGACATGTGACCAGCGTCGAGGTATTTGCGGTTGGCTGTATCGAACTCCAACTGTCCAAAAAGAGGAGAAAAGTGGAATAAAGCGTAGCATTATAGTTTCTTTATTTCGCGGAGAGAGATTTTTTTGACGTTCCGTCATGATCAGAAGAGCCACGGTGAAGATTATAAAACTTATTGCACCGTAGTGGTAACATAAGAAGGTACGCTATCCCACAACGCGAAGGGGTTAACTACAGCCTAAACACGTAGAGAATGAATAATGTTTTATCATTGTCATGGTTTTGTAAATTAAATATAATTTATCCATCTTTTATGATTGCCAATTCTCAATAATATCAGTTCGTTAATCTCTAGATCGCGAACTTTAGTAGCATATTGCAGACTGTAATATGGTATTCTTAAAGCAAAGAAATTAAGTCAGAATGTTAAATATTGTCCATATGAAATTGTTATATTGTAATTGGCCGTGATTTATATTTAATAAAAGCTATAAATTTTGAGATTAGTTTTTTCTTATTATTTAATCTCGCGTATGTTTATTATACGCTGGCCGTAATTAATAATGCACCACAAAAACAAAAATTGCAAAATAATGTATATTGATACCAAACATGCTTATTTTATTTTTTTATATTTAATTGGAACCAGTGTATGTTATTTTACTGTTTTAAACTGACGAAAAGGTATCTGAGTGATAGTTCAGAATGCAAAAAGTATATTTTTCAACGTTTACAAACATTTACAAAGTATGTATTAAGTGTTGCCATGTTATTCTTTTTTGTTACAACCAAAAGAGAAAGCATATATATTTGTCAATTATCAGAAATTAATAGACCGCGATGTGGGTAAACTGCTAGTGGTAGTACTCGCATAGATGTTTCTGATTATGATTAGCTCCTTTGTGTACACTTATGATTTGTTGTATTTCTTACAGCGGAATAAAGCGCATTGTTATTAATGACTTCAAAAAAGCAAATTTGCTGCGGATGATTCTTATTTTGACGCGTCATCTCTGTAAAATTGGAAATCTGGAAGCCTCAAAGATGCTAAACAAGATAATAATAGTAAATACACCATCGATTATTTTAATACTAAATATATTTCAGTAAGAAAGCTAAATAATGAAATAATAGAATTATTAATTAATGTCTAGATGCTACGTATCTTTCCTGGAGATTGTAAAGCGGCTAATTATATCAAATATTAACGTGGACAACATTACACGATACGTTGACACAATAAACCCGCTTTAGCTCCTTTGCTGAACAGGTAATTTCCAATGTTTAGGTTTTGTTGAAATAAAACGATATCAATAAATTCAGTGCGGGGTAGATTATCAATCAACTAATTGTTCTTTGCCTTCTGGGCTTGGCACCTTTTATTACTTGATTTATATTTCCGTGATTATGTGTATTTAGCCTGTAAAAAGGCCTTAATACTACGTTCAAAGGTGTCAGTAGATATTATACTTTGATACTTCTGCGATAAGACGTTAAAAAACTGTAAGCCCAAAAAATTTCCTGTTATATTTAAGGAATATTTGGGTACATGAAAATGTTGTTTTGACCTAGTGTTACGTATATGCATACATCTATGCATTTTTATATCAAATTTTAGAAGTTAGCTTAAAATTTTATGATTGTATTATTCTAGTTAGTTAAACCATTGCTGAGACTCCGAAACCGAGCAATCGATATCTTTCGATAGATGAAATTATCAAGGTTACACCTACATTCTCGTCGAAAAGGCATGACATTAATTATTTCCATTAGTTTCCCTTGATAACAAATAACGAAATTGTTTGTCAATACAATTCTTTCTAATAAAATGCGCAATAAAATATTTACGACAAATATAAAAGTAATGGTTGTGTTAATGGGGCAAGTTTTCTTTTCGATTTAAGTGAATGTAATAGTCGTATAGAAAACTGGCTGTACTAATAAATACGAAATTTTTATTATGTGCTTTTAACGATTTACGTAACCATAAAAATATGCAATAATGTTCACGTTTTTTAATTGGGGTAGGTATTGGAAATATTTGTTAGTAGATTTAGCTATACGAATCAAAAGGAGCTTACTTTTACAACAGCAATATAAAATTGAATTGCATTCGAGGAATTTCATCAGTTTGTTTTATGTTCAGTTGCTATGGCTTGTAACCTAGCAAATTTTCGTGACGGGTTGTTAATTAAATTTGTCCATTACTAACAATGAATTGCATTTAAATTTTAATTTCTTGCAACCGTAGGACCGTAATTTAAGGCATGACCTGTTAATAAATCTGCCACTATTCTTAGATAATATCTCTGCCTCTTTTTCGCCAATCTCCTAGTTTCCTGCTTTAAATTGCTTTTATGCAGATTATAATAAGTGTTTGGGCCAACTTGTCGTCCTTTTCACTTTTCTTGTTTGGTGGTTTGGCACCTATTGTAAATTAACTTTCCTTTAGGTTGTGTAAAGATGTGTGTATTAGGTCAGATTCATATGAAGAGGTTTTGAGTGCTGCCTAACTATCTGTGGAAACTGTCTATGATTGCGCCTCGCATCTTTTAATCGAGAGATGTGAGGCCTCATAAGTACTTTAGTTGGCAGTTAGGTCAACTAATACTTATACCATGGACGGCCTGCACAAATTTAAAGACATTTAAGCTAAAATGAAGTTTAAGGAAAATCATAATTATTATTCGCAATGATTTTTTCATAGTGTATAAATGTTGCCAATGAATCAAACCGCAATTTGCACACAGGATGTTCTGCTGGTACAATGTTATATCGCGTCCGAAGGCAAGAAGTGCAAACATTACAAAAAATTGGCTATATAAAAAAAACTGAAATTTTCGTTTATATAAGCTCCTGGTCGGTACGTCTGTTACTTCACACGGACTACCCACGTTGCACAAGGTATCAGAAAGTATACCACCGTCGGTCCGTTTTCTCGGTCCGACGTGGAATATTTTCCAAGTTCGCACCGCCGTTGGTCTGAGGTGGAATATATTGGAAGTCCGGAAAGTATACCGTCGCCGGTCTGCCTTCGCAGTCCGACGCTCACTATCCCATTAAGAGCCTTTAGTTGTTTGAATCGCCGCGTATGCTTAACTCCGCATTTGAACGTACACCATCTTACGGACCCGCGTATTTTTATTTGTTTTTGTTTTAAGAAGTTTTTATTTCCATTTATTTGTTTAGTATAACTTTGACCTCGTGAATAAAGATTGCTTTCATTTCTTCTATGTTATTGTTATATTATTCGTTTATTTCCGCTCACTTGATGAACTCTGGAGAATTCACCTATCATCCGTAGACTGTGATGGACGCACCGCTCGACAAACACCATAACTCAATTACTTATTACATCAAAGTAAATATTCTGTCATTACTAAAATTAATTTTTAGGCAATATGAGCAGGGTATGTAACTTACCTCGTATATGCATGGCTAAGTCACTAATGTAGATTTCCTGCTAGCTTCTTCTAAGAGACTATTTTAGGAAGAATATAAGGAAACGATTAATAAGTAGTTTATTTTTATCTGTCATGCAAATACATGGTGAATTTAAAAAATACGTGAAATTAATTCTTTGCATTTGTAAATAGTGAACTTTCGAAAGTAATCCAGTGAAAGCACTCGTCGCATTATAAATGAAGGCTTGCAGGGTTGAGCGCATTGGGATTGTTAACATAGTTGCTCAACAATTTTCATACAAAAGCATTTGGTAGCAAAACACAACTTGTATGCAATATTGCCCATCTTCGAGTTTAAATTTTTCTCTATCACTGAGTATATAAACTGATGTAATGTCCATCAACTAAGTATTGTTTGCTTTCGCTTTCTATTTCTATCTTAACTTAATGTATTCTATTACGATGAAGGAAGTATAAATTCCTTGACGGCAAATGGATTCTCTTCTATAATGCAGATAATGTAAGTTCATACAACTGGGGAATTTAATATCTTTGCCACCGTTGAAGGT
Organism: Oryctes borbonicus; assembly: GCA_902654985.2. Taxonomy (NCBI): domain Eukaryota; kingdom Metazoa; phylum Arthropoda; class Insecta; order Coleoptera; family Scarabaeidae; genus Oryctes; species Oryctes borbonicus. The sequence goes on along the minus strand of LR736879.1, from coordinate 3,697,104 downwards.
TTTATTAAAACGAAATGAATCTTTCTTCTGAGAATGCATTTCCCGTCAACATAAAGCGATTTTATATTAAATTTCGCTAATGAAGTGACGGAAACACAATTAGCGATATAGCAAGTGATCCGGCAGCCGGTAAGTACGCGTACATTAAATCACAAATTAGATCAACGGGCACGGCTCGACTGCGTTCAGTCGTGATATATCATTCGCGTAAGATCAGTTATTTGAAATTGAATTAATTATCGATATTCAAATATATATGTAATTATACGCCACGTCGTGCACGCCGCTATGTTACGGGCGACCGTCTTACTGTTGCCCTCCATCTACCATCTGATGCGTCGAGCGAAATTACTATTGCCAGTCACTCAGTCATTGAATTACGTCGCCTAGAACACAGGCACAAAGCGCCGATATGACTGTGCGCATAATTGAATTAAGGGCTCTGCATATGGCACTAAAAGGTTTCACTTACCCGCCACAGCATAATTGCTGTGGCGGGTAAGTCAAGCATATCGAAGCACGTGTAATCACGTCCGTGCTTCGATATTTTAGGTATAAATGAGGGCGCTGTGGTCTTGCGAAGATCTTACTTTTTGGTTCTGTTATTCGTTTTATTTTATACTGCTGCTGTTATGCTTCTGTCCCTCAGTGTACGTGTGTAAACTGGAGGAACGTTCCAACAGGGGAAGCGTCCGCCTCTTAATTACTATTGCTCTTAATGAAGGAGCAGACGTGGTTAATGCGCGACGCTTTTTTCGGTACATGCATCCACCTCCCTTTTTAAAATTCTCGTCGGCACCAGGGCATTGTTTACAACACATACAAATACGCCCGCGCTACCGTGAAACGATGGTTACCCTTGGACTCGTGAAATTCGAAATTTGCCTTCGAAATAAAACAACTTTCGTAGCACATGAACATATAAATACACTCGCGTACGCGTGTTTATGAACATATGTTGAGATGGAAGTATAATTTTTGAATTAGCAAATAAAGAGCCGCGAAGTCTTTTATTCGTCAGTTTCAATTAGCTCAGGTTTACTTTTTTTTCATATTACAAGGAATGGTACTCAACCCGGAAATTTAGTATTTAATAAAACATGGTTGGTTAATACGACCTGTTTGATTTTAGCTGTCACAACAGATATCTCGACTTTTGTTAGATGTACGACAAAACTTTACAGAGGTAAAATTGTTCACATTTAAGTCAGTATTTTCTGCCATAGCCAAAAAACAATTGAGCATCAGATATGTTAAATGTAGCAAGTAAATTTAATATTTTAAAACAAAAGTATCCAACGTATTCTAAAAAAATGTAAAATATTCCCTTTACAACGATAAAGCGCATGTCAGTTTTCTAATCATTTAAAAACATAAATCGATAAGTAAGTAACAAATGCACATTTAGGCGAATTGAACACATCTACTCGAGAAGGTAAGCGGTGAAAACTAGCTGATAATGAGTACATTCGTACGTAATGTTATCTTATCTTAAGTAGCATGAAACGGGTGATCATGATTCTAATGATGAAAAAAACGGATATGCCAGTTGTGTAGATCAGATGTATCAGTATAACACATTTTGTGTACAGGAAAAACATAAAATGTATAAAACGTATGATATTAAATTAGGAGAAGGCTTAAGAGCTGGTGATTTTGGTAGGAAGGTAGAATTTTGTAATTGGCATAACAATAATTAACATATATTAAAGCGATGAACCTAATTCAATAATAACGGAATTTCTAACAAAAGAAACGATCATTTCTGGAATATGGATCAATTTCCCAAATATATATTCCAACAGATATTTTCCATTAATGATCGCTTAATGCAGAACGATATGTCGATTTTCTTCTGACAGAATCGAAGATTATCTGGACAATATACCCCCAGAAATATGTCGCAATATGTGATTCCACCAGGAGGGATAGGAAATGGCGGCCTCAGCAATTGGCTAGCAAGATCTCTCTATTTTAGATTTTTTTTTTGTGGTGGGTTTCTGGAACAAAATATTTACGTTACTTGTCCACAATATCTAGACGATCTTAAAAAACGTATTCGTAAGGCCTGTGGCTAAAACATACTACTACTATGTTGCAAAAAACGAGATGAAATTTAATACGTCAACCTCAAGAATGTTTTGCAAACAACGTAGGTCACGTTGAACAAAAACTTTAGATATTATGAACTGAAATTTGAAACTTAATGAACATATTAATTTCTTTGTTACTTTGTTCATATTGTTATGTTGTATCTACGTAGAATAGCATATGTTATCAGACAGCAATAAGGAATATTGTTCAATTGGAAGCTGACAAATAATTTCATTTGTTTCACCGCATGCAATTTCAAATAAAACTCTACTCTGCCTAAGCATGTACCCCTATGTACAAACGGGTGTATTGTAATGTTACAAATTTAGTATGTCCACTCGCTCAACGCCAAAATCCTACTGATCTCTTTCCGTGCCTCTAGCCTCTTTTGTACCCCTCGGTTTTCCCTCTTCCTGTCGAGGGAGTATTAGGATAAATAACTTCTGTCTTCTGTCCATTTTCTTCATATTAAAATCTTCAATTTTAATGGAATGTTTTCTTATAACAATTTTATTTTCTTTCAAGAAGTAGATCATTCAACAGGTACAAAAGGTGTCTAATAATATACTGAAGAGTAATGGTCTCAAGTACGACTCCTGCGGCACTCCTGAAGGTACAGTTTTTATATCACACTTAGATCTATTATAGATATTCTGCCCTCCAAATATGACCGAGAGAACACCGTACACACCGAAATTTTTAAATTTTATTAAAAGAGTCGAGTGATGGACTTTGTTAAAAGCTTAAGCAAGCAAGCATGCCAAACAACTCCTGCACATATAGAACCAAGTGAATCGTGCCAATTTATAGACAGAAAATTCTTTATCTCAAGAAATAATTCATTGCTTAACACAGCTTCAAACACCCTGCCGACATGACTTAAAGTGACATTGGTCTGTAATTTGTGACATCAATTTTATTACCACCCTTAAGAACTAGTACAACCTGAGGCATTTACAATATAAATTCCGTTTGTAACTCAGTCGTAATACCATAAATTAAATTTTTTTTGTGAAGAAGTCGCCGAATACGTTAGGAATGCTCCATTTTTGTAATGTCAAAGAGACAAAATACCGAGACAGTCCTTCGGCTGGGTTCTCGCATAGCATGCATTAATCTATTTTTAGAATAGAGGAGCTTAATTGAAATTTAATTTCAAATTGTGAATTCCAAAGGTGTACACCCTAATAGGCCGTGATCAAACAATCGCTGTCGCGAACAAAACAGGCGAGGGACGCTTACAATTTCTTAGTTTAGCTCAAATATCCGTAGTATATATACGCATTTGCTTAAGCGTATTTGTAGTGTCGCAATTTTACGTTAAATACTAAGTGATAGTTAAATTTTGATACTTTAGAAGTACGCGGGATTTTTGAATACGCGTAATCGAATTTATGCAAAAATGTCACTATTTGAGGTCAGTTTTGCTATTTTCAAATTAATTCTCGCTCGTAAATAATTGCCATCTTTTTTTAATTCACTTTAACTGGCGAAAGAGTGCCTAGGGCGCTCCCGGACCTGCAGACCGTAAAATTAATTGAATAGTTTTAGAAAAATCAATTTTTCTCAATTTTTCCCTTGCATATAACTTTACAGTATATATATTTTGCTGGTGATTATATTTACTTGGGCGTAATATTTGGAACGAACCCATGCATTTTTGCCATAGTGGCTATTAAATTTAGATGAAGCCAAAGTGCATTGCATCCATGTTGAAAATGAACAATTACCTTCACATCCAAAAATGACCAAATTGATAATAATGCAGACATTCAGGCCGCTATTTAATTCATATCAACCGTTGTCAATGTACTTTTTCGCATACTAGCTATTAAAAAATTCATGCACTTTTGAGAAGCGGATACTTTGTCGTGTGCTTCCACTTGAGTGAACTCCTCTCTACTTTCCAGGCTGAATTCTCAATTCTAAAAATGAGTTTTCTATAGCAGCATTCTCCTTTTAAAGAGTCTTTCTATAAAAAGGTGACTAAAGACCCACCCAATAATTATTGTTGTTTACGACTTCTATATTCGACTAAAGATATTTTATTTTCCGCGATTTTCACACTCTCGTCATCAATCATTTTTATCTGATTTCCGTTTCTGCAGGTTTCACAATTTCATCTCTTCCAGTCACGAGACGTCTGTTTTCATTCCCTTTGTGCCTCATTTTTACAAATACTCTAACAGTTTTTCATTTGTCATAATTTTTTTAATTTACCCTTTTCTAGTATCTATAAAATTTTTTATTTTAATTGGTTTTTCTTTGGGAATGCCGGTTTGTTTGGATTCACTAAAACACTTGTTCATTAAGTCGTTACGTTTCAGTATTTAATGATTCCCTTGTCAAACCTTATTTCCTACAATCATTACAAAATTATTAATTTAATATATCTCTTTTTTCTACATTAATTAAATTACTTAAAATAAGTTTACGTTAAAGGTATATTCTATTACACCATGTAGTGCGCATTGTTGATATTTTGTTAAAATTAGATATCTTCCATAGTTGTGGGTTTTATGTACCAATCGGTACATATTTTTCAGTAACTCATACAAATGTATCCAAGAAATTCATTTTCTAAAGTGAATTGAATTTTATGATTAAATGCATTATATTTTGTTAACATGAGATGTCTATATTTAGGTTGCTTAGAATTTCTTGTTCCAATATTTCCATAACTAAATTAGCAATGATTGCAGAGATTGGTGAGCCCATTGCCGTGCCAAAGCTTTGTCTACAGATATTGTTTTCGAAATTGGAATATATATACTGCCACTGCCTCAACAAAATTATTTAAGTTTACGTTTACGTAGTTTAAGTTAAGGTGTACATGTTTTTATTTCATTCCGTCATTCTCTGATAGATTGTAAAGCTAATTCTGTGGAGATGTTTGTATACTACGGGAGGCTAATTAATTTACGTCCTGATGAGATTGTTTGTTTTTTAATGAAATCAATACATTCCCATGAATCTTTTGTGTGATATTTTGTATTTGATTTACCTGCGTTTAAAGTGTAAATTTCAGGGTATTCTTTTATAAATTTCTTTGTGTTTATATTGCTATAAAAAATTGTTTTTTTTTTTAACTCGATATTGATTAAAATATACCTGTAACGTAAATTCATTGCAAATAACTTAATTAATTAATTTAAAAAAGGTATATTGAATTAATAATTTTGTATTGATTGTAGCAAATAAGGTTTGAAAAAGGAATCATTAAGTTCCAAAACGTGGCGGCATAATGAACTGATGTTTTAATTAATCCAAACAAATTGGCATTCCGAAAGAAAAACAAATTAAAATCTAATTAATTCCGGTTACAGAAAAAAGAAATAAGAAATTTTTATATTGATTTATAACGATAGTCGATCGCTATTTAGTATTATCGACAGACGTTGTAATTTTAAATACATTTTCCATTTATTTTATAAAAATGCTGCAAATTGCCTTACAGATTAGTCTAAAGACGAAATCCAGAGCTAGTAACTAAATAAATTTCCTTGAATTGAAATACAATTCAATCTGTTTCTTTTCAAATATATATAACTAAGTATTTATTGTTTAATTTAAACGACACTAGCACATTCTACTGATAATTCTAGAGCAGTTGGGGCGCGAGTGGCATGTTCCATTAGAAAACTTTATAATTTGTGTTTCATTTGTAAGGTGATACCTGTACTCGGAGCAATTTTTATCCCTCCTATTAGAAGACCAATACAACAGCTGATGTTTACAAATGCAATCATCCAACGTACTTAATCTCTTCCAATGAAACATGACAAGTAAAATCGCTAGGCGCAACAAGAATAATTCGTTCCATTGACACTCGTCAATCCAGCATTTTTGAACTAGAATTGGGCGTCCAGTAGAATACGCTATATGCAAAGTTTCGACAAAATCTATAATTTTTTTCAAAATTTATAAGTTTATAAAATTTATAAAATATTCAAACACTCAACACAAAATAATTATCACTACCTAACCTGATTGTACTCCAGCATTGTGATGCCGATGCAAGTATGTTTTGAAGATACGTGCTTTTTCAATTGCATTAGAATTGCTTTCATGTGCACGTTTGTACATAATCCTAATACGATTTCTATGAAGATATTAATGCAAATCATATTGTCGAATATAATAACATTTTTGGCCTCGTATATTAGAACGAAACATTTTTTAAGTTAGCAACAAAATACTTGCAAAACAGGTACTTAATGCTGAGATTAGCTAAGCATTAATCAAGGTAGGTTAGAGGTAATAAATTTAAGCAATGTTTCACGTAAGGTGCATCACCCTATAGGGTGTTGCGAAATTCGCGGACGCGGACTGCGGGATGACGGAAATTATCATAAACTGAAACGAATGTTCCTTTACCATCGTTTAATTTTACCAATATTTTCTGATTTATAGCAATTTCATTTTTAATCTTCAGAAAATTGAAAATTTATAACGCAAAACACTTTATAACATTTGTTCGAATTGTTTTTCGGTAGCAGCTAAATATGCTTCAGCACGTCTTGCTTTTGCTTGAATGGCGTTACGTAATATCTGCGGTGTTACTTGTTGCGTCGCTTGAAATACATGGTGTGCTAGTTCATTAACATCAGTCACAGGTGTTCGATAAACTAACGCTTTCAAAACGTTTTGGATCACCTCTGCTAATACAATGGCCAGGAAAAGTATTGCCCAGGTAATCTTGTATAATTTGTGCAAAGTGGGAACTTGTCCCGTCGTACGTAAAAATCATATTTTGTTGAAGGTTTAGAGGCAGGTTATCAAAAAATACTGGAAGCTGCTGTTGGAGAAAATCTAATTAACTTTTTGCATTTATCCAGTACGGCAAAATATGAATAAAGTAAACATAATGGAAGGTAATTACAACGGTTCTACAAAATGGGTTCTGACACAACATTACCAGTCATTCATTCAAGAACCCAGTCCAAATATTTAAACCAAAGTTACGTTGGCGATTTTTAGGTATCATTAAATGTGGATTCTCATAACTGAAGCTGATTGTGAATATTGAGAACATTATCTTGGGTAAATGAACATTCATCAGTTCACAGAATGGATTCTAGGATATTCAGATCGTTATTTAAATACCATTCACAGAACGCTTGCCGAAGTGCAATTATATCACATTAAGTTTTAGGTACAGTTTACAGCGCTAGTCGATGTGGTTCCTTTGTAAATATACATACATTTTTTTACAGTTCACCTATTTACTTGCTTTTAAAATCGGAGGGAATCTTCTTTTTTATTTCTCTGTCCCCATGAAGTTTTCGAAGCTGAAGGACCTTCGATCGATCGCGCACCGTAGCCATCGACATCGTGAATGCAAATTGTAAAAAATCAAATCATGTATGCAAATTTTTTAGGACGTAATATTGTTTAAGTGATAGAACGGACGACTGAAAATTTTTGATTCGTTTTCGTTTATTGAAAATTCACCATTGAGAGGCTTCGGCCGATCACCACCCGCTACACGGCGTAACCATTCGGAAATTCTCGTTCGTCGTGTCTTTTCGAGAATATTAAATGGAGTTTAGTACCCTATTTCAGATTCGATTTCGCTCGTTAGACGAGCTTTTTTGCTGGACCATGTAATTACGCCTGAATTAGTCGAGGTCTCTAGTACAAATTCGAATCGTCCCGCATTAAAAATCTTTCCTTTTCATTACGTTTTTGTCATCTACGAATTCTACTTTGGATATCGCACGACGTTCATACTTTACATTGGAAATTGGACGTATTTCTTTTTTCTGAAGATAGATTATTTCACTAGGGACAGACGCCTAGCTATTCTTTTGTTTGCTCTCGATGTCTTTCCGAAGTTTATTAGATTTGTTGAAATTTTAGTTGATTCAACTTATTTGTATAGCAAAGTTGTTTCGAAGATTGTAATGCACGTTTATAAAAACTACGTCTGGCTAGTAAATAGTAACAGTGAAATAATCTGAAGGAATACTACTAGTTTTACCATATAGCAAATCAATGTTAAGTTATGTACTGCAATGTGGCGATCTACAACATCGAATGTAGTCATCAACACTATGAATAATGCGTTTCGCCAATTACCAATGTCCACTCGTTCAACTCCAAAGTCCCTCTGACGTCTTTGTTAGTGTCTCCGGCCTCTCAAAGCCTCGGGTTTCCTTTTGCTTGTTGCGGAAGTGTAAGTCAACGATGATTTCAGGAAAACGGATAAGTAACTCTTCTTCTTCCAATTTTCAGTATAAATTCAATTGTATCTTTAGCGTAATTTCGTGAATGAAATATCTTCCATGAAGGATTCGTCAAGTTCGTTAGGAATACTCGACTTTTAAAGGTTGCTCGTAATGTCAAAGAATATGAGGGATTTCTGAGCACGCGTAGCTAAATACGAAAACTAATCTTTGGAGGCACTCCCGGACCTTACTACCGGAATAAATTAATTAATCAATTTAGAAAAATCAATTCTTATTAGGATGTTTTCTCGATTTAAAACATTACAATACATAGGTGGTTTAGCTATACCTTTGCTACACATTTTTCTCTGCAAAAGTTTTATGCGATTTCAATGCATTTCAATGCTTCTTCTTAAATAAAAAAAAGTATTCAGGTTCATGCTGATTACAGCAGGATACAGAATCATTGGATCGAAATCGGCTAAACTGACAAACCAAGTGTTTCTGTTACTGATTAATATGCAGCTAATAGGAAAGCGATTGATTATGAAATCAAAATTAAATATATTGTTTAGTGGAACACCTAGTCTCTTTTTGAAAATTTTGGAAAGTAGATCGATTTCTGATATAGGAATTTTTCAGATTATTATCCTAATCGGGTATATACCCAGTATTTACCCAAACTAATTTTACACGGATGTAATGGGTATATCTTTCTAGCGATTAAATACTCATTTATTGCGAAAATACCCGAACAAATATCATATAATTTGATTAAGTTTGTCCTGGGTTTCTTTTGTTTTCTGAGCAGTCTCATTTTATTTGATTCCAGTCTTTGGCAGTCCGTCAAATTTTGATTCATTCCCTTTGAAGGTATTGGTGAGAGCAAGTTGTTACGGGGTGTTCGACTGTAAGGGTACATGGTGAGATAGTTCTCTTGATTGTTTAAAATCTCTCAAGCAATCTGAGGTATTTGCAGCAATTAGATATACACGAAAACTCATGTATTAATTAATATTTTAACTCCTATTGCTGAGTGGATTAATGTTGAACCTTGAGGTGGGTAGCATATCTGTTGACGATTGATCAAAAACCGAAACGCGTGATTACTTTAAAGGAATGTTTGGACATTATTAAGAGTAATACCGGCGAGTTTCTGCTACGTTATATGGTTGCAAGTGGGTACATCATTACACGCTAGAAACCAAAGGTTAGACGGTAAAGTTGTTTTTTCTCTACGACCGTGCACCAAAGAGGACGAAGATAGTTCCATCAGTCGGGAAATTTATGACGACAATTTTTTGGAATTCGCAAGGCATAACATTAATTGATTATTTGGAGAAGGGAAGGACAATCACGGAGCAGTAGTATGCTGATTAATTGGACCGACTAGAAAAAGGCCCCATCTAGTGAAGAAAAGCATTCTTTATCATTATGATAACGCCCCGTTCCACTTATCGGCAATCGTGACAGCTAAACCAGTCCAATTATGGCAAGAATCGGTGTCTCATCCACCATATTCAACAGATTTGATTTCCTGTGACTTCTTTGTTTATCCAAATTTGAAAGAAAAGACTTGGTGGAAAGCAGTTCACGTCAAATGGAAAAATCGCCGCCAAAACGTTGGCCTATTTTATATATTTTAACAAATCGTATTATTCTACTGACTTAAGAAAATTGGAACATCGCTCGTTTAAATGTATAGTACTACAAAAAGATTTTGTCGAGAAATAGATTTACTAAATACGTTGTCTTTCTTAACACAGGCATTTATGGTACTATTTTCGTATTTTGCTGTTAGGAATGATAATCGGAAGGAGCGTAGTTTTCTGTAGAGGTAGGGCATTTTTATATCACAAATTTAGTCAGGATTACTAATTATAAGTAAGATACTGTCGAAATATCGCGAAATGATAGCTTTATTTTGGGAAAATTATCAATACAAGTTGCATGATTTCCGGAAAATTGGTACTAAATATATGTAGTTAGTCATGTAATGACATTACACCAACATTCAACCGGAAATAATGGAAAAGTTGGGAATAGTGTACAATGCCATGGAAAGTATAGTTGTTGTGTATGTTTCTCATGATTTGATCTGCGGTGAGTCAACTGGGAAATAAAGTTTAATAGGATTTACATACGTATGAATATGTAATGTATACATACGTATGTAAGCCTATAGTTATGAATATAATGAAAGGAAATAACATTCACTGTAATTATACACGACATTAATAACGTAATTTGTTCGGAATTATGTTTTATTTTGATCAGGATATTAATTAATATTTGTTTACAGCTAAAATTGTTAATGTATGCATCGCGATGAAATAATAACATATATTATTTGAAATTTTCTAGAAATTATTGAATTATCGGCGCGTTTGTTGTTTATGTTAGTGATATGTGCCAAATGCAACCTAGTCTCTAATTTTATATTACTTGACAGTTCATTACACAATGTTACGGGCTGTTAATATACACATGTAAATTTTCCAAATTTTATAAATAAAAGTGATGTGTTAAAATCTTACAACGGAGCTCAATGATACTTTAATGGAAGTTATTTCAATAAATTATTCTTCATCGCTTCTTGTACAGTCTGAAAAGCTTTTAAATAAAAAATAATCCCCGAGAAATCCTGCACAATACAAAATTGCAAGAAACACTCAATCGAATAATACCACTTCTCTGGAGCAAAGCGTTTAAGATGTCGGCTGTTATCTCCAAATTGCTCAGGAAGGGAATTGTCTTCCGCCAACGCATTAGGTGGATTCTCTGTATATATTCAGATGTAGATCGAATTTGTTATTGGTGTCACACCCCGCATGTCTTGTCGAGTACACAAGAGGATCCTTTTATCGGTTCACTTGATTCTAAAATCCAATTTCATCTTTTTCTTTGCTCAAACTATCTTTAATTACAGCTTCTATCTAATTCAATAGGCGGAATTCGTGTTGACACGTTCTTCTAAAAACAAGTTTTCGACTGCGTACCCTGTCTAATTACTAAAGTTCCCCGTTAGGTGAAGTTCGCGTCAAAGTGTTGGCTCTTCGTAGGAAGCGTCGAAGTTCGGACACGCTCTTGGCCGCCTGGCGTCCTGCCATGCTTTCTGGTAAAGGCGTTAATTAAAAGTAAATTAAAGTCAGAGATTATAAGCTACCGCAGTCATAACCACAATTTCCCGAACTATCATAAAACCATCGAAACTTCTTTCAATTTTACTGCTGATAGATTTCCGCTAAATGTCGTCTTTAAAATTGCCGCCGTTTCTCAGAAATGCTCCATAGTAGTTTTCATCATTCTTGCAATGAAGGAAACGACATTTCTAACATATTTAATGCGGGTTGCGATTGACTATTTCGTAAGTGGCGTTAAATGTTCATATAAAGTGGATCCTACGGAAGTCATCAATTTAAAGACTTTGACTTCAATAATATAATAACCTTAATATATAGTGCTGTGTTGTTTGCCAATTATATTTATTAAGAATACGGATTGGAATTTAAACAAAAAATGCAATATTTCTTGTGTTCTTCTTTAGCTTGTAAAACTGCCTGTACTGTTGCATGAATTGATTCATAGAGCTTTTGAATTAATTCAATCGGGATACTTTTCTAGTCTTCCTATAACATTCTAAAACATTTCTCCACACTTTTGAGGTGCCTCTCGTTTTCTCCTACGCAAATATCCCCAAATGTGTTGAATCACATGCATCATAAAGCATAAAGCATAAATATTAAAATGAAAAATATAAAGCATATCTTTTCAGCTACTGTTTTTTCTTATTTTTCAAAATAATTCAATTGACGGAGACAGTTCGGAGTTTTCGTTTGTTCCGAAATCGTTCGCGGTACGGACCGATTCATAATCGAGCATGCGCCCCAAATTAGTTTCGTACTCGTTCTGCATCGGTAAGGAATGTGTTCCGATGGATTCTATAACGTAAGGTGTTCCAGTGTTTTCGTTTATCTTCAACCTTCCTTCTCTGATGTTAGGTTTTGAAGTATTTTATTATAAACTAATTAATTAATAGTGTCGTGGCTAATGGCCTAGATGACTAGGTCAAAAACGCAAAAAAAAAAAACTTCAAAACAACACGGCTATGCAAAAATACATTCAATAAATGCCATATTGGAGATGGCAAACAACAAATCATTTAATGGAGTAATGTATATGAAAATGAGTATATACCAAATCTAATACAACGGAATTTATTTATATATTTAATAAAGTAAAGACGATGTAAAGTGCTTAAAATTTATGATATAGGCGCGTATATAAGCGTACTGATTCAATACAGGTTTATATTTCCACAATTGCTATCGAAGGGATAACGCTAGATATTTTCGAATCTTATGTCTGTGTTGAGATATATGATACCGTCGGAAATTTTCCTCTCGAATAAGGACAACAGGAAAATCATTAATGACGGCCGAAAAAGTGACACTGCCGCAAAACGTGACCTGCTTATACGAGTGGCTGAAATAGAACAGAAAATCCGTGCAAACCAATTTTAATGCTTTTTTATGTGTCGCTTAACGTTGGGTGAAGAATTCAGTATATTTCAATATGATTTGAACATTAAAATACCCGTGTTTGTATTTATATTTCGTTAAGAAAGGGCTTGCAAAATGAAAAATAAGATAAACGTTACACTAATAAGCCAATAGAACGTTATAGGATAACCATAATTATGGTACCTTCTAAATTTATTTTTATATTTTTTTTCTTGGTGTATCAGTTTGGTTGTTAACCATTGTTTGTGTTAATATTGAAGATATCTCATTGTTTAATAATTACATATTTTGTATGTAACGCATATAAACAAACGTTTTATCCGTGTATTATATTTTTAGGTATGTAACAACTCATTGCCCGCTAACTTCTGCAAGAATTGGTGAGTGAAAAATAATTTACTATGTGTACACCCTAAGGCATTATGTGACTAGTTTGATTTCATGTGTATATTAATGCCTACCAATGATATTTATGGGCGATAGTTCTTCATAACTTTATACTTATTTACAAGATCATTTTGAAGTATAAAACAGGCACTCTGCTATTTACTCTATAAAATATCTTTAATTTATCAGCAAATACATGGTGCTACGCATACGAAATCTGCTTGCCCCATCGAATACACGAGAAAAAATACGTTTCAGCCCTTGGATACAACGTGTGCAATTATGTCTGCTCTCTCTTTGGTAATAACCGAGATATTTACGAAAATGTAACATATTTGTCTGTTGCTTACATTAATAAAACTATTATTTACATAACACATTAATTTCATCGCTTTAAATTTTTGTTTTACTGACATCACATAAAATGTGAAAATAAAATAGTAAGAAAATATTTTCTTGAATCAACATTTTGTAACAGTGATGCAAACATTTTCTTGATGCAAGCCTGTCTTTTGTAAGAAATTTTAATTTCTTGGCGAAGGAAAATGTTTCTACCAGTTTAGTGTAGACTACTGGCTTAACGAAAATAATTCAAATTTTTTTTCACGAAAAAGGACTATTAAAATAGCTGTAAACTTGCAAATAATTTTAGTATTATCAATTGACTGACTTTGAATCAATAGATAAACTTTTATGGGTTTTAAAAAATACGAAATTGATTAATTTCTAAACATATTAAACTAGCTTAAGATTTTGAAGTTTAGAGAAATTGCAAATTATCAACATTTTGAGAAACATTTTGGAATGTTCTATTGCCTGCCACAGAAGCGCAGGTATATTTTCTGGAGAGTAGGCAATAACATATTTGGAAGGCTTCAAGAACAACTGAGTAGTTAATTAGACAGTTTGCTATTGTTTACTTATGCGAATGTTATGTATTCTTCTATATTACACAACGGGTAAGTGGCCCACTGAAAATAGGTCCTGCTCATGACTGTTGGACAGAATTGGACAACATAACAGAGTTATGCAACATAAACCATTTACTTCTGGCGCTTGATATCATTACAACTTTTAAAGCTTAGGTATTACTGCTACTATTTCGTTGTTATTTTTGCTTAAGAGTCTGAACAGTTTCAAGTCCTAATATAAAGATGGCGTTATTCGTAAAAAATGTTCCGATAATATAATTGTACGAGTTGGGGGATACTTTTGAAAATATCAACCATATTGGACGCTTAGTTGTTGTTTAACAGTTGTTTGTGTCAGTCAATGTTAGGGTTTTTGTAAAAATGGAACAGAATATAATATCGAGCCATTGGAATCATTAGATTCTTGCATTTGGAAGGCAAACTGCAAACGATTTTCTAAATCTTAGAACGTGTTTCTTTCAATATCAGAATTATAACATGAAAATTAATTACTGGAAAACATTTCATAGCATCCTGTTTATTTATTAAATCAACAAACATCTTCATTGCCCTAGATGTATTAGTTTTTGCACATGTCAACCATCTCTTTGTTCCCTTTAGAGACGCCAACTTTGTTACATCGTAATCTCGATTGCGGTCCCGGTTCCAGGGATGTGTATAGATATACGTTTTGCCGCGACCTATCATATTCTTGCGGAAGCTCGCGTTTTCTCCATGTGATATGATACGAGAAGGGTAGATATCTTGTTTACGATTACTAGGCACCGCTCACCGAAATATCTACACTACAGTATATTTCCCACTCAAAATCGGATTCGTTGAATATTAGTTGAGTATGTTTTTTGAATGATCATTCTATTTGTAGGAATCGTTTCGATGTCAAATAAAAAAGCCAACGTATGACTCATATTTAATTACAATATTGTTCTTCTTCGTACTTTGTATAAATGATGTAGGTATTAAATTGGATTAGGTTGATAATACATGTCAGGTAGCTGAATTTTCCCAAACTAAGTTTTTAAAAGTGTTCCAAGTTACTAAAGTACCAATGGTTCTGTTTCTGAAGGGGAAGAATATTAGATCTTGTTACTATGCGCATATAATATTTATTTGCAATTTATTTTTCATGTTGGCAATCCTTCAAACCTAACTGGCAAAATTTGTGTTCATTCCAACTGTCAGGATGCTTATTTTTTTTGAATAGATAGTGAACTGTTTTTAGTTTGTCTTGTACGATGGAAAAAGAGGAGTATCGATCAGTGATTAAGTCCTTATATTCGAAAAAAAAAAAATTGGAAATATGACATTAGAGATCTGAGTACAAGTTTGTCTAAGACAATATTTGCTTTATATGAATTAACAAACACTGCTGGGCAGAGTGCTAAAATGGCTTATCACTTGCTGTTTAATTCGTAAACGTCATATGTAGTCGTGGCTTCGGGTAATTCTGTCAATGGAGATAAGAAATTTATTATACAAAAACCAGCTATTCGAATAATAAATAAATTTCCGCATTGTAAAACTTGCAAAGACTACTTTATTCGTAAGAAAATAATCCCTCTACCTTCATATATATGTAATACACTGCTATGTATTCATAGAAACAAAAGTAAATATGTTACATGAAGTGATGTACATACATACAACACAAGGTTTGCCGAAAAATTAGATGAACCGATATACAAATTGACCAAATGTAAACGTAACGGTCTTCAATTGAAAATCTACAATAGGCTACTCGACTCATTTGCTACATTTTCTATTAATTCCTTCAAAAAAGAATATGAGAAAATTATTGCTCTTGAGATGTTACAATTCTAACGACGAATACTTAATTGACAATATATGATCTAGCGTAGGATACTTCTAATATATCTTAAATGTTTTTTTTTTAGTAATCTTTATGTTGTTGCTACTTGTGCTCTATGCATCTTATTTTATTTTGTTTTGTAATTTTGTCTGCTTAAATTGTATTTAACATTGTTCCACTGTCATCAAATACATACAATACAATATAATATAAACGATTAAATCAGAGCAGAGCTGGAATTTGTTTACCAATCTCTATTGTAACAATCAAACGACGGACAGTTGAATTTAAAGGTGGCCAGATCAGTGTATTTGGTGAACAACGCAGTAGACGTCTAAAAGACCTTACAAATGTGGCGCTTTCGACTTTGCATACTGAATTGAGTGTGAAAAAATTAAGTGGAGGATGATGCTACATTTGTTGACGGTCGATCACAAATAAGTATTTTTTGTCGTAGATCCTCTTGTATGACGTAGATACTTTAAAAGAGAGTAAAGTGCAAGTAATAGGGTTTTACAAAGGACAAATTCATGGAATAAAAAAAAAGTAACCACAAAATCTGACGTTTGCGCTTTCTAAGTGCGTCACGCAATAGGAGCCCGCAACTTAATGTTATGACCAAATTTGGTCTTGAAATAAAATTTTAAGATTTTAACATTTCAACACTTAAAATTACTTTGAAAATTAACCACTTAGCTAAATACATTTTCTATCAAAGGCGACTCGAATGAAAAAGGATAGATTATCTTGACGTCTCTTTGCTCCTTTGTTATCGATTGCATTTAGAAAATTAAGTCACGGCCAATTACGATACACTCTTTACATAGTCCATTTTTGATATTCTTACAAATTAAATTTTTAACCAACTATTCCTTTTCCTTAAAAGACCATATTACACCCTGTAATATGCCATACGCATAAGCGTCTATGAGTATTTGCAACCCTAAAATATGGAAATTTCCTACCCGATTAGACGGCTTATTACTAAGATATTTGATTTACGAATAGACTGCAAAGACATAAAGAATCATTTTCTACGTGTTTATAGGAGAATATTACATCAAAGATGAACATTGTCTTTTGGGAGTGCAGTGGGATTTTTCCTATTAATTACCTTCAGAATGGTAAAACGGTAACAGGAGTATACAATAAATCCTCCTTATATCATCAACATGTTGCAATACAGCAGAAAGAGTCCTACTTAAAGAGAAAACGAGTACCTTCTCTGCAGGATAATGCTCGTATTCACACTTCGGTTGTTTCAGTGGCAAAAATACTTAAACTACACTTCCAACCGACTTCACATCTACCGTATTTGCCAAATTTGGCTCGCTCCGAATTTTGCCGTTTTTCCAACCCGAAAACTTCGCTTGGTGGAAAGAAATTTAATTCGAATAAGGAGATAATCACTAAAACTAACGCATATTTTCAAGAGTTTGACAAAGCTTGCATTATTGAGTGAATAAAGACACTTGAATATTGCTAGACTAAACATAATGAGTTGAAAGGGAGCTACGTTGAGAATTAAAATATCTTTTTTGCAAAAAAGTTTTCTTGTCCTTCTCGTACAAGACATAACTGTAATAATTCGCCTTAATGCATTTTTTAAACCAAGCTCAAAACTATGCTTTAAAAAGACTTCCTAGATTCTAGAAAACGGTTGCGACAAAACAATTACCATCGATAATTAACTTTATCGGCTGAAAGGGAATCCGTGAAAGATGAATGGTCTAACGAAATAGAAAAAAAACAGAAAGTCGGTGAGCAGATCGTAGATGATAGCGCTTATCAGCAAGAAGACGATCGGATTTAGCAACTCTAGGGGACTGACATTTGTTCGGAGCGAAATCGAAATTGCCGAAATAACTTACCTTCATTTCGGAAGCCAAAATCAATGAGAACGAGATAAATATTATTCTAGAGGATAAGGACATAGATAATGTTGTAATGGGATGTCCATTTTCAAACATTATTTTAATTAATTAATATCTATTTCTTGAATGTATTTATTTTAAACTTTTTACTACACCCCCGTATGTTGACTGGATTTTTTCTATTTAAAATATTTTATATGCAAGAACTGGGTAATTGAGTGACTCGGAGAAAAGCATTGAGTTTTTCCCATATCACAATCTGTGCACGTTGTGATTGATGCAAGATTACTCTTGTTTAGGAATAAGAAGATATCACCCATCCCAGCGTTATAAGATTATCATAAACAAAGTCTTCTCCCAGCGGCCAATGCAATAGGATGTGTAACCATCGTCTAAGCATCGCCCAACTGCCCAAAAAGTAGAGGAAAAGCTAAACAATCCCTTTATCTATTGAAGGAAAATGTAATTAGAATTTTATCGTGGTCAGAAGAGTCATGGCGAAGATTGTAAGCGATTGCGTGGTACTGCACCATTGTTATAGCGTATAAGAGTACGTTTGCGTGTTCGGCTTGGGGAACAGGCATGCGTTTATTGGCATCAAAGGACGCCAATGTTGTGGTTTTGACTGTCAGGTAAACAGTGATACAAGGTGGAGTAAAAACGCTCACGGAACCTCGCTGATGAGGCCGGGCAGGCAGAAACATGTCAGTGGGTAGTGAGTTTTTGTCTCCTTACATTGCTTTTGCTGTAAATGATTCCATCATACCACGAAGGACATATTTTAGCATTATATTTTTTGGTTATTGTTTCTAGGCGTTTTCTAGGCCTGGTTTTGGTTTGGTATTCATGAGTTTTACATCAATAACCTTTCTACTGTTATGCCTCATAATACGTGAATTGTCTTTTTATTTAATACAGGGGCAATTAAATAACAATAAATGTAACAGTTACGTTTTATAACTTCACCTACACGTAGGTATTGGAAATAGTTTTATTGAAGTTTCAATTTTGCGAATGGTATTGAGCTCAATCAGTGCTACTACAAATAAGCATTAAAATGGTAAAGATAGGAAGAATAATAAAGCCAGAGTATATGGCTTTGTAGGAAAGTGCTAGAGAATGTAGATAACAACGCACCTTTGATGACTGCCGTTATAGGTTTGGACGTGCCTTATACGTTGAATCGTTTATTCATTCATTTCGTTTGCATATCCTTTGTAGTGCAAATCGTGTTCTCAATTAAGCTTTTATGTAATAGAAGGTAAAGGTATTGAATTGTATATCATTCTTGTTTTGTCGTTTCTCGACTTGTTGAAAGCTTTAACTCCGATATAAAAGAATCGTTATCTATCCAATAATTCATTTAACAGGTTGAAAAGTATTGTGAAATTTTTTTACACATTCCATGTTTTTGGAGGGTTTAAACTTGCAGTCAATAGCAATAGGGATTACAAGTAATTATTATTGGCTGTAGATGAGATTAGTACGATTAATTTCTAGAAATTCACTTGCGAATGAATGAGTAACTTGTAGATTAGTTGCAGTTATAAATAGTACGTATATATGCGTACATGTACTATGATAGCTACTACTTGTACGTTGAAATATTGGTCTTAATGCATTTTAGAGAGCAAGATATACAAATTAACGAGGAGGGCATTGTGATATATCTAAGGGTAGTGTTGGGATTATATACGAGGGAATAATTTAAGACCTACCTTTGCTGATGCGATAAATTATATAATAATAATAATTATTATATTATTATTTCCCTGTAGTACATGTACCTGTAGGGATTCTCAAAAGAATAGTAGTGTTAAAAGTTACTGCACCACGGAAACATTCGCCGACAGGCCAGGCAAACCCCACAAACATACATTATAGTTCAGTCTTGATGGTAGCTAGCGTACGTACGCATGGCAGACTACCACACCTACGCATTGTAGAGTACCAACTTCTGATCCATGGTTAAAATTTCTTTCAAGTTTTTGCATATGTAGCACAGTGAATGTAATTTATTTATGAGATTTTAATATTGAGTTTTCCAGGTGAGGCAACGACAATCTTAAGAACTTAACTTAAGATTTGCGAATTGTTGGTCGCCCAAAGTAAGATGCAGGCTGTTATAGGTTTCTTGTCTACCATAGTTTTAGATAAATTCATATGTGAAAAATTCTTCCTACTTCAATCTGCCTTTAAATCTAAGATTTGATTGCATTTTGCGCGTAAATTATGATTTGTAGCATCAGAAATCGAAAAATTCGTCATGAGATAATAGATTTATTTATAAAGAGGTGAAATAAAATTGGTCCCAGCACTGGATTTCCAAGTTTTTTACTTTGCTACTGTAATGAACTGATTTAACCGAATCATCAACGTTATACTCAATATTCACATACTGCTGCCGTTCCTTCGGAGAGTTATACACAACTCCTTCTAAAACCATAGTTATAAAGTTTGTTCAATAACAGAGTATGATCAACACAGTCCAACGCTCTCATGAAACTACAAAAAATCTCTACAGGCCACTTGCCAGCCTTAACATACCCCAACAATCTCTTATATTAAGAGAAAAGCGCTATATTCGTAGACTTCTTGTTGTGCAAAAACCATGTTGTTGATTAGTAATGCGCTCCAGAAAACAATATTCGAAGATTTTTGAAAAGAATAGAAGTTACCGAGTCAGGCCGATAATTACTTAAGTCGTTGCGATTGTGGTTTTTATCAATTGGGATAACTCTCTGTCCTTAGAAAAATAGAAATAAGAAAAAGTTGGAGAGAGCCAAATTAGGCGAGTACAACGTATGAGAAACTATGGGTAGGTTGTAGCGATATGCGGCCTCACGCTATTATGGTGGAGAGGAGCCTAGTCGTTCCTGCGACATTCTCCTGAAGGTTTCCTTCTAATATTCTCCTTTAGCCGCTTTAGGATTTCGCGATAGGGTTCTGTATTAATCGTGTAATTTGGAAGTGGGAATTCTTTGCCGCCAATGCTGAAATTGACAGGTTTTCTTTGGCTTTGGTGGCTTCTGGTTAAGATTGGTTCTTATACTGTGACGATTATTGTTTGATTTCTGGATCATACAAAACAAGCCCAACTATCGTGACGGCCTTACAAAGATATTTGGTTCAGATAGGAGCTGTTCTTTCAATTCTCTACACGCACCGATGCGACTTTGGTTCCGCTCGTGGTTTAGCAGTGGCGGCACGAACATTGCTCGGCTGACATTTACCATGAGATGATCCCGCAATATTACACATATCTTGAGCCGTGTGCCTACGATCATTCACAACTGCGTTCCAAATAGCAACAATATGTTCTGGTGTGATACTGGTAGATGGTTATCCAGAACGTTCATTATCATTAACTGATGTTCCTCCATAAATACTTTCTGTAACATTTTATTTGTTTCTCTTGCAGTCTTACGTTTATTAAAACATTTGTAACAGGTAGGTAACAGACAGGTACAGTCTAAAATCAGTGTTGTAGACATAATTTATGCTGATCTTAAACCAAAAAATTTTAAAGTAGGAGAGGAACAGTTTTATTGCACCGGGATATTGCGCAGCTCAAAAAAATTATGTTTCAATGACTGCCATCACAATACTGCTTTTAAAATCTTAAAGTTTTTATTCCATTTTACAGGTTTGTATCAAAATCAATTATTATTACAAACTTCCCTTCTATGTTGTTACTTTCTTTTTCTGTAACAGCACATGAAAAATTGACATAAAAATTAATGAACCTTCACAATATTTTATATTCTGGGCTACAACTAAACTAAACAGGAAGACTATTTTGCCACCGTAGCATAAAGGAAAGATTTTATGAAAGGTATCACGTTAACCTATAAAAGAATAATAAATAATCTTTACTTACTTGACAGGAAATCGATTTATCGGCTGTTAATTTTCTTTGACGGAAACTTGGCGTAACACGGAACACCTCCGTTTAAAAAACAAACTGGAAACGAACACGGATGTATACACACGTTATTCGCGTGTGCATTGGTGTGAATAGGCTCTTTTTAAATCAATACGTCGTGTTTAACTATTGTCAAAGTTTAGGGTTTCACGAATGCGTTTCTTTGCCGCCGAAATCGACTTCCATCGTAAGCAAGCGTCGATCGGGCCAGAGGAAAGGTCTCTCTCGAATGGGTGATCGATGGTTGGCCGCGGTCTCGGGGGAATTTTGCCCCTTTTCTTAATTTACATAAACATATAAATCCGACAACTTTATTATCCACTTACTTACTTGTATTTTTTTAACGCCGTCGTGGATACAACGCGTTATGCGTGAGGGGCGTAAAAATTTTTGTATCTGCGAATTTCCGGGTTCGATTTGTTGAAAATTTAATTTTCGCCCGGGCATGAAGAGGAAGAAGCAAGAGGAAAAAGTTATACGCTAGAACGTAATTCCAATTTATCGACGTATCTGGGTCGATGAGATATCAATGCATTTTTAAAGATTTCACGGTAGAATTTGGCACAGAATGCATGTTCTGTAAACGTATTTGGAATATTGGAAAACTATGGCAAGCAATAATAAACTATTATGAACATTATACAAATTAAAAAATATATAATTGTATTTGCCATTTATTTTGGCGAGTAGTGTAAAAGTAAGAGGAAAGGATTCTATGCTTACGGAATTAACCAGGATAATCTAGGAAATAACTGCAGCAATTTTAAAAATTCTGTTAACAATCTGGAAATGTAATTTACGCTATATATTAAAATGCAATGGAGAAAAGGGATTGTGTAGAGGGTAAAATAACAGCGGAATTACATCAAACAGTTGTTTTAAAACGTGTGAAATCCGTGTACGCCAAGGGATATAATAATATACTTTCTAATCGCTATCAATACTTGGTGAGGGTGTAGGATTATCTTTAACTAAACTTACAATAAACAAGAATGACATTAAAAGCGTATGCTTTCAAGATTATTGTGAGTTATATGTTGTAATTAAGTCTAGTAAAATTTTAGGCAAACATGCTTTTAACTTTAATGCAAACACATGTAAACCTGCGGACGCAGTTTTTAACTTAATTGAAGACGCAGTATTTGCTTTTTATGCGCTCCTGGTAAATTAAAAAAAATGTGCAATGCTTTTGAAAACTTCTGTGCGAGTCTCTCCGATCTTACACAACATACTAGCATTGCAAAAATATATTTTATGTAGGACGCGCGCAGTTAATCTATGTTATTGGTAGAAAAACTCACAAAAATTGCGTTTTGCAGTGTACTCCCTCTTATCTTTATATCCATATATACAGTATGTATAAGGGTATATATCAACTATAAATATTAAGCGGCTTTTACGTTTTTCTCGATTTTGCATTGAATCGTATTCGAGTGACAAGCAAA
Source organism: Oryctes borbonicus (assembly GCA_902654985.2). NCBI lineage: Eukaryota > Metazoa > Arthropoda > Insecta > Coleoptera > Scarabaeidae > Oryctes > Oryctes borbonicus. Next base: position 3,673,944 of record LR736879.1, on the reverse strand, counting down.
AAATGCGAAGATAAGCAGTCCAATTAAACAGTTTAGTGTTTAATTGTGAGCGTAGGAGTGGCTAGCAAAGTGATTCACCAGTTGATTGAATATTGTTACGACCTAGAACCTCACATATAGGAAATCTGCATACCAAAAAGTGTTTTATGATATATGTAGATACGAGGATGGTATGATAAATACCTGTGCTAAGGAAAATTTCCACTAAACCATTTTTTCAAGGTGCCGCACACATTCGTACCGTAACCAGACTAGTTTTGCTGTTATAATTGCCAATGAGTAGGCATTATCATGATGGAGAGAATTTTTTTCTTTCTCTCTAGTACCGAATTGGCCCAATAAATCAGTAGTGTATTGTCCTTCCTTTTGTCGAGTAATCAACTAAGATTATGCTTTGCGAATCAAAATATCGTCACTATAAGTTTTCGGTTGATGGAATCGACTTCGTCTTCTCTGGTGCACGTTCGCCCGGAGAAACTAATTTTGTTGACCGATCTATGGTTTCTGGCGTGTAGTGATGAAGCATTTCAGAATTATTTCACATAAAAGTGACAATAACAAGATTAACAAACAACAGTCGTCCGTCTTAGCTGTTTACGTCAACTCCACAAAGCACAATGTTAATTATGACAATTCAAAAATTTTAGCTACGTTCTCTAATTCCAGCAACCTTTTATTTTTAGAAATATTTTACATTCAAAAGCAACCAAATGCTTGAATAAAAGGTCAGATATTCAAATTTAAGTATGTATCCTTGCCATTGCCATCCTTGATATACTTTAGTGCCTTTCTTCGTTTGTGATTTTCCTTGATGGCTTCCAATTAGCATAAGCTTTCCAACAGATTTTTATCCTTTTTTTCTTTTTCTAAATTCACCTGTAGCTTTGATTTCCCAATTTCCACCTTTTTTTATTTTCAAAAATTTATCTTTAGTAATGCTAGCACCTGTCAATTCTTAACCTCACATTCAATTTCAACAATTTCAACATTTCACTCACTTTTATTTAATTTTTTCAACGTTCAATATAATTAATTTAGCTGCAACTTTGAAAAAAGTTCGTACTGTATTTATTTCAACGTATCATAATGTTTTTCATTTTTTTTTGTGTGCAGTCCTGAAGAAGATCTAAAAGCTCGAGAAGAGATCGAAAGCTAGGTATATTTAAAAAAAACAAAGACATATATTTTTTTTTAATATATGGCCCAATAGGGTGTGTAAGCCTTTTAAAGCTTAGCTTGTCATAACCTCAGGAGCCTTTTAGTATGCAAGTTGTCTGTGTAAAGTGTTCCATGGCCTTGTTTATTATCACCCCTCGCCATAAAGAGTGAATTGTACCCCAACTGTGAATGGTGTGCCCACTAAGAAAATTTTGATTCTAGCGGGACTCGAACGCGTAGCGCCTAACTCTGCTCAGTCAAGCGCAGGCCCTCTTACAACTAAGTCACCGAACCGTTTAAAGAGCTTTGCTTTGTCCACTGACTGCAACTCTAAGACAACACATACAATCACCAATAAAACTTATCTATACATCTACATATATATTGACACTCTTTTTTAGAATGAATGAAATTAAATATTTAGGTTTTCTTTTGGATTCTTTTGTGGGATCTATTTGTTCTTTTGTTTTTTGTAAGTTGAAACATGATAAAGAGTTAAATTAAACAAATTTCGTGTGTGCAGGTTACAATTTTATTACTTTAAATGAAGTTTTAAATTATATTCTTTTCAAATTTTGAAAATCTCTTAAAATAAATTAAAAATTCCTATTGCAGTCCCGAACCGACGGCTTGGTTTTTAATAGAATAGTAAATTTTAAGTTGAGAAATTGATTATAAATTATGTTTATTTTTGGCCAATTTATATAATTTTCGGTACCTGAAATCCGATCTTAGTGTCCTGATCTTCAAATCCTTCGAACCTGGGTCCGATTTATCCAAATCCTTTCCGGAGTGATCCCAAATCCTTAGGTCGTTTAATTTTGTTGGTTAAAGGTTCAAATGGTATCACTAAATGTTAACTTGAACTGTTTACGAAGAAGATCTCATAATAATATTTAATTTTTAACTTAATCGTCATTGTCGAAAGGTTTGTGTATTTTTCTCCATCCATATGTTACTAAATCGACTAAGTTAAATGACACCTTTGACCTAATAAACACCATTTGAAATGTCTTGTGGTTCCATTAGAACAGTGTGCGTATTTCCTGATACGGTCTTGTCAGGTACATGGAAATTATGTTGGTACCCATAAGCCTAATACTGATTGATTGTTACATACGAACAACGTATTAAAGACATTTTTATATAAAGAAATATAATTCTGATTTACGTTAATAATTCTAATTTCTAGCACCACAAGTTGCTTAATTGACCATTTTTTAAACCTATTTTACTGTAAGACGAGGATAAAAACCCAGTCTGGGGGAAATTGAAGGGAAGAGGTTATCAATACTGGCCCGCCTCGCAATAACAAGATAAACGCTTTGGAACACTCTCCAACTTGTCACGTTATGCGTTTAGTTCACTTCACGGTTACTTCGCCAACAAACTTCCATGCATGTGCAAGTGTTGATCTTGAAACTCGTTTCAGAATTCAACCCGAACGTAAGATTTATCATTGCTGACGTGACAACCTGACTTACGATTGGGCACCTAAAAGAATTATCATTGTTCTATAGTCTATAAACCCACAAAGTTTCGTTTCATTCAGTGCTCCATTGTTAATAATAATGCAATAATACAATCCTTTTACTCCTATTTAATTCTGAAATAAAACATTTTAGAGACGTGTATATAAGAAGTTTGTTATTGGTTTTTAAACGGAGTCTATACTCCACATTTGTACGCCTAAAGTAGATAAAATTTCACGTTTCCACAATACCTGGTTATATTCGGCATGAATATTGATAGTAAGTACGCAGAAAATATATCGTGGGTTTTACTTTGGATACCGTATTATTCGATTATGTGCTTTTTCAGAATTTATACCTTTTCTTACGTACATTACAACTCTAGAATAATAATACTACAGGCCACGGCAAAGCCCACTACAAAATACATTTGGAAGTATTGCTTTGTGCACGCCGGAACTTTATTGAAAAATGCAGGCTAACAAATGCCTTGTTAGATTTTACGTACCCGTATAAATTCACTGTATAAATAATGTTTTGAGATTTGTGTTCTTGACGTCCTATTTACCTTAAAATCTAGTAAACTTGGTTTTAGACTTATTTTGGGAATACCTTTATGCGATGCCTGAAACAACACGAATCACGTTTCTGTAATGCAACGCATACGAATTAGATTTGAATCCTACAAAGTATGAAATATAACCTAGTTATACGGAAACAGTAGACGCATATATTGCGCTTTTTTATGGGAAGTCAATGTAAAATAAGATGGAATTTGATCTGGAGGCCGTTGTTTATATGCTGGATGTAACAAAGCTCGGTAAATATACGTCTACTTTTGGTTATAAATATTTGTTGAGTTGTAATGTATTTAAAATCCCCGTACTCGAGAATTTCGAGAAAATTCACTTGCTATAAATAATGTAATAAAAATGTAACTATCGCTTTATTGATGTAAGTAATGCTAATTACCAGACCAACTGATCATCTGATTATTTATTGTTAACTTTATTTTATATGCAATTAGATCTATGATCCAATCATTTCAAACTTCAAGACATAGCGTTCAAAAGTTTACAACAAATACTGACTGGAGCAACCGCTTTTAGATGCTAAAGGCGATATCGCCACAATACTTGAAGTAAGCTTTCTAGAGCAAACTAATCATTTAATCTACATTTTATATTATTCCGTTTTTATAATGTTAATATTTTGTGTTATTAGCTTATCAAACAATGGTATATTATTACATTAGAAAACCTATACCCGTGTAAAGAAAAGTTTTAAGATATCTTACTTTCCGGCGGATATAAAAGTTAACGTTTTTCCGCAGATTATATTAAGAACAATGGGCAAGCAGTTGGTGTACAATCCACGCGGTCCGGAAGTGATTAGATGTGTCCGGCGGGAGGGGATAGGTGTAATGGCTCCGTAGTTTTACACCTTAATCCCCTTGAAACTCGACTGCTGGAGCAAATTGTCCCTTGACACGTATAAGTACGATGAAGGAGACTGTCCCACTGTAAACTGCTCTTATCTTATACATACAACCACCCTAAACACACAATTACAAGGAGACGTTATATGCTAAGTCATGGACACACAAGACTGTATGTGTGCGCATAAGGATGAATGTCTGAGCGTGTATATGTGTGTTAGAAGCACTTTAATATTATGCGCAAACTTTAGCTGTTGACAATTCCGTCAAAGAAACTTTTCTAGCTCGTAGGTTATTCTGAAACGTTTTCCGAGCTCAACCCTATGTATGTGTCTACGAAATTTTCGTCTTCTTTTTCTCCATCTTATATTCTTCCCGTTCTTTGTTTCCCACGCCATATGTTTTTAAACTAACGGTTATGGTCTTTCTTCAACAGCTTCAGCGAAGTGTTTTAAATATTTTTTAATGCATAAAATGTGCTATCACTTACGTGATACGGTTGTACGGCCTCTAAACCTTTTCAAAATGCTAATTACTATTTAATATGCACAACCCTATCTTGGAGGTTCCAGGGTTACGAGAAATATGTTATTATATATTAAAGCATTTAGTTTGGTGTGTATACGTGGTTATCTACTTTGCGCATACTTAGGTTATTTACTTTTCAATGCTACTTTCGGCAGGCCATTAACGCGAACTTTTGTTAAAATTCACTATTAATAGACATTGCATTTGAATATTTCGTTATTTAGGATTATTATTAGTTTAATTAGCAGAAGGTTTCTGCAGTAAAACAACACTCCCGAAAAATTCAAATTTGCGTGTAACTTTTTTTAAGTTTGCACTAAACTAGTTTCATGTTTCAGTTTTATTCTTGAACTTCACACTTTTTTTCAAAATTTTGTTTTTTATTTAAGTTTCAAGGCATGGAGAAAAAACAACAATCGCTTTCTTTAAAGTTTGTTTAATATGCTACATTTCGTTGTTCCATTTTTCGACTTTTTCAAGTACCTGTGTGCTTCTTCTTTTGATTTAATCAGTCGTTCTCGCTATTTTTAGACAAATTTCATTTTTGTCAGTTGTGAATATATTTTTTTCCTCTTTTTCCACCCTCTTTTTTAATGGTCGATTTTTGTAACACTATAAATTGATAATTACGTCAGAGATGGGTAAAAACTAAGGCTGTTAACAGTAATAAAATGTGAGAGACTATACGAAGGAATTCGTACTGTATATATCTTGTATGCTAAAACGTGCCGTTCCTCTTTTACGTTTTAAAATATTTTAATTTTCACCCATCTTTCACATAATTATTACTTTAAAATTTAAATTTTTTAAAATTTAAAAAAAGAGGGAGAAAAAGAGATGGAAACAAATTCGTTACTGACAATAAATACTAAACTGAAAATAGCAATAACGGCAAAGAATACCGATTAAATGGAAAGAAGAGGCATGCAGGTACTTGGAAAAGTTGAAAAATGTAACGGCTGTTGTTGTCTTTGCTCTAGACCTTGAAACTCAAATAAAAAACAAAGTTTCAAAGGTTCCTAGTTTCGAACGTTCAAACAGTAAGTACTGGCGATGTACTTATTACACTACGTTCCCGACTATAGCATTTCTTCACCTTTTCGATTTTAGCAGTTTCTGAAGCATTGCGGCGTAACATTTTAAACTGCGAACATGTCTCCCTCTTTTTAATCTTTCGAAGTGAACTCAGCATTTTTGCTTGTTTAGGAAAGCTTTTAAGTTGGAGAGGTTTGCTTCAAGTAATACTCGAGAAAGATTGCGATTTGTTAGATTAATGGAAAATAGAGTTCACCACACAAGTGTAGCTTATATATAACCATATTCGGTACGAAAACAAAAATTGGAGTAAAAGGCAATACCAATCCAGAGTAAGACTTAGAAAATCTTTTGAATGATCAGGATAATATAGGGACCACCGAAAGTCAAGACACGAAGCCAGATTCAGTCGGGTCAAGCCATGTTTCAGCCGGTCCAGGCCACGTTTCAGTTCTGCTCGTCTTGGATGTTCAACAGGATTGAGCAACTAACGTAGATTTGCCGAACAAAACGGCACAATATAGAATTGGCAACCACTTCAGATGAAAATTCAGTACCAACAAATAAAATGGCTTTATCAGAACCAAATGAAGAGAGTACGAAAGGAAATATTATACTTTCTAGAAGATCGGCTTTAAGGTGATAATTTTGTTTAGCATTTGCTCAATGCGTCCAATGCCAAGTGTCCCGTGGCTAAAACTGGTGACGCTGTAAGGGTTCGTGTGCCGGATATAATCGAGTAGTGCAGCGATGGAAGAAATATACTTGCTATTACCATTGAAATTACAGATTCAAACCTTTATAAAATAGGGACAAAGCATGGTACATGAAATCAGTTATATTCAAGAAACCAATTTTTACTGACGCAATTTTGTCGTTTAACTTGGGAGGTCAAGGCCATGGTCCGTGTGGCTTCAAATTCGTCAGGTGCAATTACACAGAAAAAAAAGTGCAACTTAAAATGCTATCAAATTGGCAATTGTTCCAATAAATAGACAGACTCTATTCCACGCTAATTACTATAAAGTGAATTTTGATTTCATAGTTAATCTAAAGCTAATTTGTATTTAAGTTTTTATGTTCATAAATTGTAGATTTGATTATTAAAACCAAATATTAGCTTATTGTTTAATTTAACTATTATTAATAAGATTTGACTATTTATGCCTTTAATTTTATAACAATACTCTCATAATAAAGCAGTATAACATGCGTCTTAGTCCATTTTGTGCTTTACAACTACAAACCTGATTATTTTTAAAAGCAATAAAAAATTATAAAATATGTACATCTTTTCATCACTTTGCTCGATAGATGGACATTACTTATAGAGTCTAGTTAATTTAACATTTTCAGTAGTTACTATCGCATTGCCCCCTCATTTTGAGTATTATTAAAACTGTGAATAACGTCTTATTTATTACTTGGTCCATAACATGTACATAATAAGCTTTCTATTTGGATAATAATGAGTACTGTGATGGTTGGTGTTTTAGACATCAAACTTATCAAAAACTAGCAGAATTTTTGAAGCAATAAATATTTTTTTATTAAATATATTTAAGCAAACAGGTACCTATTTGCTTTTATATTAAATTAATTTCAGTTCCTAAGAAATAGCGTGTATGGCGAGCATATTTTTTCCATAGTTGCGGCGATAAATCTATTATCCTGTCATAAACAACATGGAAAGATAGGAGGCATAAATTGCAATTAAAAGTGTGCGTTGCATCGTACACATAAACGTCGACTCAGTGATTGTGACATAGGATGTTTCCGAGTCAATTAGTAATTGTCGCCGCTGCAGTACTTGTAACAATAAGTCACGCTTTATATTACGTGCTCGTACGTGATATCTTGAACACGTGCGATTTTAAACAATGTTTCCAGCAATGCACGAACATGTGTACAATGTCTGAATGAATACTTCAGTTCCTCTATGCTCCGACACATCCATTTGAATGTGTTTTTAATAACCTGCGTATTTACATTTTCCGTAGGTATATTATTCTTATTAGATGTCTAAACAATTAATGTTCGCACCTTCGCCGTTCACAATACGGACTGTTTATGCGGAATTTACGTAGTTAATCAGTCTTTCTTTAGAATTATTCGGGAGACGATTTATTGATTTTATGTTAAACGTTACGAAAGACTCTCTCTCGTTTAGGAATTTTTTCGCGTTAGGTACCAAAGATATTTGCTAATCAAATAGGTGAACTTCTCTGCTATTGTAATGGCAGTGACGGGAGTTTCATTTATAAGAATTTAAAAGATTTTTGAGGGAAATGAGTATTGATTTTCAAATGCCAAACGGGGATAAGTAGGGAATTTAATGGAAGGAGGAATTTGAAGTGATTATCGTAAATCTCGCTGCAGAGAAAAATGTTCTACGGAGTCTTTTTTTATTGTACTTGATATCTTTTTGGTTTATCACTTCTTTCTCGTTGAAAATGCCTCTTCTGATATTTCTAACAGAGGTTGCTTCTTTAATTTCCCAGAGAAGTGCTGGGCGGAGGCATTTTAGATACCCAAGAATTTGGACCAAAAGAGAAAAAAGAAAATAATTATTTAACTTCAAAACATGTTCACATTAGAATAAAGAAACCGTTTAGTTAAATGTTACCTAAGCGGTGATGTTTCTACTAAGGTTTCATTAGAAACTACTTTAAATAATTCAAAGAAAACCAGAAGGCAATATAAGGATGGCTATATGCTGTTTCAGCTATCCCATCAAATGAAGAAAATCCGAAATTATCTACGAAGAGAGGAAAAGAAGTTTGGATCTAAGTAAAAGCTTTCTACAAACACCTAATAAAGAAGCAATTATTTTTTTGCCAAATTCAGTTTTATTTCTCAACATGGTCTTCTTATAAGTCTATACACTTTTCCCAGTGCTGGTCCAATCCTCACTGGATGGAAAATCTCTGTTCTTTGAGCTAAACTTTGAGCCTAGGAAACAGAGAAAAGTCGCTGGGGGGCAGATTTGTATGTGGGTGGTCTATCAATGTGCGAATTTTTGCCGTGGCGATCACAATTTCTACATGACAATCGATTAACGTAACTCCATCACTGTTCCAAGTAGTAGTCACCGTCACTTTTCCGGCCAATGGAACAGTCTTCGCCCTTTTCCGAGGTGTATCTACGTTTCATCTACAGTTATTAGTCGAAGGCAAAACTCCGATTTATTACGCTTAAACTGCCTCAACAGGACCATGAAGATGTTCATTTGAATGCGTTTTGGTCCTGAGTGAACGAGCGCGGCAAATACGTTGTTTACAAACGTTCTCTAACCTTGTCTAATTCAATAGTCGTATAGCACCATTTCATGTTATTGGTAGTGGTTGTAGTTTTTGGCTATCCCAGGTGGTCTCAAATGTCTCGCCTTTTTTGAACCAAATTTGTTAACACAGTGTACAGCTATGAAGCAATGAATATGTACATAGGATATTGATTATAATTAAGAAATGAGTTGCGCTTCACGAAATTAGCAGAGACCAGCAGACTCTTCTTCAGACTTCTAATTTCCCCGAGAGTCACATAATACGAGCCTGTCTAGATTTTGGGGTGTTTTGCTGAAAATGAATTGTTTTTTGTTACCTTACCTGCAAGGCTCAGCGGAATATTCAAACGGCATACTAAAGATAAGTTAGGTCATAATTATCATAGTGAATACAGGGTGAATCAGAAGTAAAGCAGATATACATAAAAGAGTTAATAGTTACAGTATAACATATAAGTCCATAAGGAGATCGAAAAATACTCTATAATTTGTCGTTTGATAAAAATTGTAAAACTTTATAAAAGGAGATAAACAGTACAAATAAAGAGGGTTACCGATCATCCAGTGCAAATACATACAACTGAAATCAATTATTTGTAGTTTCGACAACTTTTTACTGCATTATCAACGAAACCGATCACCTGCGCTCATTATATTAAACAAATTTTTTTTTCTTCCTTCTCACCTTTATTAATTATATTACAATAATCTCTTATATTCTACTTGGGACAGCTTTAAAACTATATACAGGTGACGCGTAGTCCTAAATTTTTGCCATTAAAAGGTAATTCTATTACCGCCATTCTGTTTACTTTTAGGCGTACAGCAAGAGCTTCCGTGTACATATACAAAGCTCATTTTCGCAAAAACCATTCCGCTGTTTTTCTTTAATTTGAATTATTCAACTTACATCGGGTTCCTTCGCACTTTGGAGAGAATGCTCAGGCACGGGCGAGTCATTTAATTTTCATATAAAACTGCAGCAATTTACGTACAAAATAATTTTGGGAAAGATGTTTGCCTACTCGGCGCACAGTACATTAACGAAAGGAAATTAAATTGTTGCAATTAGCTGGGATGCGACGACCAAAAGTTTTTAGCTTCGTTCGGAATCTTGAAGCACATCAGCAGGTATTGTGTGAGCACATCTGCATTTCGCGTTCTTAGTATGTAAAGTTATTAAAACCGGCTAGCCTCTTTATGACTTGATATCTTCAAGCACTAATTTCCTTGCGGTTGAATATGTTCCTAATAAATTTTCACAATTACCTATGCGTAGGAGAAAATTAATTAGAAATCATTGATGATTTCAGATATGCCAATACATACATACCTAATCTTTTACCTCTTATACCCAAAGGTGTCGAGGTTGGCAATCAATTTCTGTTTCTCGTTTTTAGTAAACGTTTTCCACTTCATTCTGAATATATTTTGCTTTTTTCCACGTCTTCCCTCCCCTGCGGATTGTTTCAGCGCTGTTTTAATGTTTTACAAGACCTTAATGCACTTAACCTCTTGACTGACCTGTATTATAAAGAATCGGTACTCTTAGGCCATCTAACTTTATCCTTTTGATGAAGGCTACAAGTGCTGTTCTGCCAGGGTACTCTGAGTTTCTTCTCGCACTATGCTTTTACCATTTTTAATGCTCTCTGCATGAGTGCTGATATTACGGTGGTATTCCTCCCAACAATGAATATCGTAACGTTCTCAGCATATCTACGTTACCATGTTATTCAAAGGACCACACACGTTTTCTCTTGGATTTAGACCAGGATAATTTTCGGTCAATCTATCAAGGGGAAATTCTTTGAGTTGTGATCATTTTTAATAGATAGAGCTGTATGACATGGAGCATTATCATGCATAAATGTGTATGACCTTTTATTTCCATCTATCCTTTTAATATATTGTATAGGTCAAATAACTGTTTTGTGAATCCAAGTTTCTAGTGCTTAAATTTCACTTTAAATATACAAAGTGAAAGTTAAGTTTGGTAATTGGCTTTTCTGAAATAAATGCGCAACAATAGAGTTTTCTGCAAATCTTTCGGAAATATTGGCAAAAAATTTTTTGTTGCCAGGCAACGCAAAAGTAGCTGCAAGGAAATATACATTTCTTGGTCCGTAATCTTCACCTTTTAAAAATGAAAAGTTTTGGATATTTAGATATGTCCATGTTATGTTTAATTGCAAGGGCTGATTTCAACATTGAATAATTAGCCCACAAATTTGGAGATTTCATCTTTAAACAAAGCTCTAAGAAGTATGCTATAACAACATTTCCATAAAGCGATTGTAGACATATTCATATTTTTATTTCGATTTTGTTGACAGGACTTATTATTTGTGATTTTTTTTTTTAAATTAATTTCTGCCGATTTGATAACGATTTGCGGAAAAATAGCGTTTACTTCTTAGGAAAAACCACATTTTCGGATTCCGTTTGCTTTGCCTCGGTTTGCGCCTCAGCAAGCAATCATCACGTCGTCCGGCAATGTTAGGCTTTTCCTCCTAAGTAAATAATCTACTATTATGGTAAACATCCCAATTTGAAGTTAGTTTTTCTGATTTCAATTTAATTCTCCTAAAACATCATTGTTTGGTATTTATTTTTAATTTCAACTGCCGAAGAAGTATTTAGGGGATACTCCCGGATCATCAGACCCTAAAATTAATATAATAATAATATAATAATTTAGAAGAAAACATTTTTTCTCCGTTTATAACGTTACAATATATTATTAATGTTTACTTTCTTCCAGTTCGTAGCAGTGAAATTCCCGTGCTGTTTAGTCCAAAAATATCTAACCATAACTGTATATTTTCATCTATTTTTCTTTTTTTTCTGGCTCCCCTTGTTTTTGGCATAAATGCTATTTACGCATTAGTATTGTGGGCGATGTTCATTCTGAAGGGTTTCACGTTTTGTAATTGTCATTAAAATAATTGTCATTATTTAAGTTTATGTAGTTTTAAACTAGAATTAAGAAGAATATTACATCAATTTAATTTCTATAGTGTGGAAGAATTCTTTAATACAGCTTTAGGATCATTCTGTGTAAGCAACTTGAAAATATATATCTTTGTTGACTTTGTCTGTAATAAACTATTATTATGATTATGTCTATTGGTAACTAAGGGTGTTAAAATTGTTAAACATTAAAACCTTAATGTCCTCTCGACGATGCTTTCAAATAGAATGTTAGAAAGTGTATTGTATTGTATTGGTCCACTGTATTATTTTTTCTTTTAATTGCAAAATTTTTTTAATAATAATTCGCTACCGGTTTCGAACAAAATTAGCTCATCTTCAGGCAAGCTAAAACCAATCGGTAAGCAATCCATACAATTGCTGGATTGCTTTCGGCTTGTTTATGGAGTTTTTGTGAAGTTGAGATGCTCTTTCCCTCAATACGAGTCACTCACACAAGGGCACCATGGATTATGTATTATATTTTTGATTGTCAAAAGAACTTTTAGCGTCAATTCGCTGTGTTTCTGTATCTACTTGTTCAATTATTGACGTCATGAAGTGTCCAAATCTTTAACATCTTTGATTGGACATCTGGAAAATCCCAAGATTTCAGTTGATAATTTAAAAAGTTTATTGTTTTTTTCTTTGACAATGAATATTTATTTTCAGCTATATACAAGTGGGTCTCGCCCAATCTGGTCGTGTTATTACTTGCTGTTTAATGTTGTTACTGTAATAAATTACTAGGTAAAGTGCTACCACAAGTCGTTTAAAATCCTCTACAATGGGGGCCTGATTTTGTATGATTATTTAGGCCGTAATGGGTTACATAGAGGCCTATTAGCTTAAAATGTTATAAACTATTTTAGTATAGCCTACGTTTATTTGGTGGGTTATTGAAATCCACCGTCACTTTAAACAAAATGAGGTCTGGTGCTCTACATTGATTGACCGTAACCGGTACGATAAAATAGAATGTTCAAAATTGGAGAGTTACACGGCAGTTTCCGTGTTAAGTGGGCTTTACGGTCTCCAACTTAAGATTAAATTGATGTAGAGGAGACGTAAAAGGCATTTCTTTTGAACCGTTATACTAGTGGCTAGTAATAAATTAAAACTCAACTCGTTCATTGTATGCTAGTCATCTGCAATTGAAGATGTAATGATATCATCCCTATAGTACGATGTTTTAAAATGTTGAAAGCTACCAGTGCAAAAAAGAATATTTCTTCTTTTCGCGTTAATCAAACTAGTGCAGTAGAAATTGCAAAATGCAAAATTACTTAAAATGATATTATTGATTATACGGATGAAAGTGTTTTTCTCCAAATAAACATACGCTAAATCATAAAATACCGTAATATTGATTAGTTGCGCGAATGATCTTGTGAGGATTAAAGTAAACAAGGAGTATGGTGAATATGCCAAGAAAACATAAATTAGAAGAAGTAAAGAATAAAAGAAATTATTCTGAATATATCAAATCAGTAAACGTTATTCTAGAGGGTATATGTGATCTAAAGCTGCATGGATGATAAACATTCTGTGGTAATACATCAGCGTGAATTTATATGTGGTTTTGTTTTTTGAATGTGTCATATTATGATTTATTGTTTTCCCTGTTTATGTTGGGGTTGTAAAAAACAAACATATCCGAAAAAATGCATTTAACGAGCTTCGATTTTAACTCATCAGATATCGGATCTACATATGTACAATAAACCAAACAATCAGTTGTTAGAATTTGAATAATAATACTCTTTACTGCGGCAATAAAAATGAGAAATCCCGTTGCCTTGTTATAATAAAATCCAATCCGATGCCGATAAAAGGGCTTGATAGAGAGCAGAAATAAAGAATAGTAGGGGTGGATTTTGATGTGATCCGGTTAAATAGGTCTGCAAGCTCGCTTTGCTTCAGCCGTTTCACCCTTCTGAAGCCGTCGTACGCAAATGAGTGTGCACTAAATCTCGCGACTCCTTGTTACTATACCCAATCAGACACAAAGAAGTTATTTTTATTTGCCGAAATCTCTTACTTTCCCGAATCAGAATTTGTTTTTGATTTGAAATGATCGTTTGTTCGGCTTCGTTGACTTTAATTCTATCAAATCAACGTCTCAAGCCTTTCGGATTTAATTCCAATCAGTTTACCGGCATCCTCTGTTATCGTCGTTTCTATCTTTTATTATTTTCCTTATTACTTCTATTCGTATTCAGTAGTTGTATTTTGTTCCCCTAAAACGCTATCATCATATTGATTTTGCTTTGTAATTATGTTTGGGAATATTGTTGGATTGTGCTATTGTGTGTAATTTGAAACGACGCCACCTACCTGCCTTTCGCTTCGGTTAAGGTGAATTTCTATATTAGGTTTCTTTTGTGTTTTCAGAACACTTAATGAAGCTCAATTGTATTGGAATCTTACGAAAAGAGCTTCCTTGAATTGCTTAATCTGTTTAGTAGGAACGAAGGTAATTGTTTTAGAAATTGTTTTGTTCTTATTAATAAACTGTTTGTAGTGTTTCGTATATTTTATTCATATTTATTAGAAATACTTAAAAAGGAATCTTCCTTTTTAAGTTGAGAAGACAATTAGAAAGCTCTTTATGTCTTTATAGTGCTTTATAGTTTTGTAACTACAATTAGTGTGTAATCAGTATATTTCCATGACTTTTAAATACAAACAATTTTGGTATACGTTACACTCGTTAATAAATGCATGAAATAATTTATACCATAATCGAAGAAAACATTTATTTTGATTTTTTACTGTGGTCAGCTCTAATTTGATATGGACTTGGATAACAGGTTTGTTAGACAGCGAAAGAGTTCAAGTAGCTTAACATAAAAAAATAATAAACGATTTTCTTTTTCGCTTATGATTAATTATTATTATAACTTCAGGTACTGCGTGAGGATTAATTTCTACTATATGTATCCATATCAATATATGGTTTAAGTTAGCATTAATTATTTTTCACGTTGCCTTTGACTTGTTTTCAAAGCTCTTTATAAAGTTGATGTTAAATTCTTTCTTAGTAAGATTTTTAGGGGCTTTTTACGTTCTTTTGTGCTTTTGGAATGCGTCTCTGGATTCATGTGTGTTTGCGCATTTAGATATTGTTTCTTAAACATTTACCGTACTATTAAATGTCGTTGAACGTTGAAGAAAATATTGAAATAGGTTACGTCTTCATAGCGAAGGTGGTTGTCTTGAAGTGAAGCTCGATACTGGGTATTTTATCAAAATTACCATCGATAAATACGTCAAAACCCCTTATGAAGGATATCACTTAATTGGAGAAATTCCGGGTAATCTATGAGTTGCACTAATGAATAAGAATAGGCTATATGCCCATTTCTTACTAGCCTAAAAGAAATGCAAAAACAGGATTTTCAAAATTCCTTTTTATTTTAATTAATTTTGATTTCCTTTTATCGCCTATCACTGGAATTATTATTATTTATTTTAATTTGTGCAGATATATTAATTTGATTTTTCGTTGTTTTATTTTATATTTACTATGGTCCCTAACAATGGAATTTTGCATTACGGTTAGTATATTCTTTAATTTTGACCTTCTAAATATCAAGTCAACTGTTTTTTCTCGGCTTCTGCTTTTTAATGTTCTAATTAAAAATGAACATGATAATAATTAAATAAAAGAACAATAGCGAATTAGAAAAGTGAAAATAAAATGTAGATGTTTATAACCTAACAGCGATGACAGCGTCTTCAGGCGTGTTCAGTATTGCCAATTTCTGCTAAATGAAGACTTATGTAAATGCTCTTTTATTTCATCTCATGTTTACTGAATCTCCTATTAAAACAGTTTGATAATATTAGGCGTAAGTATTTTGCCTGGGTAGTTAGTGTGTAAGTTCTATATTATGCTTATATTGCTGTTGCATTTTTGTTGTTGTTGTTAGCTCAGAATTAGTATGTGTAATTGAAATTAATTGCTTCATTAACGTACCATATCTTACACAATCTATACATAGGTGCTTACAGATCTATGAAGTGTTGCTTGTTATTTGGACTATTGTATATTTAAAGAAATAAATTACAAAAGGACATTAAAGTTAAAGCCTGCCAGCCAACATTCGTTACTCGCCGGCATTCGAAATAACTACCGGCTGACAAAAGTATTCGGTACTTTCTCCTCGTAATTATCAGTACCGAATACCGAATCTACTACGAAATAATAAAAGTAATTAAAGTAACGCAAGTACCGAAAGTAACATTTTACAATTTCAATCTCTATACTGGGTAGTATCGAGCTTCGATTGTAACTATTACCGATTTAGTAACTTTTTCGACAGCAGTTTGGAGTAATGAAAGTAACGAATACAAACAATGACAGGAACGATTAGGGATAAGTAACGAAAAGTAACAAAATTTTACATCTCTAGTAAGATATCGCTTTGCTATTTCAGATTCCTTTTAAATCGCTGAATCCCAAATAATGCAGATTTTTGAGTTCTAATAAGAATCAATTATTTAAGACCGTACAAGAGCTAATCTAATGGTAATGAATCGCCATGCCTTCTGTTCGCGGAGGCGAACAATCCAGCGATCGTCGAGGGCATTTCTATTGCATCTGAGACATGTCCGTCATTACCGTTCGGACAATTGCAGGGCCGAATTAAATTGGTCAAGACCGTTTCTAATGGACGTGCTAAGATCCTAGCGCCGTAGTGTTGATCCGAACTAAGTCGTCGAGGGATTGTATTGGCTGTTTAATACGGTGACGATAAAATACAGCACCTCTAGCGACAGCAGTAGTAACCAACGGTCGCATAAATCTCACTACAGGCTCGTGTCTGGCCTGCCAACCGCACGCCGCCCTCTATACCCTTCTTTATCATTGCCGACTTGATAGGCTGCCAATAAATTACGTAGATGACATTTTTCGCACCTTCGTGAATTTCCAAACTCCCATCTTAGTAAAATGTGGAGGAACAGCTGGATTATACTTTTTCTCGTTTGTAAAACAGGAATACTAATCATATAAGTTCGATATCGAGTTGTGGGAACTGCGAAATACATGATCGGAATAGTGAATGAAATAAAGATTGGCCAATGTAGGTGTATTGTATACAGCTGCATCTATTTTACCTTTCTCACACATTTATTTCACACAGTTACGTGATTTCACTATTTACTGGGACATTTATAAGTGAAACTGTGCTATAAACATGTATGTAATGTATTTTTAAGGAATCAATTGAATCACAAATTGATAGTTTTCGCAATGGTGGAACGCTCAAATTTATTCTGGAAATGATGCTGAGAAGGAGTACTAACTCTACACCATTCATAATTGAACTAAAAGAGTACACTACCGTTCTTAGAAGTTTGACCAAGGGAAAAAGTTTTACAATGCCTTAATTTAAGTTTTATTGCATTCAATGGTCATAACCTTAATATATATTTGTGCAAAACATAAATAAACAAAGTATTACGAACAAGAAACTTAATTACACATTTTATGATCCGCAATATTCAATTGCATTTGTACCCAACTATTGTAATCTATTTTTTAGTAACCCTGCAGAAACGAGTTGCTCTTCACGAAATTAGCAAAGAGTAGACAGACTCGTGTTTATTCGTGAGAATGGGTTCGTGTTGTGTACCGGTTTCTCCGACAGTCGATGAAACAGGAGTCTGTTTAGTCTCTGCTAACTTCCTGAAGCGTACGGAAAGTGGCGAACGTTAGTAATAACACTAATAGCAGTGTTCGAAATGGCGCGTGGTAAGTCAATAGGTGATGGGGGTGATGGGGTGATTTGGTAAGCGATCCAGCATAATAATTTTGGATGAACAAGGTTATTCCAACAGACTAATTAGTGAAAAATTAAACCTATCCGCGTCGACAATAAAATATACCATTCGTCGATATTACCAAACAGACCACTGTCTAGGTTCATCACAAATAACCATCCCAGCAGAACATCGTCTATTACAATTAATAAGTAAAAGAAATCGCACAAAAACTGTACTAGAAATAGCTAATGAATTCAATCGCGGACGTCAGTCACGGTCAACGGCTAGCTATTGGAACAAAATGTATACCGTTGCATGGGAGTTCGTAAATCATCGCTACGCCGGGGTAACCGATTGAAAAGGTTGCAATGGGCCAGAGAACATCAGAACTGGAAGCTAGAACAGTGAAAAAAATGTTTTGTGGACCGATGAATAAATATTTAAAGTGCTCGATCAAAGCAGGAGGGTATATGTGAGACAATTCGCTAATGAGAGAAGTGCATGGTACCAATAATAAAACGTAGTGGGGACTCAGTTACAGTTTGGGGTTGCTATTGCTTCTAGGCTGGGAGTAATCGGCCAGAATTTCACTTTTATGTACGATAACGATTGAAGCGTACAACCCGAATATGCTCACGGTATCTGAATGAGCAAAAAGAAGGGAATGTTTTACAAATTATGACATAGTCTCTGCAGAGTTCCGATCTCTACCCTATTGAGTTATTGTGGGATGAGCTCGATTGGAGTCCGAATTGTTGGTCCTGCTTCCAAGGAATAACTTTGGAATATTCTCAAACAGGAATGGAACAACATCCTAGGCGATACACAAAATTAATGGAAAGAATGTCGCGACTTGTTCAAGCAGTTCTCAATGCAAAACCTGAATTTTTTGACGGGAAAATATTTAAGAATTTTCTTAATGAATAACAAAAAAACATTTTTGCGTTAGATTTTGACATTTGATATCCTTTAGAGTAATAAATTTATTTTTTTGGTAATGTCGTACACTATCAAGCACGGTAGTGTCGAAATTAAAGAAAGATTCATTTTTGCTATGTACCAGCTGCCCAACTGCTTTTCAACTCCCTCTATTATATTATTTATGACATGTTATTGTTTTCAGTTGTTTTCTGTCCGCTTGGTTGTTCTCCTTTTTTTAAATTCACCCTATTATCTCACTTTTCATTGTTTCTACAAATTACAACCTTCAGACTACAAATAAGCTCTCTAGTCTAAGTATTTTTTTACAAAATGTAAGAAACAGTTTTAACAATTTTATTCATTAACTGTAATATGTTTTTATAAATAATTTATCTATGAATGATGTTTGACGGTTTATTGATGCAATTTCCTTATTCCCATGTAAGTTCCTTCTTGAATTAAAATTCAATTCCAAAGCTTAGAGCACTTTAAAGGACAGTTTTATTTACTCTTTCAATTCAATTCTGTTTGTAAGTGATTGTTCTATTCTAGTTATATAAATTAAAGCACAAAATATAATCTGGTTGCAAATTTTGCAATTTTTATGTTTGTATGGTATGTTGCTTTAAATTTAAGTAGGTACTTTTTTATTATTTATACTTGTCTGTCAATTATACTTGTATATTGATATTTGCTTCGGTTAGAAGTTAGTCTCGTTTTTTAGAATATTGTGATTCTATGATGTTATTCTCTTTCGCAAACGGTGACATAGAGTGGTGCGAAGTCAGTGTAAGAATTAATTAGAAAGTAGTGCTCTATTTCGCATTAATGTGACATCTAACACCAATGATTTTCTTTATCATAGCGTACTTTACTTGTTTTTCGTTATAATGCTAGAAATTATGCAGAAACGTCATTACGTTACGCATGTTTGCTCGGCAGTTTCTGCAATAATCATAACATACAAATTCAAAACCGAATGCACTACAGTAATTCCTAACTCTGCACTACATTACTGTACGAACCGTTACATTAATTAGCATTGAGCAAACTTTAGCTGATTTTTGCACTAATTTTGCACTATTCTTGAACGCGATTTTAGGCTCAAACATTTTTCTTATTCCAACATTGTCCAACAAAGTTTGTTTGTCTTTGTACGTACATACATTGATCACCAAGAAACTTTTACAGGATTAAATCAATCTTTGTATATAGCACATATTTTAATCAAAAAATAACGTTAATATGTAATTAATAATATTAATAATTAATAATATTAATCAAACTGTAACCTATTACGTGTTCAAAATAGGCTTCTGCAATTTTCAAGTATATGCATATTATTCATTGGCAGTATGTCACAAATCCCATAAACATGATCTTAATTCCCGGGCTTTAATTGAGTAAGTATACCGAAGTTGTGGAACATTACTGTCCAACGTGAACGTGTTAAGTCATGAAAAAAGTATGAACATACTTTCTATTATATGTCTTTTATTTTATTTTAGTTTCGTGCCAAAATATTCTTGCAATTAAATCTTTTTTAGATGATTTTATTCGTCGTTTCATGAAAATCTTTACTAGTAGTAGATGCGAAGAAACATTAAAAACGATACATTGCTACAGCAAAAATAGCATAAAACATGTAGAATAGTGATTTTTCAATGCAGCGAAGGATAAAGTTTAGATTCTATTAAAGTTCTATATATCGTCATCTTTCAACGTTTGCTCATCTTCTGAGGATCTAGCATTGATAAAATAGGTTTTAAACAGATCTTTTTAATCCACCCTAATGGAATTAGAACACGGTAACAATAGTAATAATAATTAACCGTTAACTATCATTATTATTGGTTATGAAATACCAGGTTTGAACCTCGGAGCTGACTCTCATGAGATTTTCGCAAGTGTTGAGGATAAACATCCTTAGTCAATGATGAACCTTATCATGGGCGGGAGATGTTGAGGGATGTGAAGGCGTTGATATGCTGAAATGAGAAAATTTACAGATGTGGATTATTGAACTACTTGATTTAGATCAAGACAGAAAGAAATTCATATAGATGTTGAAAACTTAGAAAAACTCCTTCATCATAGATTTATTTGTGAGTAGCGATACTTAGATTTATTTAGAAATTGCTTACTTACAAAAGGAAACTTACATTTTACTTCAAATGTACTTATGGAATTTGGAAAACTAAAGTTTTTTTCCTGAGTTTCGTCCAAAATGAACAAATGTCTTATTAGTAATATATTTCTATCAATCTCTAAAATAGAACACTACTGGAAGATGATGTAGATTACCACGAATGTTCTATTCTAAATAGGGTTACATTTGCAAAAAACAAAGTGCTACGAAAACTTGATACGAATGTATGCAGAATTAAACATTATTTTTATAATCTATCAAAGCTTTTCCGTTGCAATTTTATTTCCGTCTCATCTATGTAATGCTCATATTGAACTGTTCGACTCCCATTATTATATTGTACGAAGGAAACTCCGTTGCCTTGCGAGAGCGCATCTGTAACCGTAGTGCCGCATACAAACATGAGTATTTTGCACGCGCACTGACCATAAATGTGCGTTTGTGTGTGTGCACGTACCAACTTCTATCTATAGATTTCGAAATATTGTGCGGCTAGATGCGGGCGTTTGAAACCGCGCACTTTACCTTCTCCACTACTAGCGTTTTATTGTAAACGTTCCTCTGGATCGCGTTGTAGTCGAGGATAAAACCAGGATAAAAATTGCATGTACAAAAGAGTTCCGCACGATATGTTTGTGTATCTATACCATTTGTATACATACAGAAAGACCTTCTTGTACTAATTGTGAGAAAGTTTACTTTAAACGACAGAATCGTTTTTTAATTCGAGAGTCACACACTTGCGTTTTATTTGCGTGGATAACTACCGTTTTAGTATTGTTTATTTGAAACATTTGAAAGAAGAAGAGATTTAATAAATAAAATAGTAAAATACATGTAAATATTATTTTATTTTACATAATTTCTAATCACTAACGAAAGGGGAGGTCGTTGTTATTGAGACTAATTTATAAGAATTTATGTTTAGATAACGTAGTTTTCATCATAAGGTAAAACTTATACAAAGCAAAGTCACATACAGCATGTCCCCAGATTAACAGATGGATAGGCAAGGCGGACAGAAAGTTATTTAGTTGAAATTTCATCTTTTGGGGTTCGACCATGCTTGAATAGTAAGTAATTTATGCAAGAATATTATTGCAAAAAAAGGAATGTTTTCAATTAGTAAGGCTAAACCTATAATTGGTACAAAAAGATACATACGCTAGACATCAACCTATGTATTAAACTGGCCTCGAAAATGTAAATCAGTAATGCAGTCATTGCTCCTCAAGAAGGTTGGGTTTAAACCCGTATTGATAGACCTCTAAGTTGATCAGAGAAGATATACATTTTAAAAATATTATATAAGAATGATCTAATGTACATAGCGGGTGGAGAGAGCAAGAGTCGAAACCATAGATTAAGGTTGTGCACCTCCGTTCTAAATGAAGTTTTGCGATAAAGATATTGAGGTGCTTTTCGCGTAATTATTTGATGCGAAAGCATACTGTGACGAAGTGGTCTGCGATACTTCATATTTAGCCAACTCGCATATTTTAAGCTGTAGGAAATGGATGGTGATCTTCTAATGCCACAAATAAATCGAAGACAAGGGTTTTATACCTCCTGGATGCACTAGGTACAAACGTGGGTCATATACAACGTCACAATAGTTAAAATGGGAAAGAACCAGGGTATCACACAATAATTTTTCAATTTCCCATCAATATATTCATTACTGCCGTACAATGCTTTTAATTTCGCGTAAGCCAATCCAAGTGTTGAACTAACAAGTTACATGCTATCCGGTATTGCTTAACGAACGGCTGAACCCAGCAATACAACCGCAGCTTTCGCAGGATGTAGCTGAAGTCCATGTTTTAGAGAACATGAAAGAACCAAGTCCAAATTAAAATTTCAAAAGTCAGATATCGCAAAAGAGTAATAGAGTTGGACATCATCGACGTACATACGATATTTGAAATACCTCATATAGAGCGATGGGCCCAGTATGCTTCCTTGTGCAACACCGCTCGTTAAATTGACATTGTTTGAAGGAATTCCATCTAAGCGAACTATCTTGTTCTACCACTTAAATAGTTCGTAAAAAATCAACCGCACGAGTATTGAAGCAGATATAACTTAAAATACTTAGCAATAATTCATGGCTCGCAGCATCGAAAACTTTAGAACAATCCAAGTTTACAAGTACAATTACCTTATTCCCATCAATACCAGAAAGAATATCATCCACTATAGAAGTCAGTCAAAAGCTATTGCATAACTATGACCAGAGCGGAAATCAACCTGGTAAGGTGGCAGAAAGGAGTACACGTCCAAAATGAAAATGAATGAAAATGACGAGTGTTGTTCTTAATTTTTTTCTAAGATCCTTCAAATGACAAATCTTAAGCTTATGAGGGATTTGAAGGAGTGGGTGCAAGAACCAGACGATTCCAAATTAACAAACTTCAGGGATATCCAAAGAGAATGTTTGAAAAATGGTAGCGATTTATTATATGGTTCTTATGAGTCGATTCTGACAATATATGTACCAAGTCATACATATAAATAGTTTCTAGTGGTATTTTATTCATAGAGAAGAAGAAATTTTTCTTTTTGATTTTAGAGCCTGCTTGTCAACATCTTCCTTGTGTTGTAAATTTAGTATTTTGTAACTGAAATTTTGAAGCCTACCCTATTTTTATATTATTGATCTCGAAAAAGGGCCAAATTTCTTACTGGTATTTTATATTATTCGTTTCCATTTAACTGAACAGTAGATGTCGGTAGCTTAGGGGAACAACCAGACAGTTTCAAGAACTGGCTTGTTCTTGCAGAAAACAGAAAGTCAAGCAGTTCCAAATAAAGCTACAATAAAAACTGCCAAATTCTTGCACCAAACGATAGGACTAAAAAAAAAAGAACATTCGCAAATGTTGTGTACAATAGACGTTTGTAAGAAGTAAAAAAGACGATTTCTTAAAGTTGGTTCAATGCATAGTTTAAACAAAAGATACCGGAATATTTTGTAGACATAAATTTTAAATAATCGCCTATGTAGTAGCTTCAAGTTAATTAATTTTAGTGACCAGCGCTTAAATAAATTTAGTTTTTAAAACGTACAATGCATAAGAGACAATTACTAAAATTGAACTTGGCATGCGAATACTTGATGGCAATAAACTAGTTACATTTTTATTGTATGAATTTGCATAAATGAACCATAACGCTTATTTATCGTATAACATAAAAGCCTACTTAATTTTTGTCTCGTTCAGTATCTCGCCTCTAGAGAAACATTAAAACATTCTATAAGAAATATCCTTATCGTTTTAATGAAGCCATTTCACAATGATTGATTAACTGTAACGCAAGCCTAAAAAATGCATTCCTCTTGCCGGATGACCTACTTTGTTAATAAACCCTCTAAATATGATGTATTTGACACCCATTAATTCCATTGTTTATACGTACTCTAGCATTAAAAATTATATGGAACCTCTCGAGATTAATTGCTGCAGGGAGGTTGTATTCTTTTTTCCGTTTATATTTTTGCGTATCTTACGACTCACATTTTCAGAGAAAATTAAAAGAAACTAGCATGGCTAACCGACTGAAGCTAAGTAATATTGACGTTGTAATTCCGGTATTCCAATATTTGCGTGTTCCTGTTATTAACTGCCCTAGGTTAGCATTAGTACAATTATAACCGCTACACGTATACAATGTATGGTTGCGAATATACACAGGTGAATACGTGAATTTCTAAGTACAGCAGAATCTAGGTAAGTCCAACATAGATTATTGTTACAGCGGTTTATGCAATAATTGCTTAACCGAATGATTAGCGTGTTCACTTCTCATCCAAGAGACATATCATGCTCCAGTGGTTCAGTTTTAATTCAAAACAAGAATAAAGAATACTAAAGCTGTAAACCTACTGGATCAGTGTGATACATACACACACATGCACACTAATTGTTTGGAATCCCTTTCAGTTGCAGAAAACCTCTGCGGGCATCGGTCAATAATCATCACAAGATCTACATTTGTTTAAAACACGCCAAACGAGGAAGTAGTTTTTTGGTGAATATTAAAGGCTTTCTTCTTATAAAGTTATTGAAACGTTTGGAAATAGTAATAAATAATTTCGAGTAATTTAATTGACCGCTTTATCTCTAAGTGAAATTTATAAAAGATTTCGAAATTGTTTATGTTTCTATGTCTGGTTATGCGCGTGTGTTGAAATATCCCCTTGGGTATTGCTCCAAGATCTTATATATCAAATTATAGGTAGTTAACACGAGAAAAGAAAACCTTCCATTTCGTACGTCTTATGATACTCTTATTGTTTTTGTTTTTTCGTTTTTATTTTATTTTATGTTCAGTTTTGTTTTTTTTTAACATTAATGTCAATCAAATCAGTCCAACGCAATTCAACGTAACTTGATTCTTAGACATGATTTCATTGACACTGAAATGAAAAATAATGTAAATATTAAATAAAATAGAAACGAGAAACAAATAAAAACAAATCAACGAAACGTAACCAGGAAATAAATGTAGGAAAACATTGTATTGTGTTAATGTAAGAGAAAGTAACGAGAACTACTTAATTGACAAACTTCTAGTAATGCTGCACAATGGACCCATGAAACTGGACAGGCAAAACGATAAAAGGCTATCTAAATTTAATTCATTTTTTTCTGCCAAATTTTAATACATCTCTTAAATTATTCATTTTAATATAAACAATCGAGCGATAGTAATATCACTTAATTATTGCTTAATAGACCCTTTGATGAAGTCTTTTTCAGAGCCGATAATTTAACAGAAAGAAAAAGATTTAAATTCCAGTTTTATGGTTGGTTGTGGTCCATTATCTAGTGTTATTACGAAGTTTCTTCTGTTAGCGATCTAAAACAAAAACAAACATATTATTTATCTAAGATGTATGTGTAATTTTGATAAAAAGTGCTCGACGTTGATTCTATTTGCTAAATAAAACTTTTGAAAAAAAACTACTTTCTTTTATTATTACAGTAGAACGTCCGCATTAATTGGGACTGGCCTACTTGCGGATTATCAAATTGTCCGGATTTTCGAACGAATAAAAGGGCCGGTAGACTCCTTCAACGTAAAAAACATCATTCATACTTCATCCTGATGGCTACAGAAGTGGAGTGGATGAATAAAACCATTAATGTGGTAAAATTTGTACGCGTTTAATTACAGAAAAAGTACTGTACTGTATATATAGTATTGCGGTCTTATTTTGTACATCTACATAATACACAATTCGCGTACTTTGTAGAGCACAGTGAATTTTACTGTCGTGCTGAGGCTTTTAAATGAATATAAACGTACAGTATTCACTTAATACGATTTTTTTTTCGAATTCGGTTTAACAACGATCCGAATTATGAACAAATAGAAAAACATATTTATGAATAAGAGTCATGCTATTACTGCAGCTTATAAGTCTGTAAACTTACTAACTTTATGTTTATGGGCAATTCCTGCATATGATTTAGTTTTTAGTAGTTTTGCAAATAAATAAATGGAGAATAAGCAGACCTATTGACTGCTGGGAAAAACTAAAATATTACAAATGTGATGTCATTGAGAAAAGATTATAATCCTCTTCATGTTTTTTTTACGTACACTAGGACCTTCTTTTATGTCACAAACTAGTACAGAATTTTACATAAGAATATACTACAGAGGGAACACTCATTCAATAATAAATAGTGTAGCAGCATATGGATTACTAGGAACCCTCGCTATTGTAACAATATCTAAGGTTTTTTTTATTGGCTTGCGGAATCAATGCTATTTGTCAGCTGTAATTGCTAACTAGTTTGTCTTAGTTGGATATTAATAAAAGGAGAAGTCAGAATTGGTAACTATTATCTATGCTTGACGAGAGTTTTGCTTTCGTTCTGGTTTCTGTTAATCTACAATTGGTTTTTAATAATAATAGCAAGGACTGTGGCCGTAGTATGGTAAACAGCCCATAGGTATTGGCAACCTCTACACCACACAAGTTTAATTAATTATATAATGATTAATCTGCGACGGATGTTTCGAGGACATGATGAGGACCATGAATGGTCAGAATATATTTAAAACAATCAGATGCATTTTCTTTGCAACAATATCCGGGCACCTATTCTAACGAAACATCGCTGTTCAAGTTAACAATCGTACCTATACAGCCTTACAACTCGTGGGTGGCGAAACGGGGAACTTGTGTGTGAGTTTGGTGCAACAAGTCAACAAAAATTTAATCGTGCCCCTTCTCATTTAACAAACCATGTTGTATAATTGTTATGAAATCATTATTCTATTTTGTCTGTTTTCATTATTTTGCCGCAAGTATTGTTCATTTTCGGCTGAGCACACAATGCTTATGTTGTCTGCATATCCATAGATTTCACCATGGGTTTTAACGTTAAATGTATCGTGCGTGAAAGGTATGCATAATGTATAGCACTGGTGATAAATTTCTTTCCCGGTGGATTCTGTATACTACATTCAAATTTTAATTTTCTTTTTGTATACTACAGTCCTCTGTTCTCCATCAGCCAGATATTTTGATGATTTTCTTCTATATTTCTTTAATGGCAAGGCTGTTCACTTTGCAATTAATGTTGTTTTAGAGACAACATCAAAATCGTGTGAAGAAAAATTACAATCACAGCTTTATTTTCCTCTACTTTAGTTTTAATTTTATTTTTAAGGTTAACAAATAATATATTTTATTTTGCAGTATGTTGAAACAATATGATGTGTGTCGCACATGGATGGTAACGTATAGCAAAAATGAAACAGGGAATTCATCACTAGATGGCAATAAATTTCCCAATTGTGAAATGAATCTATTAAAATGAAAATGAAATATCGTTCCATAATTCAAGTAGTTAATATTATTGTATTTAGTGCCATATTTTATATCCGCGCGTTATAAATAATAATTACAGCTAAACGCATAAAATAACTGGAATTTATTGCGCGGATGTTCATTATTTTTTCCGAAACGTCATGAAAAAGCACCTACGTGTTTAACGGATGCATACCTACGCATCGCTGGTGGCAGCATATGCAGATATCTATTATTTTATCCTTCGAATTTCTCATTTACCAGTAGCATAAGCGAATACTAAGAATTCTTTTTTAATTATTAATAGGTAGGTATTAGGATCTTCTACAGTATTCACAAGCGTTTGGAAAGCAACAATAGTTTAAGTAAATTTCTCTCGCATTCATAATTCAGTCAGAAATTGCTTGCAGGTGAGGCAGATTCTCTTATACATAAGATCTATTATAATCTGAACGCCGTCCGATGCTGGCAAGCGGAGAATTGTGGTAACAAACAGAAAGGTCGGAGCGCCTCGCCGTAGGGGCTTCGTACTTGAAATCACCCTTGACGGACAGGGGAGCCAGACTTTTACGGTGCACCCCTCGACAGAGCATTGAATGCACTTGAAACGGTAAATAACTCACTCGCAAAATTCAATCGCACCAACAAATCTCATTTTATACCCTGGATCACAACTGCGAATAGAATTGCCCGAATCACTTCTGAAAAGGCTGTTTCTTTTCTGTCGGACACAAGTTTATATAGTTTGAAGTAATTCACTTCCGTCCAATATCTAGATGCGACAACTTTTTTTTTATAAAATACGATTAGTAAATACATTACCAGGATAGAATTGTCGAGATTCTCAAGAACCTTGGAATGATGTAATTAACAGACACGTTCTGGGAAACAAATAGACGAGTCGTATTCCAATTATACGAAAGTATAGCACGGAACGTGGCACGATGTTGATGCACAGCAGATTTTATATATAAATCGGATATGTCGATTAGAGTTTCATCTAATCCTAATTCATGCCTGTCATCTCTGATATAAAGAAATATAGAAGCATTGGTTTTTAATATTTTTCGTTTTTTATCGAAGAATAACCATGCTCGTATTAAATGCTACTGTTCAAGTTTGCATGTTGTACGTGAAAATCACGAATCTTTGTAGTTAAAGTGCTGAAGAATCTGATAACTACATAAAATATGTAACAAATCTACTAAAAATTGTTAAATCTGGGCATTTAAATTAAATAACCAACGTCACCATTTCGCTTTAGGGAATTTTTGTTTCGTTGGGCGATGATATAGTGTAATGGGACCTTTGGTCTAGTAAATAATTGCCTTAGACTTTGTTTTTCAAGGAAGAATAATGGTTCAATTGTAGGATCTATTATTATTATTTTTCTGCAAATTGAAATCTGGTTGGAAATTAAACAATATTTAGTCTTCGCAAGTTACAGTTTTGCTTTTCTAATTTTCAAATTATTTTTCTTTAACATTTTTAAAGTTTTCATTAAAACAAATACCTGCAATCTTTAATTGACAGCTTTCATCTTTTTGGATAAAATTTAAAAAATTGAAATTTATAAATCGGTTTTAAATTGGACTTTTTGTTTGGTTGGCGAAATACTGAATTTTCAGTGCTTATACCATACACTAATGTTCTTCAAATTGTTTAACTTGGAAGTCCGATCTTTAAATCTTGAGCTCGAAGCTGCATCCGATTTACAACCAAATACTTATTCTTGTGTTTCCTGTTCCGCGAATGAAAATTTTAGCGTTATATGGTTCAAATGAATTTATTTTCTGTTATTCTTAAATTTTCCGCAGAAAAAAGTCTCATACTTTGAATATTTTATCGAGTAATTTAAAAAAAAAATATTCTCGAATATTTTTGTCTTCTCTCAATTATTTTCCAAATTTACATCAATAGTTTACTATTTAAATTCAAGAAAATAATAGTTTTGATAGTGACGATGTTGAAATGTCGAGATACGGTAATGTCAGGTATATTAAAATAGGACGGTTAGCATTGAAAACTACTTCCTTTAATAAAAATTTAACTTGCCTACATCTGCTAGAGAAAGATGAAAACCCGATCTGAGGGAAATTGAAGGAATGAGGTCATCAACATCACTTTGCCTCGCAATAAAATGGAACTAAATATAAACACATGTCTATCTGGAACAGTTTCCAACATACGTAAATAAATATCATAACAATAGATAACGGAGAGTAGTTTAATTCTATTTCTACGATATACAGAAGCGTTGCTATAGCTGGGAGGTCAGTCAGTGGAGCTGGTCTGTCAGCATTCACTGATGGATGCACCTATGTACCTTGGCTGAACTGGCGCAGCTGATGGATATGACTTTCTGGAGATACCGTGTGTACTTTTTTTCTGTATACACTGCCAATTTGTGTATTTGTCCGAATATCAGCCCAGGTAATCATTGATGATTTGGGCATTTCCTTACTAAATAGACAATGGATTCTTGTTGGGGATTTGAATGCTCCTGGGTTTAACGTGCCAGATTTCGATGAACTGGCAGTATTTTGATTTTGATAGATCCTCTTAATCTACGACAGCTAGATATTACAAACTTAAGTGGAAGGTTACTGGACCTGGTACTTATAAACGTGGATGTGGAATTCACCGCTACCTGTTACTTCACTCCTTTCGTTGATGAGGACCAACCCAGTCTCCTCTCCTTATATAAAGGAATAGGAGAAAACTGCAGAATTTGATGGTCTATCACAAAATACGTATCTCAAAGTATTCGCCTTGTTTATTCAACAAAATAAAATTCTTGGCGTTCATAACATTACCATGCTTTTTCGTGGCCTAATATCACCACCTTCCCGCAAAAATAATTGTCACCGTACCAGACATATTTGTAATGCACATGATTCCCAATGTTCTAGAGAGGATCTGTGCCACATTAGGAACCGTGCCAGATACGGTAACACTATTTTTACTATGTCCGCTATTTATTTTGTATATCCCTGTGTAAATAAATAGATATCACTATCAGTTATCACTATAATCTCCATGCTTGAAAATAATTAGCTGATCAATCCTTACGGGAAGGATGATAGTAGCACTCGTGCACATATTGCATACACATACGAATCTGTTGCGACAAAGTTGTCCTTGCTAGTTTTTTTTTCTGTTTATTTATATTAACTAACTATAACATAACTGTTGGTTATACTATGATATAACTGTTAAGGCGAAATTTTAGCTTATACTCCTACAACGTTGCTTGCAATAAGGTAAAACAACTCGGAAAGAACTTACCGTAATAAACGGCAAGGCAAAGCTACGGCAGCACTAAGCATTGGGAATTTTATGACGAACATAAAATTTAACCTTTGTCTAACCTAAATCCGAGATTATTACGCTAACGACAATTGAATGTAATAACATTTTATTAAACGGGTGCGCATACCGGCTTATTGTACGACGATGCTTAACAATAGCGCTGATTTTAGTACAGCTTACAAATTATCGCATTGATATTTACGTACACGTATTACTTTAACTGCTTCAATGTAGTACGCTGTACAAAGGACACTATGTATATTGCCTGAGTAATAGCAATTAACCTTGTTTTCAGCGTGATGTATAGGTTTTGAGAGGCAAGTGATACATTGGATGCGTGGATAGTCTAGATGTTGCTCCTTAATTATGAGGGAGTCTGAGAAGTAACTAATACAGAGATAGTAGCACGACGAACACATGCGTGTTAGTTATCAAATTAATAACCTTTCGAGTCAAATGCATGCGTCGTTTGAATTGTACATTATAAGCAATACATTAGTTGGGTTATTTTGTGAATATGGACAAAAACAAGCTTCGCGCGGTTATTAAACAATTTCATATTGAGGGAGAAAAACAAAAAGCGATCAAAGAGGAGTTGCATCGTGTTCATGGTGAATCTGCACCATCATTTAAGAGAGTTTGTTTTTGGGTGAATGAATTTAAACGTCATCGTAGGAGTACCGAAGATGAATCGATCGAAATAGGCTACCATTGACGATATGATCATCAAGGTTCATGACCTCGTTTTAAATGCTTGTCGATTAAAAATGGGTGTGGTAGCCGATGCTATGGGCACTTCAAAAGAACGTGCTGATCATATTTTACATGAGCACTTGCACATGAGAAAGCTATCAGCAGGTGCCGTGTTTACTAATTGAGGACGAAATGAATTCGTGTAACCACTTCTGAATACTGTTTGGGGCTTGGATAGAAGCAAGTTGCAAAGCATTGAAGAAAGAAAACTAACAAAATTACGGCCACTGTATTTTGGGATACTCGTGGTATTATCTTTATAAATCACGCGACGCTATTGGATCAGCTGAGAGAAAAACTAAACGAACGATAATCGTATTTGGCTAGAAAAAGGTATTGGTTCATCACGATAACATTATAAGGTACATACCGGCTCATTTATGGGAAATTGCAACGACAAAATTAGTGGAAATAGGATTCGAAATTCTTCGATATTTTAGTTTAGATTCAGCTCCGTCAGAATGTCTTGTTTCTGAACGTGAAAAAGTAGCTTGGTGATAATGATTGTCATCAAATGAGGAGGTATTTGATTTGTCGTATTATAGTGAGGGGATTAAGCGATTTGAATATCATTGGAACACATTGTATCGAGCTCAAAGGAGAGTGTCTCGAAAAGTGAAAAAAAAGCTAGAGAAAATAGTCTTCCTTTATGTTAGTTAGCTCACTTTTTAGATAGTTTTTGTATGTTGGTCGGGTTAGTTAAGTTGTAATCAAAGGTACTTCTGCCCATGTGAAGATAATTAAAAACCTTATTGGGGCCAGTAGATAACTTTTCAAATATAATGTAGTAGTTCTCCAAATATCTCACTTTATAAGCAGATCGTAAACTGTCTTTATTTGCACTGTCTTTTGCGTCTTAAATATTAACATTCAACATGAAATTTAAGAATTTTCGAAATTTTGGTCGTGAATTCCTGTACATTCTTTCGGCAAATGAGAAATTGCTAGATGAAAGTGTTAAGACGTAGAAATGAAAATAACTACTAACATTAACTCTTGTAACTTTCTACTACATAAACACAAGGTGTCCTTCTTCGAACACAACCTCTTATATTAATAATAATTATCAATACTATACTATTGAACACACGTTTGTTTTTTTTTTATCGAAATATTTAAACAACACTATAAAATTTGGAGGAATTCTAAGTACAATATGCCTGGACGACAGTTAGACATAACATCACTAAACTTTTTTCTTGTTCTATGGAAATATTATTAACATTGGCACGATAATTAGGGAGTTGATACGCGTGAAGGGAACATTTCTTACAGCTTATTAGATATATATTATTATATATAGAGAGAGAGATTACGCCAATTAATAACTTTGTTTAAATTTTCCTGTGGCAAAATCACCCCCTTATTAATCGAGAGATCATTTATGAAAATATTGAATAAGAGATGGCTCACATTTGAACTTTGTCGGAATTTATAGACTAATTCTCTGGATGCAAAGCCATTGTACGAAATCAATATAATAATAAGATATGAAATCTAAAATTTCAATTATAAGGATCGATAGGTCTTTTAAATTAGTTGTAGAAAGTATAACACGCAGTATAACTATCACTTAAAGATGAGTATATTTAAAGCAATAGCAGATGGAACAAAATTATTGGAGATGGAGAGAAGCAGTGGGTGCTTTATTGTGTCAAAGGCCTTCGACACTTCCATATAAATAACATCTACTTGTCCACGTTCATCCACTGTTTTATAAATAAATTGGGTGTGATAGGTCGGGTTGGCAGCCGTAGAATGTGATGAAGCCAACTTGCGTGTTTCTTGGATAGCTACTTCAGTTATTGAATGGAAAGCTATAATCTGCATACTTTGGTAACATGGATCAAGAATATATTTTTTATTATTTTTTTCAAGAGTTTGGTTGCACAACACAATTTAAAAAAAATTCTTATGCTTTCTTTTTGTTTAAACATGTGTTAACTGGTCCTTTCGATTACAGAATATCAAAACTCCTTTGGAGTAATTAAAATAAACAGTACGTCGCAAATTGGACATTTAGCTAATTTTATTAGGCCGTTATATCTCCACTCCGGCCTATAATTTTAAATAACATACGCCAATGTAGTAGCTTTCGTGTAATCCGGTGGTTTACGGTCCCGTTCAATATGGCTGGCAGCGTACGTGCACATATACGCATACGTATATCGGTTGGTTGAAATTGGAAGGGCCGCAATAATGGGTAAACATAGCAAAAGTGATGAATTGTTGCATTAAGACGTAGGAAACTTGAAATTCAGTCATCAGTTTCACTCGCTACATTGCTCGCCTGGAAGCTAGCGACCCCTGGCGAACTTTCATACGTGCGCTTATCCCCGTTCGGGATAAAACTTTAATCGTTGTATTATTACTTACCGCATTAAATATTTGCTGGTTGTTTTGCTAAAAGTTTAAATATATACGTTATTCAAGTAATTGAATTGATCTTTTCTAAGCTGAGTATTGAATCTTTAGCCTAATCATATTTTTTGATAAAATGTTGTGAAATTTGTACATATGAATGAAGTTAAAATACCACTTATTATTTTCGATTTAGTTAAAATTGGAAATTTGAATACATCAACGTCAATTTGCGCGAGATAAGATATCATAAACTAATTCAGATTGCTATCGCATGTTGCTGTTGAGCACAGATTTACAGTAAACGTCGTCGCCTTTATTGGCGAGGATTCAAGTAGATTCTTTCGAGGAAGTCTCTTGAGTTGGGCAACATATAAAAGCGACATAGAAAAAGAAAATGAAAGTGATATTGCAATTTTAATGAACTATATTTTTTTATATTTTCAGATATATTAGACATAAAAAAATAGATAATAATACCTGGAGTTAATCATTATCAGTATGTTAATATTCTTTATTACCTTATCCTGGTGCATGCCTCTTAATATATGTTGTTATACGCCTTATTAAAAAGTCTGTCCGTCTCTGGATAATGTGAGGTGTAAGAAAGACTCAAGGCATTATAAAAATTCAAAGATCTGAAATGAACTTTTATCAAAGTATCATCGTTGATTCAACTTTTTATCGAAAATGGTATTTAAAAATGTGATTTGTCATGATATGTATATTACAGATGAAAACATTGTTAATATGTGAGCTTTCGTTATTTCCATAGTTAAAATCCATAAATTATCTCCAATTTTAATAAGGTTGCATTTTAATTTTTCCTATTAAATATTTTTCTTTAGTTTTTTTTTTTGAACTCAGTAACTAAGTTGTTCATCAGATTAGGATCAAACTTCTTTTATAACATTACAAATAAAAACTAACCCTTTCGCTGCTCTAGACGAATAAATTCGCATACACGAGTCGCGGTTGAAATATCTCCGCAGTGAAAGAGAAGAGTTTCACGTTTCTCAATGTTTATAACGCCCGGTATGTTTTGTCGCAAGTTCGATTGATTGATGCATTGTATTGTCCTAGATTCCAAGATAAGCCAAACTATTGATCAACAATGATTTTCTAAATCAAGAATAAGTGGTATATCTCATTTTATATTCTAAAACCTTAAAAGGATTTGCCTTTCCAGTTTTTTTGTTCTTATTTAAACCCTAAGCAGCTACTTACAAAGTGAATTACGTAGAAAGAGCAAGTACATATACAATGTGATTCCTTTAAAATTTGAAATCTTTCAACGGTGACTCGAACTAAATAGGCAGATTGTCGTTGCGTCTCTTCGATTCTTTGTTAACCGATAACTTTTGTCAAAAATCACAGCCAATTACGATTTAGACAGTGTTTTATATTATTACAAACTAAATTTCAATCAATCTTTTTCTTTTAAAACCATAATGTATGACCGGAGTTTTCAATCTATCAACCGTTCAATATTGAGAATTCCCATCAGACTTGTTTATTTCTTATTGAGTGATATTTAATTTATGAAACAATTTTAAGGATACAAAAAAAATATTTTACCGGTTTGTAGGGAGAAATTATACTGAAGACGAACTTTATGGCTACAAATAAAATGGAGTGAAGGCGAAAGCTGTTCCCCCCAAAAATAACCGTTATACATATATTTCCTAAGTCACGAATATAAGTTAGATCATAATGTGTTAATCCAAAAAGCAATTTTTTAGTTAAAGCTGCTATAACTATTAAATCTTGACAGATACAATCTAAAATACAGTGCGTATTTTCGCAGTATTTATTAGCGCCATAAATATTAATAATGCAGCCAGATATAATATAAATTGTCCGGAAAGCACGGATGAATTTGTATATATCCGTGGAATAGAATCTTTTGCGTGTCCAATAACGTAACGCACACTACGTAAGACCCTTTTTTCTCTGTGAAAGATGAAGAAATATCAAAGGCGGCACACTGTTCAGCAGAGACATCAAGGGAACGCTATGCACGCAAACTAAAGATTTATTTACTGCGAACGTAAAAGATACTATCTCCTGCGCTGTAGGTCTCCCTTAAGAAAATCTCTTGTTTATGGTACCTTTACAACTACCTTCACCCTATTAGCATCTCCAACGTATCGCAAATTTCATTTAAGTTATTTAATGTAGTTTTTTCTCAAGTTCTCAAAGCGACAAGGCAATCGAGATCTCTTAGTTGAAAACGAAGCAGGAGAGATTAAGATCATTTAGCTTTTATCGTGTAATGTAAGCGCAAAGTAATTTTTGTGTCACTTAGGCAAAGTACTTAATAAAGCACAAGCGGGATTGAAAAATAAGCACTATGGAGAATTATGAGAAGAGAATGTTTTATGTAAACTGTTAAGTTAACCAAGAAAATTATGAAATCTGAGCCAAATATAATTCTCGTTAGGCATGGGTATCTGGCGCAATAATGGGACTTGACCTTCTTTTATTGAATGCCGTCTGCGTACAAGGGTCTTGGTGCTTGGATTTGGATGTTCTAATCTGTGACTTTCTACATTATATAAAATATAGAATTTTACTTCTTTTGACTTCTAGCAACATAGAAACCTGCTCTATCGAGAAGTTTACAACGATTTAAAAAAATGGTCAGTGTTCTATGTGAAGAAAATATTGCACCTTACTTCTGATTAACTATATACAGTTAGATTTTTGTAGTTATACGCATCATATTCCATTGCAAAAACTGACTTAGAAGCCTCGGTATTTAAAAAAAAACTGTTTCGAAGTCGAAGATCTACAAGAAAATAAAACAACTAAAGCAATATTACATGTAGGCTGTTTCAGGAAGAAAGGGAAGTTCAACACACTGTTTCTTTTTCGCTTTGATTTTCTATTTTCTACTCGATGTGCAGCACACTGTATATTTATTAAACTATAAAAATAGAAAATACTTGTTGTGAAAATAATTGTTGTAATAATAATAATAATAAAATATCTGAAATAAATAAATGTTCCATTTAAATAATAATGGGCAATTTAACCGATTCCGAATATTTACGAAAATTGCAATAGTGGCCCGTTACTTCGGATCACTCTGTGCAACTCGGCAACCTTTGCACCTATACTAAGCTTTATTTAAATCAGTCGTCCCCTTGGTCGTATTGTACTATATTTTGATTGTGAAAGAGAATTGTGTAATTTGTGTTTGCAAATAAAGGTAAGGGACCAGTTTATACAATACATCAATGTATAGCTTTGTTTGTTTTGATTTTTTATTTCCCGTTCTTGTGTTTATTAAAGTATTAAAAAGCATAAAATTAAATATGCTCTGTATACAATCTAATAA
Organism: Oryctes borbonicus; assembly: GCA_902654985.2. Classification (NCBI taxonomy): domain Eukaryota; kingdom Metazoa; phylum Arthropoda; class Insecta; order Coleoptera; family Scarabaeidae; genus Oryctes; species Oryctes borbonicus. Next base: position 3,636,617 of record LR736879.1, on the reverse strand, counting down.
AAACAGGACAAAATGACTTTGGTCTATGTTGTTACAAAGAATGGAAATGCATTTCTATTCTTTGATGCATTTCTAGGATTTTAACTAAATAATTCGTTAGTTATTTTGTGTGTCGATTGTGGTACATAAAAGTGGTTTTTTAAATTTTCTAGTCGGTTTTCAAATTTTGAAATTTCTTAAAAAAATCTACAAACCGTTCAATGTCCTCTTGGATTTACGGACCAATAAAAAATCGAATTGAATTGAATTCGTATTTCTAAACATATCTAACCATATATTATTCTATTTCGTCAGTATCCATAACTTTGCTGTTTATTATAGTCTGATTTGCTATTCGTAATTAAAACTGTGCGTCCAGATGGAGTAATTTCTCGAATAAACCAACGTACATTAATCCACTCAAAATTAGATATTTGCATCTTCCCCTGCAACCCTCAAATTACAAGCATTAGTCAGATATTCAATACCCGGCCAGTTAATTGCCTTGTCAGTTAGTTTAAGCTGACCTAAACAAAACGTTTCTTTAAGCCTATCTATCAAATTTAGAGGTTACGAAAGCGTACCGAATTTCTAATCCAATTAATCCACAACCTAAATTATAATTCGGCCACGCTTAATAGCTCCCTGCAAATTACTACTTTCGACAAAAACAACGATTCACGCGCGATCTTTTTCCCTTGCCCTTCTCACTAGTTCACTGGAAATTAATTAACCGGGCACGTAATATATAATATTCGAAGAAAATTGTAGTGTGAATTTATGATCGTTAACTTACGCCAACGTTTATTGTCTTTTATAGTTACACCGTACTGTTCCGTTCGTTTTGTTTATTTGTTACTAATATATTAAGTGTAATTATAACTTTCTTGTCAGGTAGGAATAATTTATGAACCTGCTCTAGTTATAGAACAAATGCAAATGTATGCATATGTGCATAAATTATAATATCATCCGACGAAATACCTTAAAATTCCTTCAGAATTTTCAACATTTATACACCGATGTTTCACAAATTTTGTAGACATCAATTGCTTGTATCAATAATTTGAAATTTAAATATGCCAGAAATCTGAGAACTGTGGGTTTTAGAGGCAGCAACGTATACTGATCGTTACGTGCCAAAAGGTCGAAATTGTAAACAAAGATAGTAATTCACCTTCTAACTTAGCAGCGTTTGATGAAAAGAGAAAAACACTAGCCATTTGACATGTTTCTGCTTACCCGGCGTCATCAGCGTCACTCCAAGCCCTTCCTGCTCACATTGCTGTCCACCTCAGTTTATTTCTCTAAATTCCAAAAATAGCACTGAAATATTTTCCAGCGCTACCTAGCAGCAAGAGACAGAGTAATTCCGTTTAGAAAGTAGCAGCAGATGCTAAATATAGATGCCAAACCATTTCTCGAGAAATTCTTGGACTGTTTAAATCAAGGTGGTGTTGCATCTGAGTAAATGATTACAAATACATTTATAAAAATGTAACTCATGGTACTGACGGAATCATTCCCCGCAAAAAGCAATGCGTCGTCAGGAATCATTTCAGTACTGTTTTTGGAGATTCTTGGCATAAACTGAACAAGAAAGCGAGCAGGAGAAAAGGCGCTCGGAGCAACGCCGATGACGTCGGGTACGCAGAAACTTGTTCGTTGGGTAGTGTTTTTTCTCCGCTGGTATTACATTTCTAGCTTTTTAGTGTTTTTTTACAATGAACTTGGTTTTTTAGTAATTAACGGTTAAGTATGAATAGAAAACAATTCGACGCCCAACGAGAAAAATTGAATTTTGCGGCGTTAGTTGGAATGCGGAACTGTAAATGTGATCAAAGTGGCTAAAGTATTGCTCAAACAAAATCTTGCCAAAATCGAAAATTAAAATCTGAGTGTAGCAGTATAAATTTTTAAATTGTTAATTGCTGTCCATCAGCAGGTTTAAATGTTACTGTTATTACACACATTTTGATTATGAGCACAGTATAGTGTTTACAAAAGAATGAGTTGTTATCGTTCCAGTAAAGGAGTGAAGACGAGTGATTTAGGCAATGCTCTGGGATTATCGTTTGGTGGAGAGAATTTGATATAATAAAACGCCAGGGTAAAGGGGAGGGAACCCGAGGCTATATAAGTTGTTGTAGAATTGAAAATGGGCCAGAACAAGGATCGGTTAGACGTAGGTTCTCGAACCGCACTCCAGATGGCGCTAATTACACCAACTTTCGACTTTGTAGTTCGTTGTGATAATAGTATATATTTTTTGACATAATAATTTGGTTATAAAGGCCATCATCTTTTGCTTAAAAATAGAATTTATTGTATATTATTGTACTAATCTATCGGAATAGGAAACCCTTGTAATTTATATAGCTTAGTAACATTATTTTGCTAGATATTAGAATTGAGTTTATCTTAGCGTAGGTGTAGGCACATAATAATTAAAAATGTTTAGGATTTGACCACTGTATGCGTATCTTTGTTTGTATTATTTGAAACCTTAGTTCGTTTTGGATTGCTACAATAATCTCGCTGTAATGGTATGCAAATATTTCATAAACGTCATTTCTGCGAGAATGCTAAGCGAATCAATATATGTATGTACGCGTTGACGTAAGCATATCGACATGCATATAATGCTCGCCACGTTACCTAAGCGCACAGGCTTTCTAACCGACGGCGATCACACGGTGTTGTGGATTGGTTTCTCGTTTAGCGAAGATTGATTCGATCTTAAGTTATCGCTCCTCTTCCTTTGGAAAAGAGAAGTAATGCAGCAGTCCACTTCAATTTCGAAAAAGAGAGAAATAGAAATATGGTTGAGGGACATTGTGTAATAACATTGTATTTAGATTAATAGCTTAAAAGTTGAGTTTGCGTTAAAAGTGTTTCCAAAAGAATGTTCGGAATGTTACCTCTGTCCTGATATTGTGCGATGTATACAGGATGTTTCAAAGGAAGTTGCACATAAATATTTTAGGAGATGATAGTAGTAGTTATTTCTGACGTACATTTATCGGTGAATAAATATTGTGTACATAAGTAATAGTCGACAATATTGTGCCAGATATGACCCATATAGGTGTCGAAGTTCCACAGAGCTTATTGTTGGGTTCATTGCTCTTTTCTATGCATATACATGTATGTTTGTTTAGGGTTCGAAATGTGCACTAAAATAAATTAATGTCGAGATATTAGTAGATACCAACTTTAAGCAAACCTTAAGTTGGAAGGTCTACACTCGTTAGTTAAAAGAATGGGATCCGGTATATTCCCGAGTCACCAATTGCAGTTGGGGGGAAGGTTTTTTCGGAAAAGGGTTTCTTGAAGAAGAGTTTCTTTTGATCAGAGGTATTTTCAATTTTCAATTCAGCATGACTCCATTATTAACATTTGCAGTTACGAAAATAGCCCAAGAGCGTCCTTGAGTTCTCTACGCAAAATGATTTCATGTGCGAAAATAAACCTTCTTAATAAAAAATAAATTCAATTTTCTTCTTTTTTTAGGACGAACCTTTGACTTCCAATTGATGCTGATGAAGAAAGTACACGTGTATTTTTAACAACATGTAAGAGAAAACAAAAGTCGACATTTGTGAATCACACTATGGATTTTTAGGTAGATGCGAATAACTTTTTCTTACGACATTTGTCCACATTTGGCCAAATAATTGCATTTTTGTACATTTTAAATTTTTAAGTAACACTTACATATTGACGCGAATACGATAGGAATATTTTTTGGTTTCTAATGATACACAGACAAGCTACAAACACAGTTATGTTAAAACTAAATAAATAAAAAAAAGTTCCCATATGGTGCAGACTTTTTCGCAGACACTGTAGAAAATTTTACGTGGTATATCTGCCCGTTTCATGTAATTATATGTTATTTGTATTCAGCGCAATTTTTGAGATTGCTTAATAACGAGAAGCTTCTATAGATGGCACCTATTATGTGAGGATAGGTAGGCGGCGTGATGTCATATTTCCGCGTGATGCCGGGATACCTCGCAATTCATACTCCCTGTATTATACACAATTGGTCACGAATCTCATTTTCAGATCGCGCGTGCGGAATAAAAATGGCAAGGAATGCGAACGAATTGACCTAAAACGCCTCGTTCGTTATTAGAATCAATTAATACGTAAATTGGATTTGAATTTTTTGGACCACGAACGTGCTCTCCACTCAATTCCGAATGTTTTGACGAATGGATGATGTCGTTTCCAACTACGCCTTTGTCACGTAGATATAATTGGTAATAAATAATAATTTCGGTCTGTATTAGTTGCGCCGAAGAGCCGATTCATTTTCGTTTCAGTGATATGCAGACTGATTTTGCAAATTAAGAGTAATTTGCATATTTTTCATTAGCCAACCACACACTGCGAAATCTGCACCAAATTTATGTTTTTCTCTAAACATCCTTGAAGGAAATAGTTTCCAAATATAGTTTTGTTGACGAAAACAATTTCGAGCTTATTTGAATGAAATTTTCATAAATTTCCAGGTTTGCATGCTTTCCAAATCTAATGTCCACTATTCAATTAAATGAGGTAACCAATATAATTATGGTTTCCGTTTTAATTTAGAGTTCAAACAATGTATGTGTATAAATAGATCTATTTATACAAACGGCAAACGGATTCAATAAGTTTTATCGAAAGTACTACAATATGATTACAAAAAACAGTAATTGGGAGAGACAAGTACTTTTCTGAATTTGTCGTATGATACTTGTTACTTAGAAAAGATCTTGAACAATATCCATATAAAATTTGTGTTGTGCAAGAACTCAAGCTCATTGATCACGTAGTGAGAGCGTAGGCGTGATTGGTTTGAAACCCATATGATTGATGATAATAAGAGCTTGGTTCCTTGGTGGCTTTTTTAATAAACAAACCATGCGTATATGGTCCAGTGAAAACCCCTATGTCATTACTGAAAAGGTTAGTCTTTGGATAGCAGCTTCACGGAGAATATAATAGATCAGAAAATGCCTAGAATCAATAACAAAAAAAGAAACATTATTAAAATAGCTTCCTCATGGTATTGGAGTCATTTACGGCAAGAGCAATGTACGGAGAGAAGAAAAGCACACTACCCACAGACTTGTTTTTGCCTACTCAGCGTCATCAGCGTGGTTCCGAGAGTCTTTTTTCATCACCTTGTATCATTGTTTGCCTCACAGTTATTACCACAACATTCAAAGAGTCAACCAGATATCTCTTAGCGTCATCTGGTGATAAGAAACACATCCCTGCCGTTTCGAAAGCAGCGACACAAACCGGGTGCTGTTGCCCAATACCATGGGGAAGCTATTTTAGCATTATTTTTTTGGTTATTGTTTCCGGGCATTTTCTGATGTATTTGGTTACACATCATGAGAATCATCTACATGTGCAATTTCCCTGTTTTACACTATTTATTTGGTAAAGTTGCTAAGTATTTTTCTGTTGCTGGGTTGGTATTAGAACAGCAAAGTTAGTGAAAAATCATCAGAAAATTATGGTAAAAATAGAGCATGTTCGATTCAATACAAATAATCGTATGACAAATAGCCATAATAAAAATACTTGAAAACTATCCTAGTTTCATCACGAAAATTTCAGGTGTACAAATTAAACCGTTTCGACATCAAAACATTGCCTCCAGATTTATAGCGTAAATTTTAAATTTTGTTTCAACTAAAACGAATGTCGTATGAACAGTTTAAAAACTCAAATTGTTGACTATTGATGCATAGCGGGTGGTATTAAAATTACAACGAAATGCTGGTAATAAATTTTTTATTTAAATTTTTGTTTCTACACCATCAGCATGCAAAGTATGTTTGATTAGTATCGTGTTATAATGTAAAAGAAGAATTGGTATATACGCATACTTGTGTTTGCTGAAGTGTAAGATTTATAGAGCGATAGTGCAAAATGGGTTGATCCAAAACAACTACAAGTGGACGTATTGCATTTGAATTCAGGACATATAACTCGTGTTTTCCTGATCTACTTTTGAACAATTTCTTTGCCTTGAAACATCGAACTAATCCCACAGACGATATATCCATTTCGAATGTCTTCCTGAGCCGAATAATTTATAGGAAAATACGGATACGCGTGCCATAAATTTATTTTACGGTCGCGAGAAATTGAAAGGTTATGGAATAAAGACAGAAAGGAGGAGGGCAAAAAAACGTCACCTACAAAGCTTTATTCCACTTGAATCTAAAAATTCTTATAATTCAAACCAGATTACCTCTCGCTGTGAAATATGAAGGGTTACGCTCCCGTCATAAATCAAAAAGGGAAGAGAAAAAGAACAACGTAGTTGTAACTATTTTCATTCGCCAATAAAATAAACGAGGAAAGTTATAAGTAATATTTTTGCGCTTGTATGTGTTACTAGCACCGGGGCACCCATTATACTGAGTTATGAACAAAGTGCGTCAGAAGTTCTATTAACATCGGGGGAGGCTGCGGCGATAATCCTGAGAATAAAAATCATTTCTCGAAATTTATGTTCAGAAAGGAAATATTATATGCACTTAATTTAACACTTAATAACAACGAGGGAATATGGTGAAACGCAAAACAGATGCCTCAGATGTGGACAGAAACTCGCAGTAGTAACAAATTCCTTAAGTCACGTTATATAAGAACATCATTTGCATTAAAACTAATCTTTAACACGTTGACCGCTACAATGGTAAGAATTTTTGCGGTTTTTAAACACTTTATAAGTTTCATAAGGATGTTATGATATATCACATGCTGAAGTTTTTGTTTCTAAATAAGATAGTAATAAATTTGCTAAACAAGCAGACGGTATGTGCTAATACATACGGTCATGTTGATACTTCATGTTGTAAAGTACACATGTGTAAAAAAAAAATTGTGGATTGTGGAAAATTACATGCCTGTTCGTTAGCACTTTGGAAAGAAATTATGTCAGAGGAAGAAGATTATGAAAGCTGTTCAGAAAGTTACAAACCAAGTGTTTCTTCTGAATCTTGTGATTCTACTGGTTCTCATGTGCTAAAAGAGAAAAGAAAAGGAACTAAACTAACACCTGTTACTCTTGTTGAGCCTAGTACATCACGTCAAATACCTACTGGCAGTATTGTTCAAGGAAGTAAAATAAGAGATGAACAGTTGCATTCAGGGGCTGGTGTTACCACTCATATTGAAGATACAATTGAAGAAGTGACCATTTTATAAAATGGTCTTTTAGTTTTTAGTTGAAGATGTAAACATTTTATTTTTTTTTTTATAATCTATTTTGTTTTTTTTTGCTTGTTCTTGAGCAAGAAATTAAATTGTTGATTGCGAATTTGCTGCGTTTATTTACCATTTTAGCAAAAAACAAAATGACACGGTAAACATTATAAAGGCAGTAATGATAAATGAAGGTATAGTTATTCACATTATTGTGCAACAAGTATTACAGCAGAAGCCGGGCCAACTACATTTATTTGTTCACTAGGTCGGATACTTTTATTTCCCCTAGCATTGCCATTCAAATGTGAGGAAAATGTGTCCAACACAGCTTCAAGTGAAATACTACATGCGACGCACTTGTGTGCGGCGCGGCCAGTGCGGCAATGAGTATTGCGAGGCACGCGGGCTTTAGTGGTCAGCGTGTTAAAATACAGGAAGTAAAATTCCAAACTATTTCATAAAATCTATTTGTTTTCAAAGTACGTACTTAGTCTGGTTTGGCATTACTAAGTGCAGAATCTGTCTATACTCATAAAAGCAAAGGTAGAATAAAAAAATTGCTCGCCGTCATGTATCACCACAGATAAAATTTATGAGTTAGAATCTTTTTTTTTTCTTCTGAAATTCGATACTTTGCATAATACTTGCAAATGAAGAAATTTAGAAATAAAGATTGTTAGTTTAATCTTAGACTCTATGATAACTTATGTCTATTCTGTTTAGTGGTGTAAGATCAGACAGACGCATGCGATAACTAAACTCTTGGGAACTTGGAAACTAGCGTGCCCACGTACCTATAGTTGGAAATCTAAATAGCTGTCCAGCGGCTGGTATGGAAACTATGCTAAATTTAACCCTAAGGAAAGACAAATATGAGTGAACGGAGACTGAAAAATTCTGGTAGCTGGTGTATCAATTTTAGGAGGAAACCAGCATAAAGCAGCCGTAGCAACCCTATCTTTGATATGGGTAATAACAGTCTCTTATGATAAACTTTGCGAAATAAATATGAGTTGGTGAAAACGGAGAAATGAAGAGGGAAGAAAATGGGATACCTAACTCCGGTTGTACAAACAAGAACAAGGACAAGAACGGGTACTAGTTTTAGTGTTGGTATATATGAAGAAAGCGAGAAATACAAACTAGGTGTGTCATTTGAGTGATACTATGGTACTTCATAACGAAATGTATATGTCATACAAACCTGTGCTTAAGAGAATCTGCTTCGACAACCTTGGGGCGAGACAACATTTTCTTCGACTGGCAGCCTTGAAGGCAATAGTATTTTATTATACTAGTATTCCTATACTTTTATACATTCCTATGTCTGCAAAACTCGGCTTTGTCTAGTCACTGGGTTTCTTTGTTCCCTTTTTGTGTGACTTGTTTTGTTTCACGCTGTTTACTTTTTTCCTGCAAAATAAGAGGAAAAGTACTCGACCGTAGAACGTTGAGAAGTAAAATGAAAATTAATTAAACGAAGTGATGGATTGCTCTTGGGGAAACATTCCTTACAAAATTAAAGAAGAACACTTGGTAATAATTCCACAAATTTTAATAGTACTTGATGTACATTCAGCAGATTGGACATCGTCTAATCTCCTGACGATGCCGGAAGGCCAAATGTACATTGAGTACTAATAAAATTTGTGAAATTATTACCAAGTGATTTGATTATGTAAATAAGCTTGAAGCTATTTTTAATAATGTTAATTGCCATGAAGTAGTTGTACACTTCGAAGAAGGTAAAATAGAAGACAAATGAGCAGTTTCCATGAGGAAATTAGTTCTGTCTATGTTGCTGCTTGTAGCAAATATTCTACTGTCAGAATATTGTACGAATAAGTGTTGGAAGTCTGGCAAGATCCTAGAGAAACTCATTAAGGGTGATGTACGTTAAAGTCGAAAAAAGTTACCATCTAATGGTGAGGGTACGCATGTTGCAAAGAAAATTGTTCAATATAAAAAACAAGAATTACATTGATGTTATTGGCAATTCGTAATTAATTTCGGGTGTCAGACTTCCTCTTCAGGAAATTGCTTCTGCGCTGGTCTGAAATTTCCTTGTCGATAATATGATTACCTATATCTTAAAAGGACTTTTAAACTGTTATAGTCGATCGTAGATCAAAGTTTTTTTTCGCTTTCCTTAAATGAACATCTCTTACAAGAGTCATCAAGACGGATATTGGTTCTTTATTCGCGAGAGATCGATTCTATACAGATTCCTACTTGCAAGTTTCAGTTTTACGGCGACGTAATTGACGTAGGGGGCGAACGGCTGCAACCAATATTTCAGAAAATACAGTCCGGAAATTTCGTTTTAAACTTGAATTACTTCACGTTTTCCGCACGGTTTGCCGGAATATCGTATTTATATTTTACCTACTGTTGCCTAGCTTTGTTCTGGATTTCATGAGTTTATTAAAATATGTGACAACCATTGTACATAAAATATTTCATCTGGTTCGTTATTTCATATTTAGTAGGATAAGGAAAATACTTTTAATTAAAGTTCTATATTGTGCTAACAGCAAATGTCTGGAATAAAGTACATTATTTGTTTTTCGTTGAGATGGAGAAAATACTTGGATACGTGGATTCTGGAAATTTATTAGAAATGAAAAGTAAGATTTTATATGAAGCGATGCTTTACGCACGAAATAATCATTAGTTTTATTTTTAAATCTATTACACGGCAATGTTTTAGCCACTTCTTGCAAATTGTTGGAAAATGTTATTGACTGATATTTAGTGGACCATTGCGTCAAAATTAATTGATGAAACGGAATTCTCATCGCAGAATTACCTCTAGTAGGACATTTGGGGACATGATGAATTTCGAATAGTAAGTATGCATGTCTCACAGTAAGGCTTCCTCTTTGCCGACAGATATTATCCTGCATAGTATGGTTATGTAACCAACCACGTAACCAAGAAATATTCCATTTCTAGCTACATGTAAATTGTTCAAGTATCTCTGTAGTCTTTGTACTTTGAAATTATTAAATCTGTCAATGTTTGGTTAGTTCGATAATTTAAACAAATATTAACTGTGAGCACACGATAAAGACGGATTTAGCTAACAAGTACATACTAATTATTAATTTAAATATATTCTACCAATAAGACATTTCAATGCACCGCTACAATACTGCGATTTTAATTAATTTTATATTACAATAAATATAATATACATACGTTAACTTTGTAATGCACATAGAACTAAAATGTTGTATAAATACTTTACATTATAAACGAAAATTACTTTTGTTTCTAACTAAATCCATTCGAAGTGCAGCATATTCGAGTCATTTCCTAAACATATTTAACCCTATCAAATATAGGATTATTGTTAGAGAATAAGTCTTATTGAAAACATTTATGCATGTCTCGCAGTAGTAGTTTTAAAGTATCGAGGAAAGCTTTTGTGTCGGATGGAAACATTGAAAATCGATTAAGGTTCTAAACTGATGTAATAGTAGTACCTACGCTGCTTGCTAATGCTAAGAACGTCAACACGAGCTTCTACGAGTAGATTGCCTCTTAAATAAAGTATATGCATTTTACACGACGTATATGGGAGTATACGCTATGCATGTTTTTCTTTAATTAGAGTTCCATTTAAAGTAAGTGAACCTTACATGTTTCGATAACAAACGAACGACTGCTTTCTATTGGGTGAGAAATTTTCTTTATTTCCATGATTCATGTCCAAATGTGTGACTTATAATTAATTTTTGTTACAATAGCCTTATATAAGAAACATTATTTTTATGTTGCATAAGACGTCGGTTACATATAATTTCCTCACGTAACAAAACAAACTTCCGTAGAATGAAGGCAGGTTCGTGATTTATGTTGTCAATAAATTTCTCGCAGTTAATTTTGCTATTTCATTGCCTATCGAACGTGCTTATTGTTACTTAAATACGTATTTTGCGGAGGAAAGAATAAGTAATAGATGTCCCAACAAAGCTTGGTAGATTCTATTGGAGTAATAGGGTTTGTCGAAATCGAAGCGAGTTAAGATATTCAATAACTAATTCTGACATAGATGCTCTGTTTCCTAACAAATAATATGAATTTTAATTCATCATTACAATGAATAGTTTTCAACATTTCAAGCTTTTATGTTTTCTGAACAAACAGACTATATCAAAGTAACTTTGTTTCCGCAAGAGAACTTCATACGGGCTCGGTGACCCAGTGGTAAGAGGGCTTGCGCCTGGCTGCAGCAAGGTCCTATCAAAGCCAGCGACAGATTCTTCTACTGGATCCGGTGCTACGTCGAATCACTATTTGCATGTTACGGCGAGAGCAAAGCCAAAGAACTTTCTACACACGCCTTTAAGATACTGAAGGCTAGGATAAGTTTTAATTTTATTTACGTCATTGGGCGGTTACCACTCCTGCAGATATATTGTAATACGTTGACAGACATATATTCTTACGTGCCAATTACGGTTAGCGCACCTGCCCGGAGAACAGGGGATGTTAGGTTCGAGTTTTATTTGGGTTAAAATTTTTCAGAAACTTTACCTTAGAGAAACTAAGTGAATCACAGACATTTGCATTCCACCAACCTAAGCCAATATATATTAATTTACAGAATATGATTTAAAAACACATTTATATATTGCTAAGATTTACATTAGGCGTTCGTTCAAAAAAATACATTTTTTACAGACGATATAATTATTTCTTTGATGTAATAAATCAGTTGTCAATTAAATTTTTGTCTCTTTTGACTTTATTATAATAATTGCAGTTCTTTTTTAACATCCCACATTTAATTTTATTTAATTTAAGAGACTCAGTACAGTATATACAAATATTTGAATACCTATGGTACTAATGTGCGATCTTGTCTAATTGCCCATTTAGAATATTGAGGGCGTGGTTAGGTTTGTATGTGACGGATTGGGAAGACGTTGGAAAGCGGGTAACGTTCAGTATGGAATGTACGCGATGCTGTTGTGGAATGCTCGAATAGGACAGTAATGTATTCTCTCAATCGACAGGGCGGATGAACCACGTAAACCTTAATTATGCTTCGATTTGGGCTGGCAATCGATAACCTGTCGGCCCTGTGAAAAATTGAATAAATACTATTATTTTACTCCTCATCAATAACGAGGAACATACTGCGGTTGAGGAGGTCAATACTAAATAATATATGTGGTTGCTATGACTTCGTTGAAAATACGAATTTCTGTGACTGAATGTCTAACTTTAGTAGCAATTTAAAATCTAGCAATCTGGGGCGTATCATGTTTTCGGACTTAAATCGTAAGGCGCTAAGTACTCTCTAATTGTATGAAAAAATAAGTTATATCAAGACTTAACTTGCTAGATCATTGCATAGACTATTAGAATTGAACATTTAGGATGTGAAGGAAATGAATCGAAGGTAAGTTATTTATCTGTTCCACCATGATCAACGTTGACTGAAGATAGATACTCTTTCCAATACTCTCGGGACAGGGAGAGGCAAACCCGAAACTATGAGAGTTGCTAAAAACAGAGAATGAGCTTAGAGTGATTTTGGCGTAGAACGAGTGTTTCATGTTGTAATTTGTAACATTACAATCTATTTCAGATGGTTGTTTTTAATGCTCCATACTTTACTCCTAGCGAAGTGGTTAGTGTCTTAAAGAAAGTTAGAGCGGTCCATGGTTCATGGAGATAATGCTTTACCTCGTTTTCTTGTTCGTGGATGTGCTACAACTTTGTGCGAACCACTATGAATAATTTATTATGGCTATTCAAACGTCTATCCTTTCAACTCTGCAAAATTAGCAAAATTAAGCCCGCATTAAAAAGAGGTCACCGAGGCAATATCTACAATTACAGGCCAATCAGCATTTTCTTCAACTGTGCCAAGGTCAACGCAAGACTTTACAATTGTATTAAACCTTGCCTATCTATTTACATGGATATATCAGTGGATGATCCACCACCACCAATTTAATTGAGGTTACTCAGTACATTGGTGAGAAGCTTGACTAACGAATTTAAGTAGATGCCATTTACACAGATTTCAAAAAAGCTTTGGGCATTGTTGATCATGAGATGTTTATTTTCAAACGCTTTTCACTTGGATTCTGTCCTAGTGTTGTTGCGCTAATGCAATCTTTTCCTCATGATCGTTTATGTTGCATTCATTATAATGGATTTTGATCTCGCCCTTTCGGTGCGCCTAGTGAATTATCTCGAGCTAGATTCATTTCCTTTTAACTTATACGTAAATGATCTTTTGTTTGCTTTAGAAAAGAAATATCTTCCCAATTGCTGCTTTCTTAATAGCATGAAATCAAATTTTGATAAATATGCAACACGCCCTCAGCCGCTTCCCTTAGTTAAAGATATTTAACTGTTTTTATTACTACAGTCTACTGAAATGAGCCAGTTTATGGATATTGGTGTGCTCTTTGATACGTTGTTGTAGTTTCCCTCACATATTCTATATGTGCACTTGTATTCTATGGTGCACTTGTACTTATTTCGATTTTGTAGGAATTTTTTCGATGATGTCGTGTTGAAAACTGTGTACTCCCTTGTTCGCTCCAAGGTGAAATATGCCTCTGCTGTTTGGTAACTCTCGTCACCATCATTATCAATTACAACCAGAAGGACTCCAAAAAAGGTTTATTTCATCCAAGGGACGTTAGTATATTAATTCGTAATCCAAGCTGTTTTTTTTTTTGTGTTGAAATGTTGTAACGATAGGAATTCAACTGTATTTACTTAGACAATGTATTCACGGATATAGTTTGAAAGAGGAACATTTATTTATTTGTGGGTTTATGAGAGAAAGTCATTCATTATAAAAGCACTGCTTGTCCTGAAACTAAAATTGCTATGCAGGGTCAATCCTACTGGGCCATATTATATGCGGTACTTTCGAATTACAATAAATCCTCGATCCGATATGCCATCATAAGTATCTGTAGACAAACTTATTAGAGTGATTAGAAATTCATTTTAAAATCCTGTTACGGAATATATCTAGCATGATTTTGAAAAATGAGAGGTTAGGTAAGACGCTATTGGAAGGATATTCCATGAAAGAAATAACCAAAAGCACTTATGCAAGTTGAAATCTATATTTGGAGGTAGTAAGTTGAAATTTATACCTGGAACACCAAATACTTACTTTACCTTCTTTTTTATCCTTTCCTGTCTCAAATATGTGCATGGATGAGCTCTCAAAGATTGTATATGATTCCGTATCATCGAATAAGTAAAATTAAAATGTTAAACTCGTGTTGCATTAATTTGTATAGAAACGAACATATGCATTTAAATAAACTATTTTCAATTGAATGGTCTAACGTAAATATTTGAAATTGAATAATTAGAAGCTAAGTGGAATTTTCTGCGTACTAAAATACCAAGTAAACCGGTAAATATTCCATGTAACACGACAAGGCAATTATAAACGTCCCCATTACTACGTTTCCCTGCAGAAGGAAGTGTACGCAAGGCGTTCAATAATCGATGCAACGCGGTTCGATTCTATTAAAAATTTATAGAATTTTCAAAGGAAACTGAATCGATAAGAAGGGAAAATTGTTCAAGAGCTTAACTAAATGTAATTGTTGGGTAAATTCGATTACCGCGAGCCGTCAATATTTCACTGCAAACATAAATCCTTAACCCAATTATCGTTTTTTCCTCGGGATGCCCTTATTAAATCATCAATTTGTTAGATGACGCGTCGGTCCCTGACGTCGACCCAGGAAAACAAAGGTAAAAAAAAGAACCACATCGGAAGCATTAAACCTTTAACAAGGAGAGTGCTTGTAGTTACGTTAGATTGCGGATTGCGTATTGCACCTATTCAAGAATAAACCTAATACACCTAGAAATTAATAGAAAAGGGTCTAGACGTGATTTGTTTGGGTTTCTATTAAGAGAAAGGTATCACAGCTTCGAGGTACGAAGCGAGTGTAGTATGTAGATAAAAACCTCCAACAGCTTAATGTTATACATTTTGGGTTGGTTTTGAATTAGTTTAGAAAAGAAAAGGTAGATGAGGGAACTGTTTCTCTGAATTGAAAAATATTTTATATAAAATATCCAATGCTTTATGAGAAACTATTTGAGTCCGGCAAAAAAAAGCTTCATATGGCAATGCGCTTCATAAAATTGAATAAATGACAATGGTATACCATACGTACTTCTTGACTCTGCACTAGCATTTAAGTGTTAATATGATAGTAAAGACTGTAGGGTAGTATGGCAAGCAACACTAAAGTATCGCTACACTCTGCACCACACAAACTTAGTTAATTAGTCCGGTATAGCTGCTTCATGGATATATAGACATGAAAGGATAGAATCGTCATGTGTGGCACAACACATAAAGGAATTAAATTAGAAACCCTGAAATTGATTGAGAACGCGGAAATCAAACGCTTACGAAGCTATTTACATAAAAAGGAACACAAATTTGATGAATAGAGAGAACGAACCGCTGTCTTACTCAGGTCTTTTTGATTTATTAGGGTAAGGTTGACACATATTTCACGTTTCGTGCTACAATGATAAGAGATCCTTTCGCCTATTTTTTCGTGTTTTTCGCATGTCTTACTTTTAGGGTGTATAGGCGGCAACGAGAGATACGTGTAAATAAAAACTTCTCGAGTTAATGTTAACATTATTCGATCATATGGTTGATCATAGCAACTTATGTATCTTCGAAATAGCGGCTCCAAACTATTTAATTTAAGCTTTTGTGGTACGGAGTGTGCCGATACTTTAGTGTTGTTTGCCGTCCAAGCGTTACTATATGACAGTCCGGTTTACACAACAGTATTCAGATAGAAGACGCTTATGAATGTTTATTATTTATTCTCTGAACAGAAAGAAATAAAACCTCGGCTATCAGCAACGCGGAATATCTCCCCGAAGAAAAGAAAAATGCATAAATGGCTTTAAAGAAGAATGGTTATAACACCAAAAATATTCATTACGCAATAAAAGAACTTAGTAAAATTTAGAAATTTAGTGGTGCAAATACACTACAGTGTGCGAATGGAATGACCGATACAATAGGAAAAAGTACCAAACAAAAGCAATAATGAAGGACAGAATAATATGTACGACAGGTGAAAAGGACACGTAGAAGACACCGGATGCAGCATAATCCATTTTAGTACAGCGCAGATTACATGTTAAATTAATTTTGATAACGCATACATCTTGACCACAATACAGCATTGCCATCAAAGATTAATTATAAAAGCGGCGCAGACAGTAAGGCAACAAAGACGGATATCGACTAAGCGAGAGTCCCCTGAAATCAGTTTACAGGAGGATTCCCAAGAAGGTGATATTGTGAACAACGAAATGTTGATTGCAATGAATGATACATAGCAAAATCCGAAAGACGTTATTATTAAAAAGTAATACTCTCTAATAAAAAAAAAAATCGGAGTGTTTCATAACATTTGTCTTTTGCGGCAACATAACAGGACAATCTTCTCTAATTTTATTGTAATTTGTTACCAAATGTAAAATTTTTGTAGGAAACATCAAAATCTGCCATTGCAAGAAGTATTACCATCATAAACATGTTGCCTTCTAGATATTCCTACATTATTAAGGCAATCAATGAAATGTTTATTCCATGTGAAGCAATAGTGTAGAAATCTTTATTATCTGCATCCTTTTTATCATACTTTAACTATGAATTTCTATCATTTGCAATATATAATTTTGTATTTGACAACTCACATATGTTACCATTTTTGAAGATTGAGAACATATTGAATATGGATTCTGCAGCAAATACGTGGCTAGTCTGAAAATATAAGTTCTAAGCTACCAGGCAATTTACATCGAAGGATGAGCTTTTCGTGAAATTGTAAAGAATTATACGTGAAAGTATTCTGTTGCATAGCTACATAGCTTTTGTTCAATAAATATATTCTCTATATTTATGTATAATGGCATTGTCAACCGCAGAAAATCACGTTTTAACAAGTATAAGCAGCTCCTTGTGCGATCGATAATTGATGCATTTTACATTCATTCGTCTTTTACAACTTTCACGCAAAATACTGGATAAATCGGCTTAGAGACCTTTCGATATCTTTCACCAATTTAATTTTACAATCGCTTTCTATGTTTGCTTTTAATTCGACGTATGAAGAAGAAGCTAGAAAAACTCTAAAGAGTAA
This sequence comes from Oryctes borbonicus, assembly GCA_902654985.2. Taxonomy (NCBI): domain Eukaryota; kingdom Metazoa; phylum Arthropoda; class Insecta; order Coleoptera; family Scarabaeidae; genus Oryctes; species Oryctes borbonicus. The sequence goes on along the minus strand of LR736879.1, from coordinate 3,619,224 downwards.
GTTTTCAAAATGCATATGATTATTTTTTAAAGGATCTCTAACACAAAATTGATGACATACTACAGTGCTAAAAATAACGCTAGTATAATCGCTGTAGCTAGCGTTGTTCAGGCACATGTTTTAAAGTACGGCGATACTCTAGCGACGCCCAGTATAACGTTGTAGAGGCTTTAGGTGACGACCTGTTCTTGGTTCCCTCGTTTACCCGAGCGGTTTGATTCAGTAAATATGTATGTAGCTAGCGATAATCCCAGAGAAACTCTTGCTCGTCCCATATTCCTTTTGTCCCTACTTTTAGGGTTTAAAGTAACAGCATCTCGTAAATATATTCTGTTTTTGCTAGTGATTGATTGTAGCCAGCATAAAACAATATTTTTCCAAATTAAATACCGTTGTTTAAGCAGAGTCTTTAAGCAGACATGTAGCGATGACACTTCAGGATAACGCTAGTTGGCAAACCTTATCATAATCTTACAGTCTAGAAATTTGCAATTTGAAATCGAGTATACAAATTAAGTTATGCAATTTTAATTTAAGAACAATTATTTTAAAGTAGAAATGGTTTCGTATGCTATTATTGGTCGAAAATTGACAAATGCTATCAATACCAACTAGCGAAGGGACGGAAAATCAACCCAGGACTTTAGTGCTAGTTATGATAAAGGATAAACGTGTTTAGAAGCGAGTTGTTACAAGAGTGATGTAACTGGTTCATTTAGTGGTTAAAAATATTTGAAAGAGTTATTTGCAAAGGCGGGGGATTTATTATACGGAGCGCACAAGGCTAGTTGCTTTAAATTTGCTAATAGTTGGTAAGAATCTGTTTTCGTTCGAATTGTAGTTATTAAACTGTTAAAGAAGTGTCAAGGTGATATTCGCGAATTCATGACAAATCTGAAAAAACTCACCGATGCTAAAACTTCGAGTATAATATTACGGCATACAGCTATCCTCCTTCTGTAAAATTTGAATTCAATTTTGTTAAATGTTATTTATTATTTAAGATCACATAACTTAGTAGTAAGCTAACCAAAGATGATTATTGGCCTTGATGTAAAATTCATGCAACAAGTCTTAAACTATGTGGACAGATTCTTTGGAGTTTACGTAAGTTTACGAATAATAGAACGCGACGTGTAATCCTACAAATGATTCCAATCCATCTTTTCCCATTAACTTAATTAGAAAAGTTTAAACGAATTCATAGAACGTTCGCTTGTATTCATATCAGACATCGGTCTCGTATAAAAAACCTATTAATCTAAGATTACTTTCGTCGTTTTTATGATTGCATCGCACGGAAGACAGTATGTTTGGCGTACGCGAGAAGCGCATTTTTCATAAATCGCGCATATGTATTTTATGAGAGCAATTTCTTTCACATTTTCATGTTCCTTGTAAAGTAAATCCTTGGCGAGATAAATTTCGAGTAAAGATGGTGGTTACAGAGGAGGTTGCCCAGAAATAAATAACTTTTGAATTTGTGAAGGGAGCTGAGAAGGCGCCTTAATAAATCACTTCTAAAGATCACCTACAAGCAAATTCGCTTTTAAAAAGAACCAGAACGTTGCGACGCCGACGCCCAAACACAAAGCGTCCGGCCTCCTGAATATGAAATAAGGAATAAATCACTTCTCCATCGGCGGAGGATACCCCACCTCAATTGAGAATCATTCAATCAATTCAATGTTCTTTTTACATTTGACAACTCTACTTAATGGTTTTTAAGGATAAAGTATTGCCTAGTATTTCTTCTTAAATTATGTGCGAAAGGAATAGCATTATTGAAACAATTTCAGTAGCAACCAAATTACACGCGTATTTGTTCCAGTATTTTTCTTTCTTCTTTTCATTCATTTTTGTTGTGCCGACTCCAGAATTGTTGCATAAATTGTTAATATAGAAATTGGTGAAACTAGGGAAAAGTTTTAACAATCGGCTGTATAGGCCTACTACATGTTATAAAATATTATTAATGCAATTACGGTGAAAGGCTGTTAACCGTATCAAGGAGACTACGACGTACCAAAAATTTCAAACACTATTACTACACGGGGCATCGACTGGTCATGAGTTACTGTGACGCCTGCGCCTTAAAGTGTTCAGAGAAAAACCGCAAAAACATCACTCCAAAGATCGGATAGCCAAGCGCGCTAGTCGCTGCTTTTGCTTAAAGAAATGCTGCACTGCACATTGACATATCCAGACAAGCGGAGAGCGTCAAGGTATCTGAGACGGTCCAGAAGGGATCCAACTGGATATTAGCGGCTAAAAAGGCGCCTCCATAAGATTGGATTAACCGAGCACTTGTTTTGCAAAAGTTGCCAAGCTGTCAAGCCAAAATGTCTTGCAAGGACCATGCTGCGTAACTAGCGGCTATCTCTTGTTGTCATTCCTGTGGGCATGTTAAGGCAGTAGGTTGGCTCACTACGCAGTGAATTCTCCGGCATAGAGAGGACGCACAATGGGCTTATTATGGTCTATATGCTATAATATCCATCTCATCGTCTCGTTAGTTATATGAGACACCGAATGTATTCTTCCTTTAAAAGTTTTTAATCTGTTGCAAGTATTAGGAGGCAATTTCTCAATTGCCTAAAATTGTTAACTGCTATTCAATTCTTAATGGTTAGCTATGGATGTTTCTGATGCGTGGCCAAAAAGGTGCGGATATCTAACTGCGAAATCTGGAATGTTATGTAGTTAAACGGTAATACATCGTTTTTCAAGGATAGCCCTTGATGGAAAAATATGTATGTTGTTGGAGTTTAATGTTTCCAGGTTATATTGAGAAAAAGTCATTCCAATGTAGACGTTCTGAAATGGAGTGGGCGTGGGAAACTGGTGTGAACGTTGGTTGGTGGATACGGAATAAAATGTGATGAATATGGCGGATGAAAACAGTGATAATTAAAGATGAAGAAGGTAGTGCCTGAGTAAAACACACGAGTGCTAATTAATACCCAGATTTGAATCCTGAGGGTTAAATTAAAAGCGGAACTGGTTTAATTAATAGTTTTCGCTTCCAACAATTTTGTGTCCAATATGGAGTATATTTGATACCGTAACCATCGTATAATTAACGTCCCTTTATATATATTCATAGTAAACATTGTCATTGCTCAAGCTCTTATTGATCAACAATTCTACTTCCTATTTTTTACAAACATTTCCGTTGCTTACTTACCGGGATGACTTTGCTAAATCTTAGACTGAAGCTAATAATAATAAAACGCTTAACCATATCTTGCTTGGCCGTAACCTGTACGTACTGTTATGTTTTAACGGGATAAAATTTGAGAAATTTTCGAAATTTTACGAAGGTCTTAAATTTACAGAAATTGAGGGTCGTAAATCCGGGTGTGTCCCTAGACACTCTTTCGGCAAATGAGAAATTGTTAGATGAGAGTTTTAAGACGTAGAAATGAAAATAACTACTAACCTTAAATCTTGTAACTTTTAACTATATAAACACAATGTTTTTGTCCTTCTTCAATATTATACTCTTGAACACACTTTCGAATTTAAAAATTGAAATATTTCAACCTTCACTATAAAGCTTGGAGGAATTCTAAGTACAAATGCCTGGACGACAGTTAGACATAAAGTCACAAATAAAATTGGCGTTGATTTTAGCCATTGTTCGATTACGTTGGTAATTGTTTTATTCATGATAATTTTTAACCATTATTATTATACTATTACTGAAATAGATGCCGAAACGAACGATCTTTGCTGTCTGTAGTATTAGTTTAGTATAGTAATTGTAGTTAGTTTAATATCAACTTTTTTAAGCAGTTTTTTTTTAAATCTCGATTGTTGACATAAAAATTTACATCATTATTTTAATCGCACAAGCTATGCTGTTTATTGGCAATTAAAAGAGCGGATAATTTAATAATTGAGTACGATGTTAAAAGTCGGTCTAGTGGTCCGATTAAATTTAATAATAAATGGAGGCTATTTTGACCCCAACAAGGGTAAAATTAATCTTGAAAATATAAGCAGACTGCGCAGTAAATAAAGAAAATTTAATATGCACACAGGATATCTGGGTTTCGTTACTGGAGAGCAAAAGAAGGGGAAACGAAAAGCTTTCTGATTTGTGTTTTTCACGCCCAATAACACTTTTTCCTATAATTTTGTAAATACTTTTGTGATATTTATATAATCTAGTACTATTATAATTATGTATATATGAAAGGAATAACTGATACTTTTTTAATTTAATATAACAGTGGGTAAAAGAACCTAATTTCGGGCGAGTTGCGAGCGCTAATCCTTTTATCAAATTATAATATAATCATGTAACCACAGAAAAAGGAGCGAATGTTTAGCAGAACCAATTTTCTAGTTAGATGTGCAGTGAAAGTGTTTTTAAATGTTGCCTGGAACTCTGAACGAAATGCTTTCGAACACACAAAAAAAATTACCAAAAGGAGTTTTGTTGTAAACACCTTGCGTTTAGTGGTCAATATTTTTAATGTTTAAACTATTAAATGGATAAAAGAAAGTTAAAAGTGACAATATAAAATAAAAGAAATTACATGTAAAATTGTAGAGATTATAGAAGCACATAAGAGAGTGAAGAGAGAAGAAGGAGTAAACAATACCTTGACGTGCAGTTAAAAACAATGTAATCTGTAATTTGTTTAATTCAACACACTACGTAATTGAAGTATAATAAACTAGCAAAATGATGTATACTTGTTTGATTCAAGTACCCTACGTATGAGTGGTCCTGGAAAAGGATTACTACAAACCTAGGTTGTGGTCATATATTTAGAAGCTTTACTATAGAAAAATAAGAAAATTACTAGTAAACAGTCTTTCCTTTTTTAACTTGAATTATGTTTTAGTTATGTTCACTTTTCTCTTGAGAATTTCGTCAAATTTAAAGCACTGACCCATCAAAAGTTACGCGGTGCCAATTTTCAATTTCCAACCAAAATAAGGTATCTGCTTTAAGTTAGTTTTGAATTCGGCAAGATTGACGCGGAAACACAGGAGGTATTAAAGGAAGCATTTGAGGGCAACGTCTTGGGTTAAACGCAAACATATGCCCGGTTTCAACGTTTCAGAAAAGGCTAAATGTCAGTCGATGACGATGAACGTTCCACCTACCGATATTACATTGTGGGATTATCTTATAACATATGTTAGCGGATTTTGTCAGAAGAATTGAACTTCAAGAAGGTAGTAGCAAAGTTCACTTCCCGATTTCTAAGCGATGAACGGGTGGGTGTCTGTAGAAATTAACAGCTTCGAACTGAAGCTGGGTTCCTTTAGAAGGTCGTCATATGTGATGAAAGTTGGTTTTCCTTTTAACTTGCCTACTCTGTATTGTACATTGAAATAAATAGGTCAATTTGATTTTGAAGTTTGGTGGTAGAGACGTTGGAATCGGTATTTGTTCTCCCAAGGGAACTATTTTGAAGATGAGGTAATTAAATTCGCTGAAGGATCTTCTTCGAAAGCTAACAGAACGTTCGGCGAAACGTTAAGTGAGTCATGATGATTCTGTGTGAGTGTAATTTAAATTAAAGGAACAAAAAAGGATGTTTGTCTCACAGAATTTTATGTTTAATAATAAGGGAGAGTGGTTCCCTGCTTATATAGAATGCATACTCGGGCCAGAATTAGAGTAAGGGTAGTCCAAAAAAATAAAACAAAACACAATCGAGTTTCTACTAAAAGTTTCTGAAAGAACATCAGCGTCACAGGGCATTAAGTCACAAGTAATGTTAAAACAGTCAAAATTATAAAATTAAAGTTGTGTATGTTTCATTACACAAACACATTAAAAATTGGTTAAACTTAGGTTTGTAAATTTTGACTGCTTTAACATTACTTGTGACTTAATGTGTAGTGAGGTTGACATACTTGCAGAAACTTTTAGTAGAAACACAATTGAATATCCTATCTTACCCTTTTGACAACTCTAATCTGTTTACTTTAATTCTGGCCTGAGGATGTGTTCTATATAGATATAAAACTAGTCGCCTTTATTAATAAATATACAGTTTTATGAGACACACTCCTTCAATTTAATTTACTTTACTTGGTATAGAATGGAAAATCGATAGCTGTATTTTTTCTAAGTACTCTGCTCCTTACAAGAATTGGAGGTTTGTTTTGTTGACGTTTAAGAATTATGTAATATATAAAGAAACAGGTGATACGTTTAGCGCTAAAATAAATTTGTGCCGAATACTATAAATTAAAATGGTGACGTTCAAATTATTTAGTGACGCTGTGAAAAAAAATTGTTGAAATATTGACCTTGTAATTAGGATGCACAGAAGGCTACCTGTTATTAAACCAAAGGCGATGTATGTAAATATAATATAGGTGTTTTTAAAATACTTTTTATCTAAGACTTTTTTTATGTGTGACTACATCTTATTTCAAATCTTACATTTGAAACTGATGAACATATTGGGTGCTTAATACATGAGAGCAATGCAACATTATTTGTCTGATAAGGTATTCCAGACTTCAGGGTCTTAGCTCTTAGTGTTATCTTGTCTTAACACACTAATACGTCTGAAAATCGGTCACACAATTTAGTTATAAGATCTGATTAACATTCAAGTCTGCTTCCACTTATTTGATACGGGCTTTGAGTAGGAGTATCTAACATATTTTTTCGTAAATCTTTTACGAACGAGTCAATGAATTTTATACTTTGCAAGTTAAATATTAATTATTCTCCCTTGTATTTATTGCTTTTATTCTATTTGTACCTTTAAGCTAACTTTGGTTAGTACTTGCCTTGGCTGTTAGCGCCTTCTCTCGAAATTCTCTGAAAGGATTTGTTCTATTGAGAATGAAAAAAGTTGCATTAATGAAAAACAATATGTTTAAATTGAAAGTGTAACCATCTACAATATTTCATTCATTAACGCAAATGTGGGATCGAAATTAAAGGAATACGTGGGATGTCTTTTTAAGTCCAATAAATTTAAATAAAAAAATATTCAGATAACTGGCTAAATTGGGCACTGAAATAGGCAATTATTCTATTGAAATTAGCAAATTTGCTAAATCTCTCTAAAGCTAGCAAGCTAACAACGTGCGTTTCGGAATAAAAATGGAATAATTGAACTTGCGTTCATAAAAATTTACTGAAGAGCAGTGTCTGTTAAGACATGTATTTTGTATTTTAGAAAAATTATCTTCCGTGATGTTTCAACTTACTAAAATTATCTATGCAATACTTGGGTATGATTGCATTAAGCAGTAGTCACTCGTAATAATATTAAACACTAAGCAGTAAAATTATATTAAGCTATTAAAGAAGGACACCGTACCAATATCAAGTTATTGACAATCTAAGTCTGAGTTTATTATGAAACATCTAATTAATTAATTTAATGAAATAAAAGGCTCAGCTGCCACAGAAACAACAAAATTCAGATGGATATGATTTTAGATGTAAAGGTAATTCTTTACAGCATGTTCTTACCATCCTTATCACTAAGAATTTCTACTACTCTGTATAAGTAACTTCCCTTTCCAACCTTACCAGAATATAATTCATTTTAGTGGAAAGCTTTTCTTTTTTATTCCAAAAATTCCTTGAATAAAACATACATCCCACCCTTAACAGACGGGGACTAAGCATAGTGAAAACGTTTTCTTCTTCCCCATCGTTTTACTAAACAATTATTAATTCGTACTCGCAGCAAACAAATGTTTTCGTAAAAGCCGTGCGAACAAAATGTCGAATAATTTCGTGGTTATTAATCATGTTTTTATAGGTGCTACACTGCAATGGTTCCTTTTATGTAAATTTTTCCCCTTATCTTAGGTAATATAAATGTACACGTACAGAAAAAATCTGACATTTTCTGGTAATGCGAGAGGAAAATGGCCTTTTGTAATATCTGTGTGCGTCGACACAAATTAGAGCTATCTCGGCAATGAAGATAATTAGTAAGGAACCGTTTCATCTCTGGCTTCGCCGAACGTAGAAGGTGTATAGCATTTGGCGAATTTGGAGTTATCACGCGCCTGATGTCAACATCGGCGGCTTATTATAAGTCTCAAAATAACAATTAAATTTATCGTTTAAGCTTTAAACCATTGTTTTGTGATTTATTTCGGTATGTTTAAATTTTATGTGCTCTACTTAGCTAAATGATATTGCCCTAACACTTTCCGTTTTATTTAATGATACAACTAATTTATTAAAGTCTAATTACTTCCATTTTCTGCGTTTTAGCGCCAGTTTTCAAATTTTAGTTAGTAGACTAACATGTCTGTATGTTATGGGAGACATGAAACTATGCTGAAAACTGTTTTGGAAGTCTTCCTTATTTTAGAACTGTTATATATCCACATTCAATAGAAAGCTAGGGTACAGGCTACAATAGTTGAGTGTAGGCTTTCACGACCGTAATCCATAGTAGAAATGTCTTTCGGGTGATGTCGTGTAGTTAATATTTTACTTGACGTTTCGCTGACCATGCTGTCAGCTTCTTCAGAAGATTTCTAAAGACTGCTGTTGTTGTCTTTTGCCCCTCGTTATATATCCTATTTCTGTTCCGCTTTGCTAATCCATAACCGTTCTGCTTTGCTGATCCATAACCGTTCCGTTCCGCTGAATCGCGTCGTTCGTTGTATGATGACTCCGTAGTGCTAACTTCCACGTGTTGCTGATCTTGTATCCATCTTCGCGATTGCAGTTGTTGGTGTTCTTCATTATTTCTATGGATTCGCGTATTATCCTCGGGTAGTAGTGGCTGGTCCTGGCTAATACCTTGACGTCGCTGTAGCTTATGCGGTGGTCTCCTTGTTGGTGCAGGTGTTCTGCTACTGCAGATTTTTCAATATGCCTAAGGCGTGCGTCTCTCTCGTGTTCTTTTACTCTGCACTGAATACTCCATCCTGTTTGACCGATGTAGCTTTTTCCACATTTTTATTTCAGTTCGTATATGCCTTTTGCTCGTAGTTTCGATAACACGTCCTTGTTAGGAGGGAGTAGCTGGTCGATTTTGGTCACCGTGTTGAAACGTGTGGTGATGTTTTTTCCTTTAGGGTCTTTTTTAGCCTGTCGGTGACTCCGGCTGTGTATGGAAGGTACGCGTATCTTGCTGGTTGTTGGTGGTTGGTGTTGTTGCTCTTCGTCTTTTCTCTGCTCTCGTGACTTCCTTATATCTTTTGTACTGTAGCCGTTTTTCTGCAGGGCGTTTTTGACGTGTTGTATTTCGCTATTCCGGTGATGTTTGTCGCTGATTTTCTCCGCTCTTCTTAATAATGTGTTGATGAGGGATCTCTTCTGTTGAGGATGGTGGTGAGATGTTGCATGCAGGTACCGGTCTGTGTGGGTCTTCTTACGGTATACAGTGTGGCCCAGTTTGCTGCTGTCATTGTGCTCCACTAGGACATCTAGGAATGGTAAGGTGCCGTCTTCTTCGATTTCCATGGTGAAGTTAATATTTGCGTGTTGTCTGTTGATGTGTTGCAGGAATTCCTCTAGAGTTTTTGGTCCGTGTGTCCATATGACAAATGTGTCATCTACATATCTGTACCAGCATTAAGGTTTCTTCCTGCTAGATTCGATGGCTTCTTGTTCGAACGCTTCCATAAAGATGTTGGCGATCGCAGGTGACAAAGGAGATCCTATTGATCGATTATACCATATAGGGTGCAATATAAAAGCAGTCTAATCTATTTGCTACGTAAGAGTACTAAAGCAAGAATAGTTGAGTCTCTGGGCCTAATACAAAATCCCGCAATATACAAAAATATCGGCAGTGCGGCAGATAAGCAAGAAGCTAATTACCGATCTGTTGCTATCAATTCAGACAGTTGAGCAGTGCTGAAAGCACACCACTTCAATTTGGAAAATATGAACGCGCTAAATTTACTGGGAAACCGAGTTAAAGTAAGCCTGATATGGGTGCCAGGACATGTGGAGCACCGAGGCAACCTCAAAGCAACTAGCAAACCTCGTTAATTACTGATAAAAATACGACGATGTCTGGCACCCACGGATGTTAATAACTGCTAAACAATCAAAAAAAAAGAAAACTGACAAAAAAATATTCCAAGTCAGAGACTTGCATTGCAGACAGCAAATTTGCTTCTATTCATAAATTAGAAAAACTAAATAAGCGCTGCGTCCTTATTCCTAAAAAATGTATTTTGGAGATATCAACCTGCGTTCGATACTAAATTTATTTTTTGAAAAGCGGAGATATTGTCTTGGCAAGATTAATTCTTCCAAACCTGTATATCTCGGAGTATAAAATTTTGCAAAAATTTAGGAATTGATATATTTTCTACCAGAACTGCAGTTACCCGTTTTCTACATTCCGAATACTTTCATATCTGAACGACATATACGTCTGTAGTTTATTGATTATCGTCCAAAAAAGCAATATGAAAATGGTAAACCAGTAATTGATGAATGTCATATGGGTAGTGGGGATGAAACCGTTTTATCTTTCGATGTTTTTTAAAAACGCGGTCACCCGACGGACTACGCGCCTTTTTTTCCTCCCGGATTCGGATAACTAAATCTCTTTCCGTAATTGAGTTTTCGATGATTTGCAACAATGGTAATTTCAGAGTATAATGCTGGTGCGATGCATGGGTTCGAAATTGAAACCGTAGATGTTTTATATGCAAAGCTTGACTTTAAGGGACTTTAGAGAGGGTTTTGCAAAATTAGAGAAAGAAATGGGAGATTAGTTGTCGCGTATTGCATTTATACTGAGTTCCATTTCACGCAGCCGTGCCTTTTCGTTGGTCCCCGATTTATTGCCGAATTGTGTGTGTCATACTTGGTTGTTGAAATTTTACGGGGAATTTATAAAGTTCGGATTAATTTTTGTATTGGATTTTTCCCCCAGGCGTCGGGAGCCAATTTCCAACACGTGTACTTTCAAGTTAAACTGGAAATTATCAGTTGTAACGATTATGACTTTGTCAATTACATGAGTGTTGGTGTTCCTAAATTTGTAAAATTTTGAAACGTAATAACCGATATTACGTTGCAAAATTTTCAATTTCTGCACGTAGTACTTATGGTTATTGGGGCTATAACAAGCTTTTTTTACACACGACTTTTTTTACTCTTTTTCATACGATACAATCTAGCCAAATTAAAGCTGGTACCACAATTTTAAACGATTTTTGCGTAAAGCCTACTCTGTATAGATTTTGCAATTGAGTAAGCACGTTAAATTGTGACAAAAGTCGTTGACTCAGTAAATTTAAATTTTTAAAGCAATCGAAACATAGCTTTGAAGTATTGACAAACGATGTCATGGATCTTTAATAAAATGGAAAGGGGATAAAATGTTGAATTAAATAACGTTGAGTCTCCGTTTTTCAAGCTAGTAACATCAAATAAGGTGGTACAGACTATACAAAAATTGAAAACGAAACGAACAATGTTTATAGTAACTTCTAATGAAATAAATAAGGCATGGTTGTCGGTCTTACTTGGCAAATATGTTTAACAACTGGACGGTTCAATGTGGTTTTTCGAATGATTAGGCGATTTGGCATTCAATATTTTGTTGGGCAGCTCATACGTGCTAACTATCAAGGAAGTTAACATCGGCAGTAACTACTATCATAATATTTTCAAATGTCACTAACCCTAAGACAGTTGAAACCGATTACTTCTCATCCGGTAAATGAACTACTCTTCTGAAGACTTTTTTAACTAAACGGGGAACCACGGGTCGTCCAGAGAGTTTTTCAAAAAAGAAGAAAGTCATCATTCTCGCCGTGCAATTCCTTCGGATTATATCAAATGTTTTGCTATGTCTTTTGGGTCCATTTTACATAGCGGATCTTTGCATGGTTTCTAATCTTTGGGTGTTTCTTAGATACATTAGTAATTTCTTTCCATTCACTTCTATGCTTCAGCATGTGACTTTCTGCTTATTTTTGGCTCTTGCTTTCTTGGTTTTCATTATATGTCGCATTTGTTATGTTCTTTGAGTTTTGTATTTTTGCTCTTCCTATTCCACTTCTTAGGAGAGTTAGTTGAACGGTGTTGATGAAAGCGAATCTTCTTGTTTAGCTCTTGTATTTGTTTAAAATCCTCTAGAGGTTGTATCCATGGAACGTAGCTTCGCTCTATAGTCTATATTGTTTTATATTGGACAATTTTTATCAATTCGGTTCGTTTTCTGGGGATTCGCAACGTTTTCAATTATTTGCAAAATATGCGCCTTGTTACGGTATCGAAAATGGTTTTGAAAAATAAGTAATTCGGTAGTAATGCACTATACCCTCTGCATAGAATTTCAGCTTTCGGTTTGTTATATTTGCAAAAATTTTGTATGCCGTATTTAGTGTAGCTGTCTCTTTCGTCTGATGATATAATTATTCCCACCATCCATTTCTCCGCGTTTGTTCTGTGTTCATATGTCCCTTATAAGTTTATGTACCAGTATCTTTCTCCTATATACTACTTGTGCATCCTCTACTATGGGACAGTGTAGTTTATATGGAATTAGTGCTTGGGAAGTTTCTTCATGTGCTGCTACGTCTGGAGTTTCTTCCTTATTTACGGTTGCATCGTAGTGTTTGTTTCGACACATTCAACACATTTTGGAGGTATATCGAAAGCCGGTGTTAAATCTACGCAATACCATTTAAAAAGAATTGTAGGACGAAAAACTGAAGCTCGAGCAACTGTACACTGTAGTTACATTAACTCAAGCTATCCTAAATTCAAAACCATTCTGCCGCTCATTTACCCATTTAACTTTCTTAACTTCACCGCATTTCTTAATTGGAAAACGTTTCCCCACCTTTCAGAATTCAACTCGTGCACCTGTATGCATCTGTATTTTACTCGTCATTTATTTCATACTTCTATTTGCATAGAAGTTTGCCGTACAACAGCTTCTGTCATCGTTAGTTGTAGCAAAATAATAGCAAACAAACTTTATACGAGAGGGTTCAGAGAACTTCAAAAACATACTTTGGAATTGAAATATTAACGCAGGGAAAGCATCGTACGCTGGCAAATTGCGTTTCGTTCTTATAAAGTGAGATTGGCGTATTTCCCAAATTTCGGGAAAGAAGACATCAATCTTCGGTCGGGCTTGTTTAGTGAAAAGGAGTGTAGTTTATTTCAGGAGGCAATTTTTAAAACGCCCAGATTCACTAAAACCATTTATATAGAATTCTCTACGCAACTGCTTTTATTTTATATATATAAACGTTAGCAAATTGGAAGCGAAGCGGTGGGTTTTCGTTAAAATGTAAATGTCGAATTCTGAAGAATAGCAAGACGAAACTATCCGATTACACTTATACCTTTCAAAGTGGATGGATCTTTAGTACTAGAATTATTGCGGTATTAATAACTATTACGCATAATTTGGTTTTACTAATAATTTAATAATGATAGTCCGTGTTTTCACATCTTCTAGCAGGTTTCGCCAATTACGAGAAGCATCGCCCGCTCATAAGTTATTATTACGCTTGCGTCTGCAGAGCATTTTAAAATGTTTACTTTCAACATTTGCTGAAAACTACGGAAAACCTTACTCTGCGAGTGAGGAGCTTGCATTTCGAACCCGGCTGATACAGCACGTTAGGCACTGCACTTCCAGTCCCGCATCATTTATGGTTGCCAACTATGGGATTTCATTTTAAGTTTTTTGTTTGAAAGTAGATTTTTGCTATTTCGTTGTACACAAATAAAATTTGAGAGAAATGAGAGAAAATACCTTAACTAAAAGTTGTAATTTCTTATAGAGTTTGAGGAACTGAGTTCACCACGTTATGTTAAAGGGATACTTAATTAATAATAATATAAAGGTAGTTCCTAAACCAACAAAACTAAAAATTAAGAATGACCTACATTTTTTGTTTAGCATAATTTTCTGGATTTTCTTATAACAGACCAATAGTAATTCCTTCATACTTTCATCCCAAGAACTTTCGTGCTGAACTTCTTCAAACCTTGATGAAAATGCTTAGCCTGTTCGTTGCTCATCCTACTTAAGTTTTCAGGAAAGAAGTACAAATGCGAGCTTAGCAAATGCATTTTAAGAGACATATTTACAGTCATTTGGTGATAATTTCGCAATAATTCTGCAATAATTTCCTGGCCGAATAATTTTGTCACGGTGCAATTACATAATAACATTGACATCAAACATTCGTAATTTAATTGCAATCCACTATCTTGGAGCTTCTTACACCGAATGAAAAAGGTACGTAAATACAATAAAAAAATGTTGCTTTAATAAAACGAAGCCATCGAACACGATTTTGGCAGGCACTATATAAAGGACTTTCCACATATTCTCCGATCTCCTCATCCCATAGAAACAATAAAAATTTCCCTTACACAAAACAGGTAAATCGCTTTCTGATATCGTCCCTTCCTTTTTCTCTTTTACATCTTTTAAAGCTTACCTTTTATTGCCCAGCATTATTATCAACTCGATCTTTTATAATGTGAGCACTTGCCGTAAAAACGGTTATCTCGGCTTAGTTTGATCAGAAGGATCGTTTATATTACCTCACCAAAGCGTACTATAAAACACATAAGATGAAGCGCCGCCAAACAGTCCTAACGGAAAAAAATAATACCGAAAGTGTCTCCGCATCGCTCAATTTATAGCCAAAATAAAGTGTATAAGATAAATGGTCAGTTGTTCACTGTGAAGGTTTATCGTACAAATGACACAACTTCATAAACCATTTATTACATTTAGTTATATAATTCATTCGGTATATTGCCGTCTGTATTGATTGCGCTTGGTCTATGTATTTCATTTGTATTTCACACGCTAACCGTCCGGATTTGCTTCCATATTTCACTACACTAGAGGCTAATGTAGAAGCAGAAGGTAACGCATGGATAAATGCTAATGAGATAATAATTTTCCTTTACTGTTCTTTTTTTTGTGTCTGCGCGATACATGAATTCAGACACTAATGGATAATTATTGGTAATTTGCGAAAATTTTACACGTTATAATACGGGAAAAGGGCTTTAATTATATCTCAAAATTCTATATTCACATTTACACACATACATTCATCCAACTATGCATATATTGCTTGGTATAAATTACTTGGTTAGTCGTCCTTTTGCGGTAACTGTAAATTACTAGATGTGCGACTATTGCAATTATGGCGATCTCATCGATGCTAATAACGATGTCTGTGGTATCCAGTAATTGAAGTAACAAGTTTTCATTTTATTGATATTGAGGGATTTGTATAAAAGACTATTTTCTCTACGATGTATTCTTGTTTGTTGTTCTCAGTCAGTTGAAAATTGGCACAGTTTGTAGATAACCTTCATGTGACGTAAATATTTGTATGTATTGGTAAATATTAAGAAAATAATTAATATTGTTTAAAAATAAAAGTAGTGCAGAGTTTTTTTTCTTCAATCGTGTCGGTTTACTACTAGTTAAAATGAACAGTACCGAAAACGAACCTGTACTTGTTCTTTAATTTGTGTAATTGTACACTATTGTGATGTAAACAAAGTTCCTGTCGATCTTGCAGGTCATTACATATATTAAAGAGTGGTCAACTAATAAAAAATTTGTCAAAATCTATATTTTTACAAAAAAAAAACAAAAACTGTTTAGAACCATCTAATCAATAAAAATAAGCAAAAAGCAATAAATGAATGATAATAATGATGAGGACGAGCATCATTACCCACAAACACAAAATGTAGCGCAAATGGCACAACAAAGGGTAGAATTCAAGTCCTTTCTGCATTCATGGATTGATTTCTCTCAACTGTTTCAACATACTTTTCGTGTTTTATTCTAAATCTCCTTGATAACTTTTCAGCGCAATATAAGGGCTTCAGTTACATGTTTTTGAGTAAAATCGGACTCGGGGAATCGATTCCCGTCGTCCTCATTTACCTATCTTGTTTATTTTTCGAATTACACCCCGAAAAAAGCTAAAAGAAAGATCAAAGTTTCCCAACATTCTAAAACTTATAGCTATAAATATCGTTCCAGAAATATAAATCTATTGCAAAATCATTTGGAACCCTTTCGAACCCTACTCAAAATAAATTAGCACAAAATTTATAATTTTAAAATTTTCTTTAAA
This sequence comes from Oryctes borbonicus, assembly GCA_902654985.2. Classification (NCBI taxonomy): domain Eukaryota; kingdom Metazoa; phylum Arthropoda; class Insecta; order Coleoptera; family Scarabaeidae; genus Oryctes; species Oryctes borbonicus. Next base: position 3,603,147 of record LR736879.1, on the reverse strand, counting down.
GTTGTCAATTTGTCCATTACACCCTCTCCTCCAAATGCCACACGTGGAGCTTTGTTCTCTAAGATACCTTTCCGCACGTGTCCCGCACACTATTAGAATGATGTAGAGTGAGTCCTCCGCCCACAGTAAGTGATTTGCAGCCCACTGCCTCCTAGTAATCTTGTGTTGCCTCGTGAATACTCTCAGATCAGATACAACCACTCTTGTAGCTGCACAAAGATCGTTATTCATAATATTAACATAACTAATAATGAATTATGCTACCATCTAGCCACTATTTACAGGCGCGTATCTGTATAACGGTTCATCAGAGCATATCTACGGGGAGTGGTAGCCAATCGCCTAATTCGTCGAATATATGTGGAATATGTGTAAAAATATGTAGATGAGAATACTTAGCGAAAGGTACCCTATCACATAATTTGTCGAAGTTTTTGCATGCAAACATTGTGATTGCGACCAGGGGCTCCTGGAACCACGACCAATGAGGGCTGCAAAGATCGACTGCGGCTTACATTAACCAGAGAAATGAAAGATATAATTATGAAATTGTATTACCACTATCCACAAATAATAAAGTAATCAATTTGCGAAATTGTTTAATTTCCGTGATTTTTAAAGCGGTTTCTGTGTATAGTAAGATAAAGATGCAAAAATATGACCTCGTTTTCGTGAACATCACTTATATCGCTTGACAGTTTAAAGAATACTTTCGACTTATTGTTGTGTAAAAACAAGTTATTTATTTCACTTTCATACAAGTGGACACTAAACATTACACCCGTTTCTTTTCAAAACGGTTGCCTCTTAGAGATACATCAATTGGGGTGTAACTACCCTTTCGTGTCGTAATGTAGCACGCTAGAGCGAGCAACGTCACGGATCCTCAATTAACACGCTGTAAAATATGCGCTTTGGTTGCCTACTGTGGTTAATTTAGAATCAATAATTTCAACGTTGTATCCTGGGACGGGAATTCTTCGAAATGCTTAGGCGTGCATCGGAGTCGATCACCAGCGGCCATTTTACAAGTTCGAATGTAGCTTTGATTTATTTATTACGTAAGCCGGACTCTCACAAATTTGCAAGCTTGCAGTATTTGTTTAACGGATGCTAGTTCTTATAAGGAATTGGTCTCTAATTGCTGCCAAGGTTTCCTAATTAATAGTTATCCAGCGACGGAGAATCATCATCAAATAGTATGACCGGAATAAATCTACGAAAATAAATAAAACGCTGATCAACGACATTGAGCGAATAATATAAAGATGCTTTGGGCAGATACTGACAATATTTTCAGCTGATATTTTAAAAGGAGCCTTGTGCTGGATGTGATTACTACTTTATATGAGCTTTCATATTGGTAGGCCAATAGTCTGCTTTTCTAAATGCCACTTTACATACTCTTATTTAATTTCTTGAGAAATAATTTCAACTAAATATTTCGCTTAAAATATCTGTTAGGACGGATCTATCAAAGTCTTAATCAATGATGCAAACAAGAATGCTTTAATGGAATTACTATATATACCTAATAATGTTCAAAGCCTTAACAAGCCATTTATAGGAACCGGCGTTTTGAGAAACGGAGGTGACACAAAAATACTATTTTTTTAATTAATTCTTTAATAGCAAAAATGTTATATTTACTACCTAGTTAAGTAGGGAAGAAAATAGAATTGTTAATATCTAAGTGGTTTAGGCGTAGCTATAATCCCATTTCCAATTTTATCTCTATCGTAGGGGCTCTAGGTTGCATTGAATCGCAGAATTCTACATAACTGTATTTGCTAAGGAGAACCGTATTATTCAAACAGGCTTGGGATATATAAATTTTATGTGTTGAGAGAGAAGTTCGTAGTGCCAACGTGGCAAGTTTATATGTGGGTTGTTCACGTTTAATTTGCCTCGGATTAATAAAACGGTTATTGTCCACACTGTGCGAAAGTCATAACGGCAATTTATGCGAAAATCTTTACTCACGAAGAAAGCCTTTCATACTATATGGTAAGTTCCTGAACTTAAACAAAGCTTTTGGGGATGTTAGGGCATCTCATCGTTTCTGTCATTAGATATTTCCGCAGCCAAAGTGCTTCTATTCAAGATGGGAGGCGCAGTTGTACGAATTGTTTGCGTACTAAATTGAGCGAAAATATTACAGGGCGTGGGAGGAAATTACTTCTTGTTTAAAGTAAAAAAGAAATAAAATGGGATGCGGATGTACGAAACACACGAACTTTCTATTTGCCTTTCAAGTCAAACAGATATTGCTTGCCTTTCATGAACTGAAACTCCAACAACAGATTCCATGTGCCGTATGAAAGCCAAATATTCAACTGTAGTTCTTTTTAATTCTTCCTATTGAATTCATTAGAAACGTAGACTGCCTACTATTGATTGAGATGTGTTTTTCGTTTCAAGAAGTAGATAAATAAAAGATTTATTGGTAAAGTATTTGCCAAATTTGGAGGAGTAAGGAAAGTTGCAGGTCTGGGGGATCGAACTCAGAACTCCAAGACCGATTGCTGGGCTCATTCGTTGTTATTAAAGTTCGTCGCTTTCCGTGCGCTTCACAAGTGTCGGTGTGGGTGTCGTTCGGGTGTGTGATTCGTAATATATGTGCAAATTTATGTTCCGCATATTAGACTATCCGATGGAGTGGGGACCAGAGATGACTTTGGTACCGATGGGAGTATAGAACTACAGAGATTTATTCTATCTGGAAGAATGAAATGTGCATTTTGGTTTTCTGCTATTAAAGCGATATGCATAAACCGAAAAATGCGAAATACGAATACGAAAAATAAGAGTAGTACAAATTATAGCAGGGTTGTATGTATAAAGAAAACCGATAATATATGAAATTAGTGAATTCAGAGTTATGTTGCGTGTGTGAGTTGGAGTACACGACAGACGAAAAAACACTTACCCACGTAGTTTTGGCAATATGTTTTTGACTAACACATTAGAGATATATCGTAAACTAAACATATTATTTTTGCGCCATCATGTATTAAATCCGAGAAATCTTTAATAAACTCATTCACGTTATCTGACAATGGTCGTACCTTGGTCCACTTATCGACGACATTCTATTACGTATAATGTGTCGCCAAACACATACTGGAAGCGTTACTACTGCAATAAGATCACTTGCGTATATATTACGAATCACACACCCGAACGACTACTTTCATACCGACGTCTGTGGAGCGCACGAAAAGTGACGCACTTTAGTCATTACGCTACCAATATTGATAGCGATGAAAATGATTTTGATGTACAAACAGATGTTTCACTAGAAAATAATAAAGTTTTCGTTACGACGTCCGTTAGTGAATAAATAATATTCTCCGGTTTTGTTTTAAGACAAGAAACATTTACTTCATCCATTCAGGTACGCTTCGTTAATGGTATAAATAACGATTTAGTTGTAAACACGCTTATTTTCTATTATGATAGGAAAATAAATCCACGAACACGCAACCTCCACTATACAGCGTATTGTAATGCAATACTGTAACAACTTTAAGTTTTGAAAGTAGCGATTTGCCTAAAAATACAGGAAAGATATAATAATTCGGTTGTTCTAGAATTGTTTGAATTGGTATAATACCGAAGAACAAAACTCTCCTCTTTTACTGGAAATATTACGAGATATGGACTACATTTGGTAAATTATCTCTATTTTCTAAGCCAAATTATTCCAATATTTGAATAAAAATTACTCTTTAATAAGTGTACAGTTTTCTCCAGTTATGTGAACGTCAGTACATAAATCAACCTACAATGTTGTTGCAATTCTTTTTACAGGATTTTTTTTTCTGTATAGTTATACGTAAATTGTATAGTGTAAAAGAATTCTTTCCAAATGGGCAACTTCAGAAAGTGGCACCGATACTATAATACTTTTTTTTACAAAGTTAAGGATGTGATCTTATCGCCAAAGTTAAATACGAATCTAGAGGCGTTCGAATCATTTTGACTTTTATGTGGATGTAGAACTTTTTTAATATCAAACTTTCACACGATTATACAGAGATATAACGTGTCGAATAGATTTTGATCGTAAAACTTATCGGGCTATTGTAACAGGATTAATTTTTCTGCGTACAGTGAAAGGTTAGTGTCGATATTTTCTTAGAAAGTGGTTTTCTATGTTCTCCGTAAACGAATATTCAATATCTTTGTCATATTTATAATTTAGGATACTGCAATATTCTTTTAGTGGTTGACCCAGATACCACATAATAAAGCACTACCATAGAAAATTTTTATTATAAAGGCGAAAAAGAATACCACTAGGCATGTTTTAAGAAAAGTTTTGTTAAAAATACTTTGCGGAAGATACAGTTCGTTCATGGAGAGGCACGTGAGATACCATTAGTTCTAGAAGCATCAGTTTCTTTCTTTTTTCTCCGATCGGAAAATTTGCCGACGGTAAAATTTCTCGGCAAACAAGTCACCGAATTGAAAATTGCCCGGCAATAACAAGCTTCCCTTCATATATCATCTCGATACGAACTCGACACGACACGAATTTTTTTTTCAAAATTTTATTGTTTTTATTATTCTTATAAAATAAAAATTTTAAAACCACAGCAATTTGTTACGAAGGTTTATTTAGCATGTAACCACATTGAAACTGAATTAAAATTAAGAGTTACATGGAGTACGTAGTTCAAAAACCAACGTGACCTATATACATACATTTCGATTGATCGCGTCTCAAATGAAAAGCGATTTTACGGCATTCCACTTTTCGTGAAGGCAATATATATATAAAGCGTAAATTAGCAACCTGTTTCAGCCAACAGCACGCCTGATTTTACTTCTAAAACATTTTGAAATTCCATGCGTAGTGATTTCAAAAGCATTTCTGTTTTACCGCAGGATTAATGATGTACGCGCAACAGATTTTAAAATAAGGTTAACAACGTTTTAATTAACTTCGCAGACTGCGCACATATACCTTTAAATACTCTATTTTAAAAATTCCGTTACTGATATCACCATGCCCTATGCTAATTTGCATAAGCGTTGACAGATTTATGCTCCATTTCGCTGGAATTGGATTGTATTAAGCGGTGATGATTCATATACCTACCTGCAGCACGGAATATCGACGTTAACCTAAACTCGTTTTGGGACCATTCTCGCCAACCAATGTATTAATTATTTTTATTGTAATATTGATGCAATAAAATTCGTATTAGAATATGGAGGGCACACTGGTGTTGTTTTCCCTTGACGGCAGTAACATGTTTTATCTGCAGAACCGCTTGTAGAACGGCTGCATAATTGAAAGGGAATTGACAATTAATAGCCTCCATGCGGTATAATTTCATACCGCCATAGGCCAGCTATATTTGCATTACTCACGTATGGGTGTCATGAAATTCTTTCGAGTGTAACGAAAGCGAGCTATTTTAAACAACAGCACAGTTTATTGCGAAAAGAAATGGCTCTCGTGAGGAATAATTCATTTAGATTAAAGGTGGTATATATGTATATATTTCTGTTAGGCGCGCAGTATATTTGAAACTGCTGGTTTGCTATTATTATCTTAGGATAAAAATGAATGAAGGTAATATAGAACAAAAAAGAGCGACCAAGGTCGACTCTACATAATTTAGAACAATCCTTGTGGGGAAAGGTCTTTAAGCTATTTTCTTTTTCCATATTATTAATTATCAACCTAATAAGGAAGGTAGTCAACTGTAAATCCCCGATTCTGATGAAAGTGTTTGTATATCTAATCATATTGTTCAAGGGCAGCCCACGTTGCGGACGAAATGAATATCTAGGGGGTTTAATCTTCCCTTGAAATTTGATTCAAATTGCTTTTTTTTTCAATTTCTGGGCGGCTAAAGGTCGAAGAAAGTTGTAGCGATGGAACCGCATGTGCTGTTGTGCTTATGTTACAACTTCAGAAACGATTGCTGTATTTGCTATCAAATAATATATTATTACTTTATTATAATAGGGCCAGTTGCCTTTAGTTACTGGGACCTTAGCAGATCTATTGCAACATAATGCGAATATTATAATAGTTGAAGGCTTTTAATAAACTTCTAAATCTTCTTCTATTCGTTCAGTAGGTGCGAGAAATGGCTTACTGAAATGTTGGAGTATTGTCGGATCGATGGCAATACATTTAGGTAGAATGTGTTCTGTCGTTTCCAGATACTCTTGGCATAGACGATGGCTGACCTTCAACTTTTACTAGTTTAAATCAATGATGTTTTAGAGCTACATGTCCTGTCAAAAATCCTGCCAGGAATCTAGGGTCTCCTTTGCTGAACGATAGCATTATTTTTGCTGTCGTTGGTAAGGCTGACATGTCCTAATGCTTGTCTTTTGATGCTCACTGGAAAATTTCACTTAATATTAACACAATTTGAATTGTTTTTAGTTATTGAATTCTGACATTTCAGGTGGAATGTCGAGGTCAAACAGGCAATTAAAGAGAAATAGAAAGTTGGAAGAAGAGAATTAGCACAAATATAGAAGAAGATAAAAGAGAATACATAAAAAAAGAAGAATTCAGAACAAAACTGAACGAGAAATATGAAACAAATAACAGGGAATTTAGGAACCAAGAAAACTAAAAGGAAATAAAAAGAAACTACAAAGAGATATTATGAGCAAAAATAATGAATTAAAAACAAGGACAAGAGGTGTATTAGAGCTATGATTGGAACATGAGAACAAATTTGAAGACAACGAATAGAATATTCAGGAGGTAAAGAAAGTAGACGAGCATATGGAAAACGAGATAAACAAAACCTTAGAAGAAATCATGATACAAGAACTAGAAGAAGCGTTGATGAAAATTAAAACAGATAAACCTTGCGGTATCGATAAAAGGATCGAATTTCTTGGAACGCATGGAATGGAAAAATCTTTAGAACGATATGGAAAACCGAATCCATTCCACAAGATTGGGAAAATCTCATTTTGCCGATAATTATAGAGTGATATGTCTATGCACTACCAACTTCGGATTATATACAAGATCACAGAGATGAGATTACGGAAGTAAGTAGAAAATAAGCTAGAGGATGAACAAGCTGCATATAGAGCAAGCAAACAAACTAATAATAAAATACATACATGGAGATGCATAGACGAACTTTACGTAACCATAAAATTAATTACATTACAATTATAGAAGAGTTGGAGTGATACAAATGAATAGAGGCTGGGAAGCATGGAGGGAACGGATCAATGATCAGCAGTGCAGTCAACGTTCATGATGGATTTGAGGAGAAGAATAAGAATTTTGGCATATTGATAATTTATATTATTAATTCTTTGTTAGCAAAAAAAAAATTTCATTAATATTACTTTATGGGGAATAATCGCAGACAATTACCTTTTTCTAAGGAATATACAAAACACATAATAATATAACAAAGCATTTACTTCATACAACACACAAACACACTGTTCTATAATAAAACAGATGCTTGTTAATATGCACGTCTTACAATTGTGTTAATGTAAACCATACATAGTAACAACCAATACACTATAAAATGTGAACTATAATTTCACAAAATATTGCGGATGCTAGTTATAGATGCATGCAAATCAAAAATATTTGCAAGTGAAATGGGTTTTGTTCGTACTATTTTTCCTAATAACGCGATGCAAATCCATTGCATTTATAAAGAAAATAGAGCATTTTGCATGGATTTACATGTTAGTAATCTTGCGAGAGAATATAAATATCACGTTGTACCTCCACTCTCCTTCTCATTTACAATTATTTAGAATACGAGGCCTAAAAAAATCGAAAAACCATAATTTCTTAAGGGGTTGACATTGTTGCAGTGGCCTACGTCGTGTTGCATAAATTGGCCTTGAGGCTTAACTACGTATTTTTTCAAATAAAGTGAGGGTGTCAGGTTATGTCATATATATCTGAAAGAATTTGCGATAAAAAGATTAACATACCTTATTCTATTAGAGTATATCTTTCTCTAATCGGATGCTAATGGGCGCTACTAAAAGATAACATTATTTTTACTTTTTTAATTTTTAAATTTAGAGGTATATTCGTTGTGAGTTATTATTGATAAACACGCGATTAAAATTGTCGGGATGACGAGCAAAGTTTAAAAAAACTAACTCGTTTAAACTTCACCAATATTTTGCTTCTAATTTTAGAATTTCATCAGGGTCATAAGCGAGTTAAAGTAAATAGCCAAACTTCTGTATTTAAAAATTTAAGTATACGCTATTAGGAGTTTGACAGATGAATTAACAACAATTCGTTTAGGTTAAAACACATGTTTACGTGGAAAAGAAATGAAAATATTTCTATAAATCCACAAATAGTTAGTAATGTATAAACTCATATTTAAGTTGCTTAAGTTATCGCCTAGTACAAAGAACCTTCATTTGTTAAATATCTAACCAGCATTGCCTATTAAACCGCGTACCTTTTTTTTTCTAAACTCAATCTTGAGGGTAAATTGTAACGATCCCTTTTTATCCTTAAAAGCGCTTTAAAAACAACCTTTCCTATCGTCAGTTCAGCCCTTTATCGGAGAAACAGACTGGCGGGAAAAAACAACGCCGACTGCGCTCATGTGTATTTCTTTTTTTCTTTCGGACTGCCACCGCACAGTTGAAAATGTTCGCCTTCTGTGATGGCGGTGCTGGAATGAAAAGAGTCCGGGAAATGAGAAATTACCTAGGTCGAAGTACCAATCGTTCGGCGTTTGATAAATGCGGTGGCCCGAGAGCTAATGGACCGAACACATTGAATACAAAAATTAATGAAGAGCTTCAACACCATTTACTATTGGAAATGCGTAATTAACCTTATATTCGTTAAGCAGTTAATGGCAATAAAAAAGAACCCGACTAACATTCCCCATAGATAGATAATAGTGCGACTGAATAACTTGAAACGATAAGTCCCTAGATTTATTGTTGAATGGAAACCGTAATGATATATGAGAGCATTTCTTTAAATTCTGCTACTTGGAAAATCTTAAGTTCAACTAAGGTATTTTGAAATTATTGCAGAATAAAGGGTAATAAATTATACAACCAAGAAGTGGGCGAGTGAAATATGTTTTATTCTAAATTTATTCTGGTAGTTATACAACAGAAAATTCAGGTTTTAACATCCCACCTCACTTTGTCTCGGCCAAACCTTATCATTCTTCGGTGCACAGCAGAGCCACAGGGACTAGGATAGCTTATATTTTCTCATAGACAGACCAAAAACCAACACAAGAGTATTTCCGGAGGAAATCCACTTAAGAGAATGATGAACATTTCGGCACGGACCCTTAGCAACGCTTTGCTTAACTGACTTTCAAATCGTAATCCAATCTACCCCGTATAACTTTTCATAGCAAGTTGATTGTAATTAATTTAAAGCATGCACATCGTTGCATTAATCTCACGGTATGCAAACACCGTTATGTTTTGACTGTGACCAAAATGGTAATCTAAATATTTCGAATTCGAGGTATCTATTATTAAATTTGCAGGAATTGAAGAACATATTTCTGTAACGTCGTTGGTTTCGTACGTTTACTTCGTATTACACAAAGAGAAAATACATCATTCTATAGACGCTAATGGAAATATTGCCATTTCTCTTACATCTACCGCACTTGTGTGAGGTTACTGCGGACGTACACGTGCTCGTGTATGTGTGTAATTCTCCTACAGTTCATCCAGTGTTCGGCAAATTCTCTCGAAAATGAAAGCGATTTTCTAACGAACTATTGAGTGAACCGGAAAATCGTCTTAGTTGAAGATATATGAAATAAAATCACGGATGGCAAAAATTGATATGAAATGATCCGTGAAAAATATATGAAAGAAAAAAATATTCTATCTGTGCGCTGTGGCGAGATATTTCCAGTTTAATTCAATATTCTAGTCTACTGGAACAGAAAAAGCTGCAATTAAATAAAGGCATTTTTTTTGTTCGAAATAATATCAACTGTAGCAAATTCTGTTCGATCAAGCAAAAACGAAATATTAAATTGCCTACCGTGAAAGTATTAAATTCCTGCTTTTGAAGTAATAGATAACGTAATTGAGCGTGCTTATATTCGTATAGTTAACGCAGAAACTCGTGCTTAACTTATTTAAATATTTGAGAGTCACTTAAATAACTCAAGCAGTGCGAGCCTACTCGTATTTGAAAAGGGCCTAACAGGATTAAGCTGGCGTTTTTAAAAATAAAAGCCTGAACTACCGGTCGCAGTCAATCTAGCTAATTGGCGTTAAAGTAAATTTAGATCGACCTATGCTTAAATTAAACTTGAGGTTATTTTAAGACTACGATGAAATTCTAAAAATGTATTCGGCAATCGAATTTACCAAAATTAGCCACGGCTATGGTACCTATAATTTATAGATTAAAAGATTTATACTTATACCACTTTTTTTATTTTTAGAAACGCGTAGGATAGTTTGAAACATCATTTTCCTTTAACTATATAAATTTATCCTATCAGGGCGTGAACTTAATGGTATCTATTTTTTACAATCATTTTTAGCAAGATCATCCCTTTAAACGAGTTACCCACTAAATATTTACTTAATGTAAGTGAAGCGGTGAGGATGTAATTCTAGTCTCTATCACAGATGTATGACAAGAGATAATAGCTTCGTAAAGCGCATAGATAACAGTTTCAGAAGTAGCGAGCAGGAAAATAACTGTGAAATATTCCAAACTTCATTAGTGTTAGTCGCGAAGTGTGTTCCCGCATTAATGCGCTTGTTCTTGTCCTCGGTACACAGCTTAGGTTATTTAACTCGCCATTTATCCAAGAGCTAAAGAAAAATAGGAACCGGAAAATAAGTTCTAAGATAGAGGCGCGCGGGGTACGTTTAATTTTAATTTGATACTTATGAAAGGGTTTTTCAAATAGTATAAAGATCGCCCTTTTTGTTTAATTTCAATGCCCCAAAGGCAGTGGCAGCCATCTAGTTCGTGAGAGTTTCAAAAATATTTTACTAAGAGAAAGAGACAATGTATTATTAGGGTGATTTTGTATTTATTCTTTGAATGTCCTTGCGAATATTTAGATGTATTGTTACGTGCCTTTTGTCACCTGAAGTTGTTTTAATTTTAATGCA